>JAPTYQ010000002.1:14678481-14690190 GCA_029814465.1 Ostorhinchus cyanosoma | reverse complement strand
AATTATCACACAAACATATGATCACATTAGGACTTCCTGTTATACATTTACTGCTTAAAGTTTGCTAGTTTTTTGGGGTACCTATTTACTGTTGTGTTGATTTTGTATGCAGATTAAGATCCAACATCTCTGATATAAAAAAAAAAATCACCTATCGAAGGGACTATTCCCCCTTTGTGGAGTATTGTCATCTCCTTCTGTTGACTATAGATAGAACTACATGCTGACTAACACATGTAACGCAACAAAATACATAATTTTATGGATAATTCTCTTGGAATAGCTATAGCCAGGACTGTTTTTGACAAACTACACGTTGCTGATTCATACATGTCTCCCCGTGTTTTACTTTTTATACTCCCTACCAATAACAGTTATAATCTGACTCCCAATGTTGGAAATCTGAGCATCATTCATTCTGTACTGCATATAAAACACATAGATCTTGGCTGCATACACATTTCTGCTCCTGTCTGAAGAGTCTTATTGTGTGAAATGACAATAAAGTCAGTCTAATCTCTGACAATCACAATAGGATAACGTTAGATTACGGAGATGATCCACTCAAATTTGCCTTATAATTTGGTAAATCGCGTGTTTGAAGTCTGTCTATTGTGGATTTGTCCGCTCATTGAAAAACAAAACAAAGCAAAAAAAAGGTGCGGTGAGGTATAAAAGATGAAAATGAACTCAGCTGCTATAACGTAACTGCGACGATGATTATAAATTCCATTAGATCGTCTTGCTTGGATCGTTAGCCGTTAGCCGTGTTAGCTAAATTAGCGTCGGTCGCCATGGTGACTGTAGAGCCACCGCTGCGTCAGGACGTGCACCGTGAAAACAGCACACGGACTGGACTGTCGTACAACACAAATGCAGAGTCTGAATGGAAATATGCTCCCCCAGACTGCCCTCAACCAAGTGTAACATGTTGAAATAAAGTTACTGTTGATGCTAAGTCTCACCTTCCCACAAGCACCGTCTCCAATCACTACAATTTTAAGCTGCCGATCTTGACTGTCCTCCTCCGAGTCCGACATGATTATTAAAAAAAGAAGTGCCCCGGCGGATAAAGCACTGAAAATTGAAACACTAAAAGCTACTCGCAGGTTGCTGTACGTGTATATCAAGCTAATCACAGATGGATTAAACGAGCGCTGAGTGCACGAACAGACGCCATTTTGACTCCACTGACGCTGCTGCTCCGCTTGGCACGGTCCACTCACGCGCTACTACATCGATGCACGTCGGTTTACGGTTAAAACAAGCAAAACGCTGATAGGAAAAAAACAAGTCTAGGTTTACGGTTTGGTACTTCAGGGTTTAAATGTCATCTGTAAATCCCCATTTAATAAGCTCCCTGCAGCGAAGATCAAAACCGGAAGCTGTGCAGCCGGTGTGGTTGCGTCCTATGTGTGACGCGTTCCCGTTGCCATGGCAATGAGGTCAAAGTGTAAGCGTAAAAAGTAAGAAAACAGCAAAAATATTTTCACCTCAAAATCACACGTTTTCTTGGTTTGCTTAAGTGTATAAGTATAACTTTGCGTATGTAAGTATATATTAATTTTCTCCCTCTAGTCACTCCTGCTCCAGTAACTTTTCAGAAGGAATTATTTTTACTCCATTTCTTAAAGTATTTAACACTTACTCATGAGCCCTTTATGTTTAAGCAGATTTCACATTTAAAAAAAAAAACATGATGTACTGACATATTTTAAAAATATCCAATTGACAAACACTTCATCTTAAAAGATAAATACAAGAAATACTTCATATATGAAAGAACCATCAATAACAATCCTATAACATTTAAAAGTTTCATTCAACGGGAGTTATTTTACTTTTTGCAACAGTAAAACATTATTAGGCTCAAATAAATAATTTATAGGCTATAACATTCTCTAATACGGCCACATCAGCATGCATTGCTTTGCTTTTTTGACCTCCACAACCTTATTTTTTGTCTTGTATTCTATAGATACTCCAGTCTGAATGTGCATCAGTCTTGTATTTTGATAGGAGACGTGTATTTTAGAAACTGTCAATTTAGTAAAAATGAAAATGCCAAGTTCTGTGTCTTGCATCAGTGTATTTTTTTAAATGAAGCAGTGAAATATTACACTTGTCTTAAAATATTTCTACACAACATTTCAATCATTTCTCTTGTTTTATGTGCTTTTTACACATTTTTATGCAATTTATATAATGTTCTAATAATTCCCTTTCATTTTTGACAAATTATTTTATTTCCCCTAAACAATTACATCTTAACCTAATAATATTACAGTATTATGCACAGTGTAAAATTACCATAGGCCATAGGCTACCTTTACGTGTCTTGAAGTAGACGCCTTAATAAGTTATCCTTTTTCCACATAGTGTATTCACATGGTCTGTGTAAAGTAGATCAGGTACACCTCTAACAGACGGTGGTATAGTCTGAATGAAATCACAGATCTCAGGTGTTTAACAGCCTTATATATGAAAAGGTCAAACAAATTCTTTTAGCCTCTGTTGAGTGTTTTTTCCTTTAAGCCATTACAGACTCTGCAGTGTTAATCAACATTTCTGAGGTTAATGTTATTCTTGGGCCATCTCCTTCATAGATAGACAGACCTGTTTCATTTTTTCCACTACTTAATTTACGGCTGAGCTGTTGCTGAAGTGTAGATGAATATGTTACCAGCTGTGTAATTTGATTACTGTACAAGTCACAATGATGCATTTACCAAGCAAAGTAGGATCATTAAGCACAAATTTCAACCTAAACCTTGGATAAACTAATAAAACAGGATATTTCAGTGTAATGTCTGGATGACATTTGTCTGTAACGTTTCAAAATGAATTGAAATTAGTGCAAAACTCAACATTGACACCTGATGAATAAATAGTAAATAAAAATGTTGATCCTTCTGCATGTTTTTAGTTGTTTTAGAAAGTGAATTAACCATGACTTTACATTCTCTTCAAGTAAGTAAAATGAGATCATCTATAAGCAAATTAAAATAATTGTTTCATTGATCATATACTGGCATATCATGGCATAAAAAGTTCTTGCAGAAAATCAATTTAAACCAGTTAAATAAAGGTTTTTGCTGCAGGAGAATTTTACTTTCCAAAACTACCAGATAAGCACAAAAAAAGCTTAAATTCTCACTGTACATGATAAAAGTATTGTTTCCCAAAATAAATTTAGACCCGTTTTATTCCTGCTTTTCCAGGTTTCTATTCGACGCTGGCGTCTAATAAAAGAGAATATACTGAAGCTGTGATGTTTTACAAACAGAGGTGGAATCACAGTGCTCGTCTTTCACACTTCTTTTTCACCGCAGGAGAAGGATGTCGCTGAACATGTGGGATGTGGAGGAATTTGCACCTGGGCCACTTTGAAGCAGGTGGCAGTGAATGTCAGGTCAGTAACTCCAAGATGCATATGAGGGTATGATTGACAGCTTCCCATCTGAGCAGGAGGATGTGGAGGAAAATGGAGCCTGATGAGGTTTAAAAAGGTAGAAGTCAGAAACGGAGACAGCTCAATCTAAAGCAAAGAAGGAGCAGTTTGTAAACTCCTGTCAGTCCATTTTTCTTCTGTTCTTCACTGTCTCTGGATTACACTTGAACTTGTATAGTGTAAAATTATCCGGTAATCTTATCGCGTAAATGGGGAGTATATTTGATCCTCTCGGCAACAAAGAATTGGAAAGCAGCAGGTGTCAAATACATTAACACCTATTAATGAATTCAGATCCCAGGATCAAATGGTCTCTAATTATAATATAGGCCCATTTGTTTTAGTATCATTCGACTGTTTAAAATGAAACCGAATGAAAGGAAATAACCTGTAATAATAAATCAGGTTAGACGCAAATTGATAGCAGTTTTTGTGTCTTAATCTGAATTTATTTTATTTTATTTTTTATTTATATGTTTATTTTTTTATTTTTTCAAATAATGCTCCTCTGGTCATTAAATTGCCTATCGCATAAAGTCTGAATAACAAGTAAATCATCGTTCGAGCTGAAAAAGGGCGATGAGCGATGGTGCACAATAACATATCTTTGAATCATTAAAATAGTCCCTAAAAGCAAAATTCAGATAAGTAACTAAATAAAAAAAATGCTTTTTATAAATTTAAAATCATATTCCACACAACTAAGAGGATAAAATAATACACATCTATAGAATTCTAACAATAGAAGACATATGAGCGCTCCGGCGTTAGTCTCCAAATTAAATGAGCAGTTTTTTATTCTTAAAATAATGATATCACGTGAAATATTTACATTAGTACTGATTTTGACTCGTATTTCATTTGAGGGTGTTCGTAAAGAGACGTGATTAAAAACAGAAAATGAAAAAAACATGACTTCGAAAAGAACCAGACAAGAAAAAAAAAGAAAAAAACCCAAACACTGAATTAAAAGATTTGCCAAGTGCACATTTTTTACTTGATTTTTGGTGGTGACTCAAAACAGAACTCATTTTCAGTTCCATTCAGTTTCTCAAGGCTGCGTCTTTTTCTGTGGTTGTTCTCCAACGAAATTACGCAAATGCGCAAAGGAGCACCTGACGGTAAACAGCTGCTGCTCAGAATCACTTTTAAATCTGAAGCCACATTTATTGAGTCGAGTTCACACCCCGATCTGTATAACGTGTCAAATAATGTCTATTAAATGGCAATTTTCTATCATCAATACAGTAACTTGATATTGAACAACTGGGGGCTTCTCTCTGCAAATGAGAATAATTACTGTTCAGCCGAAAGTCAAGAGCACCAGACTCAACTGTCCTTGACTTATAGAAATCAGTCTAGAGCTCCATAAAGAGAAGAGCATATGTGTCATTTCAACAGCAGCAAGAAGACCATTTAAATGACAAATAACTCCAAAGAACCACATTTCTGGATAGTTAAATCATAATGCAGTCTCCCTCTTTTTTTTTTTTTAACCATGTCCACTTTATATAAAAAAAAATCCATATACTAATATTATATTTAATCATTTGGGAAATTACAAGTTAAAATGATGTTAAACATTATGTAAACAGAATACACTCAATTTTAAGAAATGAAATGGACACTGGTAGCTTATGCGTAATGGAGCTTATCAGTTCTTTAAATCTGAATTGACTTGTTTTGTCCAATGAATGCATTTCTCAGGCACTAAACACACACACACACACACACACACACACACACACACACACAAACGTAAACTGTGGAGAAAAAAAATAATAATAACGGGGAGACACTGGAATGGGGTTAAAATGCACGGATGGGGGTGTTTGCATTTCAGCGATCTTAGGTTGAAAGGAGAAAGAGCCACGATATGTCGCTCTATATCAGATATCTGCACATGCAGGTATGAAAGGAAGTTATGTGGGACGGTCCACTACTCGGTTTCCCTGTCAGTCCTCTAAGCTCCAGTGAGGAGCATCACTGCCGCTGGAGATGGCCTCTGGTGGCATATACCTGCATCGAGGAGATCAGATTTTAGGACACATAGGCGCCGTTTTGTTTTTTTGTTTTGTTTTTGGATATATTTTTTTTTTTACCATATAGGGTTAAAAAAGGAGAACGCACTGATGCCTTGATGTCAGTGCGTAAAAAGTGGAAAAGCGCCGTGCGTAATGTAGTTCCCTCTGTACCAAAACACACAAAACAGGATTTTCAGCTGAGGACGCTTCAACAGCTCAGATCTTTCTTTTAATATATAGAATTTTGTCGTAATTATGTGTTACATAAGATGAGGTGTAGTTTTTTTCAGCATCCTCACACAGACTGTGAGTGTCTGCGGAGTTTTATAGGCCCAAGATAGATGGCTGATGCCCGGCAGCTCCCCCTGACCCCGCCTTCACTAAGTATTTTTTTGCTCCTAAAACTCCCAGAACGCTTAAATTCCAGTAAGTCACACACAGAAAAAAAAAGCCAAGTCTGAAGTCTTTCTTTCTTGTTTTACAAATACTATATTGTTTTTGATCCGTCAAAGCCCCAGTATAAGGGCGGTTGGCAGTTGCCCCCCCCCCTCCTCCTCCTCCATGTCTTAAAATTAGGAGCTGCAGTGACATGGGCCTTCTTGACCTCGGAATACTCCTCTCCTTTTGTTGACACTCAGCCCTAAAGGTAGCTGTCAGTTTGCCCTGTCCGGAAATCACAGAGCTATTCATCATTGTTTGACAGGTGCGTCTGGGAAGAGTGGCCCGGATGAAGCGCTAACATCTTGGAGGAGGAGATTAGACAAGAAGATTCATCTAAAAAAAAAAAAAAAAAATGACGATCATGCGTAAAAAGAGGCATTTGCCAATTTAGAGTTTGGTTGATTTGGCTCCAGTTTAATAGTTATTCTATACTTTATAAGTTTATACTCCATTCAGGTGATAAAAACATGTAGTCATGAGTAAAAGTTTGCTTTTTTTGTAACTGTTAAATAAGGCCACATTAGTGCATTTATGGCACAGAACAGGTCAGATTTTATACATGTTTTCTTTCAGCCGTAAAATAAAAGTTAATTTATGAACCACCGCGCCCATAAATGTCCACTCCCAAATATTGAATCTCTTAAAAACTGCATCCAACTAATATTAATGCCTGATATGTTTTAATATTTTTTTCCATCTACAATCAGTTAACACAGAGAACACATGTACATTTCAGTAGGTTCGTCTGTTTCAGTCCGGACCAGACCAGACTAAGAACACAACAAACCTCATCTCTTTACAGTCTGATCCTGTACATGTCCACACTATAATGCATTTAACCTTGAAATAACGTAACGTATATGCTCAAAAGTGCTGAAATATCTTACCTTTTACAAACACAGCAAGAAAAAAAAAAAAAAACACAACCTGTAACAGAGACAGTTATTTGAAGAGTCAATGGAATATGCCTATTTTCCAATCACTGCAGAGGTAGGAAGGCGCATGTCAAATAAAAACCAACATATAAGGTGTCATTTTCAGTCAAAACCACCGGTGGTCCCCTAAGTCAGAAGGGTCCAGGGGGGCGTTCAGAGGTTCTCGAAAGGCTCCTCAGCAAAGACAGGAATACTTAAATGAAGGAGGCCAGGTTCCTCCCGCTCACCTATAGACAGAATATTACAGCCTAAACCAGGACACATGTCTGCTTTAAAAGGGTTCTTCAGGGCAGACTGGGAACTATATGGAGGTGTTTTTAAAAAAATAACACAACATTTGGAGAAAGCGATGAGGTTTGAGTAAATGTCAGTCCCCTCAGGTCTCCTCCTCTTGTCAAAAAAAAGTTTGTTTTTTTTCTCTCCTGGATGCAAATGGAATAAAAGAATAAATACAGTCACCGAGTCCTCACTGATTCCCCGCACACGCAGACAGTGTCCATGCAGGGAGGCAGTATGCGTATGGGTAATAGTAGGAGGGCTGCAGGGAGAGCAGTGGGGGCCGCAGGATCTCCCCTGGGCTGTACTGTCTCTGGTCGTCCCGGACCAAAACTTTCACCGCCACTTTCTTCGCCGCTGGGGTCGAAGCCATCAGATCTGCGGCCATCTGCCGGCGTTTCGTCTTGTACCTGCGATTCTGGAACCAGATCTTAACCTGAGTCTCTGTGAGCTTCAGGGAGGCAGCCAGGTCCGCCCGCTCCGGCCCGGACAGGTACCGCTGGTGGTTAAAGCGGCGCTCCAACTCGAAGACCTGCGCGTGGGAGAAGGCCGCTCTGGAGCGCTTCTTCCGCTGTTTAGGCTGGTCATGGCTCTTGTCTTCCAATGTGCTGGAGTCTGGGAGACGGAAAACACGCATGCACCGTGGAAATTAAAACCTGTATTTGTCATTTTTAGTCCATTTATAATCACATCTGTTGATTCCATCAGCCACTGAGTGATTTAAAAGAGGAATAAAAACAAGGAAAATGAAAAGTGTAAGGACGAGTTTTTTTCTGTTTGAGCATCATGATGGAAACACAAACCACTGTTTTCATTCACTACTTTCAGAGAAATTCGTTTTAAGACAACTTCCAGTTTTGAATGTTCAGAACAGGTTGGAGTTTATATTTTACAGACTTCAATCATTTGTGTTTACATTTACTGAGTTTAATTTAAATAAAACCTCAGTGCAATGTTAGATTAGTCCAATCCAAGATATGCTTTAACACCAGTGGCATTTCAAACCCTCTATGGATATTTACATAAACATTAGTAGTGAATTAGTAGAAATGTGTCAGTTTGACAGTGGGCCAAAGCATCCATTCATATCCGTGCGTAAATGTAGGCCAGTGCGTAAAAGGTAAACAGGAGGAGCAGGGCTGTTGCAAAAAGGTCTATTAATGTAAAAGAACATAATCAGGTCAGTAGTTTAGCATTTGCAGTGACATTAAAGGGCTTGGCTCTTGAATGCAACACAGACCTGCTTTCAGAGTCTTATTAGTGGAGTTATTATAGTTTCAGAGTCTTTCTCTAATGCCGTGCAGATGCAGTCTGCCCCTCTTACCTGTTGCATTATTCGGTTCACTGTCACTCTTTGTATTTTCTACAACTGTGGACTCGTGGTCCGTCTCCTCCTGCAGACTTTCCTCGGGAACATCTGACGCAGGGTCTCCGTCCTTCTCGGACTTGCACACGGTCGGAGTTTTGCCGTCGTTGTCATCGCTCAGTCCCGAGTCTGAATCGTAGCTTTTCTGGTCCGTGGGCTCACACGCCTCCGCATCATCTCTCCTAGACCCACCGTTCATCTCCCCAAATATTTTCCAGCACGCCGTTTTGGAGAAGCACATGTCCAAATCTGGCAAGTGTCTGCTGTCGTCCTTTTTGTTCAGGATGGCTTGGATGGAGAAAGGCATCAGCGAGTTGCCACGAACGGCCATTTTCAAAAAAGCGAAGTTTGCTCGGTCTTCAACTTGAATTATTCACCGGCTCGGATCGTTGGAGCAAACGTCAGTTCATCCACATTTTAGACTACTCCCTCCGCGCTCTGCTATTTCTCAACTTTTCCCTCCAGTCTTTGGTTTCTTGACGCATCCCCACGAAAGAAGCAGTGAAAGGTTTGTCCCACATCCGCAGGCACGATGCTGCTCCTCCACATAGCTCTACCATCAGCCCAGGCTCGCTCCACTCTCTGGCCCTTTTCACCCAATTTTTTTTTGCCAGCTACCCTCACCTGTGACTGACAGGCATTCCTCGATGCTTCTCATTGGTCCAGAGCGCAGGGGAGCCTTTTTCTGATTGGCCACTGTAAACGACGTCATGCTGCTTTCAGCTGGGTGGGAAAAATGTTCAGTGATGAGGAATCTTAGGTTGATCCATCGCACAGGAGGCTGAAGGGACATGCGTTTTGCAGCCAAACATATATATTTCATTTGTATATTTATTTAACTGTATTTAGTCTCTAAACTGGGCTGCATTAACGTAAACGCTTATTTGTTTTACTCAAGGAGCTGAACTTTAAAAAAACATTTTCTCAATTTATGCAAAGATCACTATTCGTATATTTAGTTAAATAATCTTCCATTGTATAAAACTTTGCGTTTGTTAAAAAAAAAAAAGTTTGTGTCATCAAGAGTAATTTGCGAAAACAGAGCTGGATTGTCCTGTCTCCCATTTTCCCTGCGTGTCCTGAATGCAGCACGAGGACAATAAATTCATAGGATATGTCATATTTTATTCTTAACCCTTCAATATCCGCGCAGGTTTGTTTGGAGTCTGGTGCGTAATGCGTAAAGTTAGCCTTTTTGCCACAGGGGACATTTTGGACACTGATCAGTCTGTGCGTCGATCTGAGCGAAGCACGGTTTAGATTTCATTTATTGGCCAAAGTCAAGGTGCGTATTTTTTTGGCACATCTTTAAAGCAGCCTGCACCATGAGTCGCCATGACCAGGTAGGCCTCAGCTTAAGCGCAAAAACCAAACCAAGTTCCTGGATTTGACAAAATATCAACTACAACCTGTAATTTGACCTAGTTTTGACTCTAGTATTTTTATTAAACAAGATCAAATGTATTTGTACTTGTATTTATCTGTTTAATCCCCTGTTCGTTTTAGTTGCATGTAACGTGCTTCTTTGGTTTCTTCAATCGGCCTTAAAACACTGAATTCAACCTTTTGTCAGAACATTTCAATTCAAGTGACTCTGAACCACTTGGACTCTTTTAGTTGCACTGATGAAGCTGACCGTGTTTTTAAAAAGGCGCTTTTTAATTTGTGGATTGTTTTTAAGGCAATATTTTACCATTTAAGATTGAAAAAACATGTTTGCTGTCTTTGCCTGGAGGTTTGTTCCTCGTTAAGGCGCAGAAATGGCACCGAAAACAGTTGAAGATTTCACGTATGAACAGTTTTATGAACTCTGAAATGTGCCACCATGAAGCTCGGCCTCTGGGTCTGAGTGGATAAACATCTGTTGACCTCTGCCGTTTTTCATCCGCCTGCTCTTTGTGCTCATCACATTTACCAATAAAAACTACAGTGCGTCTTAATATCAATTTGGCGAATTACGCATAAATCACAACAAGGTTTTACTAAATGTAATGAGAGAAGGCACGTATTTTACCAGCTGATGTCAAGTATTTTATCTTCAACACTAGGTTATGTCACTCTAGAGTTTATTAAATTGATGCACAGTATAGTGTTATATAGGAAATAAGATAAGATTTGAGTTTTTTTTATTCTTTAAAGGTGACATTATTTGCAGGTTATATTAATTTAAGCAGACAATGGTTATTAAACTCCTTTAAACTGCAAGTATAAAAGATATTTATGAGCTCAAATTGAAAATAACGCAGATTAAGAAGAATTACACTGTTATTATTATTATTATTATTATTAAAAACAAATCTCTCGTTTTAATTTTATATATAGTTTTATTTGAATTCTTTCATAATCGAAAATCAAAAGATCTGAAGCCAAGCGTGCAGAACATGAATAAATATGATAGTGGTAGATTATCCGCGTTTTTTGTCTTATAATTTTAATTGTGTTTTATTTACTTTAATTCACCTGAATTTATTACATTTTCCACACAACGTATTTGGACGCAACGCGCGCAGATTAAAAAATACGAAATTAAAGATAAAACATGATGAGGCTCATTATTATTGGTTTGTTTGCTGCCTTTAACTTCCAATTTAAGTGAGTTTAAATAAAGCTGTAAATGTTTGTTCACAGCGGCCTTTGACGGAGATGTGAATAAATTAAATATTGATCCATGAAATGAAGTAAATCTTCTTCATTTGATGTGACGGTTCTTTGAGTCTGCGTTGAATCCTAGACTTTAGAGGAACTCAGCAAATAATATCTAAAAACATAAACAGACTTAAAGCTGGTTAATGATGTTCATCTGCTGCTGTCACCTTATCCAAACCTGTTGCGTGCATAGATTATACCATCTAGTGGCCACTGAAAATACATCTTCATGCTGACTTCTGGACATTAGTGCGGCTGGGGGGTCACATCACACTGGGACCTCTGTCTGTGCATAAAGAGCTTATTGTAAATGATGGGACGTTTTAGAACGAAATGCAGTTTTCATTTCATTAAAATTAAATTAAGCCTCAGTCGCCGTCATAAACCCCGTCGACAGCTTCTCAGCATCACCCCAGTTCTGCTCCAGCTCCAAGTTTGGACGAATCCTGCTTCTAAAAGTCAATTATACCATGTATATACAGTCGAGGAAAAAATTATTAGACCATCAAAAGTCATCAAAAACAATGGCTCTGCATTCAAGTAACTCCTGTGTGGATCATGTGACTAAAA
>JAPTYQ010000002.1:14624720-14667860 GCA_029814465.1 Ostorhinchus cyanosoma | reverse complement strand
ATCCATCTTCAATCTTATTTCTGAGTAATGACACCCAAAAGGTCGTTTTGTGCGCTGGCCCTTTAAATGCAAATGAGCCACTTCAGGCCCCACCCCCTCCAGGTTGTTGCATGTGTGCTTTGTCCTGTTCAGTCACTTCACTTCATCAACACAACCAACAACTGAACATTTTAGGTAATTGACTCAAAGTTTGGACAGATTTTCAGTTTTCACTACAACCGCTGCTGCTGATAAATAATTCTGCGAACTCGGAAAAATGTTCATCAGAAGTCTTGACCTTATATGTGCAAATGGCGTGACGTTACTAGTTATAAAACGTAACAAATTAAAAAGGAGCGTATAAGACATGTGATGTAAGAGCAGAGAATACGCATCTACTGAAAGTTTTTTCATTTAACTGGACTATTAATATTTATTGTCAAAGTCTGTCGATAAAGACAAACTAGAGCCATATCATTAAGCTGCTGAGTTAAATAACAGGGTTCCAAAGTGTAACTCCAGATGTTTGACATGCCCTCTGCTCAAACACTTTTGGCAGTGCAGGGATTTATTTTTATTTTGGGAGCTAATCATTTAAAAACAGTTTGAAATTCCGGGAAAAATGCTAAAATGTTCTCTTCCACTGAGCAACAACCCAGAAGTCGACTTTGGTCAGATTCCCCTTTAGGCTTGTTCGTTCTGCTGTACCTCAAAGAGACAAACTCACCGTGTGCCAGCTGCGGTCTCCTCTTTACCGTTCTGTCGACTTGCCCGGGTGGAAGGTTTACTTGGCTTGTTTCTAAGAGCAATAAAAACAAATCTGTAACTGCAGTTGTTGCTTTAGTGCTAAATCTTCTCCCGTTTGATTTAATAGGATGTGACAGTGATGATGCCTACTGGGTGTAAACATTCAGCACTAAATCATTCAGAGGCTCATTCATCATCACTGCATTTAGATGACTTCACCTGTTCAGAGGATGAGACGATGGGCCTCACACACAAAGTGTACACACAGAGTTAACGTTAACTCTGCCGGCAAACAGTTGAAGAACTTTTATGGCATTCATCCATATTCATGTTCTTCTTACTTGCTCTTGGGTAAGATTGAAATGTGTGCTGTAGCTGCACAAAAGTCAATCTGCGTTTTGTGCTGGGAAATTTTACTCCTATTTAAAAAGCGTGTTTGTATGTGTGAATTCAGTGAATATTTTGGATGCTTATATTTCCTGTTACACTATGGCTGGACTATCCTTTACTAGTGGAGTCATGAACTCATAAATGATATATAATACAGGGTTTTTACTCCTTTTCCTTTGATGACTCTTTTGGTTTTTTGGTTTCTACGTCAGAACAGGGACCAGATCAGATACTATTTCTAGTCCTACTTTCGCTGAGTGGGCTGTGTGTGGATTGGTCAAGTCAGAATTATTGTTGCATTATTATGTCATTATGTAGGACACTGAACCAAAGGGAAAGCCACAGATTTCCAGTATAAACAACTGTATTCTCACCCCAATTCTACACCTGTTTCTACTTGTTCTGCAAGATAGTTGTCTATTACTGGAGGAAACAAATCTATGAATATAAATAAACTAGCGCATTGACCCGTGGGGATCCACAGGTTCTAGTTTTTATGCTGTTCTGCATTTGTCCAGCAGTCACCGCCAAAGTGTTCCGGGCATAGCAATGTGATTGTAAAGCTATCACTAGTCTGTTCCTTGACCAAAAACACATAAGTATGCCAAACTAGCAGTCAGCTCTTTCCAGATTTTGTGTGAATTCCCGGACCGACACACAGACACACACACACACACACAGAGGCCAATTGGCTTTTATAATATAGATAAAAATGTATGTATGTATAGCAGCAGTCTCACCAAGTTTAGATCCTTGGTTATGTTTCATCGTTTAATTCATTTGTAATTAATTGCATTGTAGAAAATAGCATTTTTATCACCATGTCATCAGAGCTAGAAATAGTGCCTTAAGTAATTTTAATGCTCTCTACATTAATTTTACATGAATTTGTCTTAGATGATGAATCTATAATATACTGGATAACCCTTCATGGTCTTTATTCTGCACACACAGCTCTTTTTGTAGTGGTGGCCTCCTTGCTATACTTTGGACCTTTCTGGACTGTTGACTCCACTGCTTTTTTTCTGAATGAAGTTTTATTACATTTTCCTTTCTTTTCTTGATATGTCCAAGTTCATCATTACCCATCTGGTTCAGTGGCTTGTTCGCTCTGATGCCTTTAGTTTAATGGTTGTTTAGTTGTGTAATGGGGTATTTCCTATAGTTATTGCACATCAGACCAGTTTAAGACAAACGGTAAAAACAGCGTGTTTCCTGAATCATACACTGGATTTTTGCAGTTTTTTTGTACATCGCTTTGTTGAGCTGTTGTTTTATAAATGAATTAGCATCTGCATTTTCTTCTTACTGCTTCGTACAATAACACATATAATAGAAAGCATTCATGCATGAGGCCCAGTGTCTCCTGTCGATAATACCGTGTGTCTGTATGTGTGTGTTTTAGCTTTGAATCATGTTGAACGTGTGAAGAACTGATATCGCAGTGTGACACATGACTTCATATAATAATTGCTTATTTTTGTTGATCTGGATAATTACCTTTCAGCCTCTAAACGAGACGCTGAACGTGTCGTGGCTCTGGTCGCAGTTCCTTTTTCCTCTTCCTCACCGTCATCATCATCCTCTTCGTTTTGCTCAGTTTCTTTATCTTCTGCCTTTTTGTCCTTTTTATCTGTTAAGAATTGAACATAGCAGTGTCATAGCAGTGTTTGATATTATATTCACTTAAAACTCCTTTTACTATCAATTAGCTTTAACAATGTTTAGCTACTGTATATTAATTTGTTAGATTTACAACCAGTACAAAAGCTGAAAGATTTTACCTGAATCCTCTGTGGCGGTGGCTGTCTTTGAGGGTCTTCCCCTCCGAGCAGGTTTTTTTGTTGTTCCCTGGTCTTCCTCCTGCTGCTCCTCATCAACCTGGGGAGTTGATTTAAACACAATAAAACTCTCTTGACTGAAAAATTTCTATATTGCTCTTTCTTCTCCAAACATTAAAGCTGGATCTATTCTGTATCTGTACAGATGGCTCTAGAATCTGTGTGAAAGCAATGACAAAAAGCTTTATTCAAAGTTAATGTCAACCTACATCATCTTGTTTTTTGTCACTGCTGCTCTCCTCTTTGACATCCTCTTGATCCTCTGACTTATTCACTGAAGGTGAAGAGACTGGAAGAAAACAATCAAACGGTGACGATCAAGGAAACTGCAAAAGTGTAATGTAAAGGAAGCTCTACCTGGCCACATAAAGAGTGTGTAATCTACGTCAGAGTGTTTAAAGCGTTTTCAGACTCACCGCTGTCTTTGTCAGGAATCTGTTCAGTTATTTCCTGTGTGTTATCCTGCTTCGGTTCCTCTTCAGCAGGTGTTTCCTGAAAACAAAAGGAAGAACAAACATTTACGTACACATCAAGAAAACAAATGAGGAACCAACAACCAGGACTACTAGTAACATTTTAATCTACAAAGAGGAAAAACCCACCTCTGCAGATTCCTCCATTTCCTCTGACCACTTCCTCTTCACTGAAGGTTTACCTGGACCAGACAATGAATTGTTGAAATCTGAGGAAAACTCATTTTATTGATATGATGCATATCAGTGTAATGATATATATGATTATAATATTAAAAGTGTCATACTTTGCTTTTTTAAAAAATGGAATTATGCATTTTAAAACAACGATTTTAAAATGGAAGTCTTGACTTTATATGTGAAAATGTCATGACGTAAGTAGTTATAGATGCGACAAACTAAGACGGAATTGAAACAGGTTGTAGAAATAATAATAATAATGCATTTTTTTTTTTTTTCCCAAATCCACTCAAGAAATCCACTCAATTTTTGCTGGAATGAATATAAAGATAGTTTTGCAGGGTTCAAATTCAAACTTTATGAACTATAAGGGTCTAAATACACAAATAACTGAACCAAAGACTAATAAAAGTGGGTTTAACAAAATATGACCCCTTTAAATCTTTAAATCTCATTGAATAGCTGCTAACATGTCAAATATCATTGCCAAGTAATTTTTTTCCCCTATTATATGGGATTTTAACAATCAGTCAAATCTGGCTAATTGATTATTTTACATTTAATGACTTTCTTTTTTTATATTTCTATTGCAGCAGTCTCCTCTAAGTTTAAATCTTTGGATATGTTTCATTGTTGAATTCATTTTGTAATTAATTGCATTGTACTGGGCTAACTTCTTGGTTAATGGTTTAGTATCTAAAGTACCGAAATGCTTCAATTCAAGCCTTTGAAGTTCTCCAACAGCACAAAACATGTCAAAATGATTTAAATGAAAAAAGATTGACTCACGAGCATCTGCTGTTTCTTTGGAGTCGGAGCTTCCTGCACCTTCAGCGTCCTGTGCAGCAGAGGGCGACAGACCAGACACTTCACTTTCTTCTCCAGTTTTCTACAATTTAGAATAATATCACACAACAGTCAACAGTATGAGGTGCAGCTGATGTTCTCCATGTAAATGTACTAAAAATATTTCACTAGTCATATTAAGAAACTAAAATTAAATACCGACTCTTTGTATGAATGCAGAACGTACCTCTTTCTCTTTCTCTGCCGGTTTACCACAGGTTGTTTCCTCCTTATCTTTGTTTTCATCTTTACTCTGATTATCTGAAGAAAAGAATGTGTTGAATGCATTTCTGTTCATGGTTGTGATGGTGTAAAATACAATATACAACTATTTACAACAAGGATATAAGACTTATTGAATGAAAAGAAGGCTACAGTACATATATTAATTGCATAAGTGACCATTGCTACATGTGATAAATCAACAAAATCAACATTTTACCATCAGACGTGTCCTTCGTTGCAGCTCCTGAACGTCGTCCCCTGCGGATCGGAGCTTCCTCCACCTTCTCCGGTTCTCCAGGTTCCTTTTCTCCCTCTTCAGTACTTCGTGAAGATCGTCCCCTGCGTGGTGTTTTGACCTCCACAACCTTCTCCTGATCAGCTTCCTGTATCTGCAAAACAGTTTGTCAATGTACAAGTTATTGTCTGTTTTTACCACATTGTTTTAAATACATGAAGTACTTTCTGCTGTAATGGGGTCTCACAATCAAATCAACAAAAGACACAGTAATGGATGATATTGACTTTGTGCTGTGAGATAATAAGAGTTGTTTTCAGCACCATTTGTGAGAGAAAGTATTATAATTGATTTCAAATTATGTTTAATGAAGCATATTCACATTACATAGTTAAATTCTAAGTAAATAGAAACAAATAATGGTAAAACGTAACATAACTAAAGGGGATGTGATGTTATAGATTGTCAGCCAAGATAATTAAATCATTACATTGGATATAATTACAGATTTCTCTTCATTTCAGTTATTGGAACCATTTGCTGTAATAGAGACCTACTTGATTTTAATATGAAATTAAAATCAGGCAGCTACTTTGTTAGTACATCAGATTATTTACCTCTGCAGGTTGCACTTGACTTTCTTTTCCATCGCCTGTTTTAAAAAATGAACAAAAACATCATTACATTATTTCTTATGATTGTTAAATCTGTCTTTTAAAAGCTAAACATCAGTCCAAATTTAGACAAATAAGCGTTAACCACATTACTTTTACTTGCCTGATTCTGAAACCTTCCGAGTGGACAGTTTTCGTTTGCGTCTTCCTCTTCCCCCACTCTTCTCTTCCTGGATAACATGAGGCACAGATACAGAAGGTTAATATCTGATCCAACGCTAATTTAAAAAAAAATCTAAATCTCACACAGGTGATATAGTATTTAACAATTACCTTTTCTGACAAATCTGAGCCTTTCTCGTCCTCCTGGCTATCAGTGCTGGAGACATTACCTGTAAACAGAAAAAGGTTCAGTCACCCTCTTCCAAATCCATTTCACAAACACATGTTGGAAAAATTCAATGGATACAGAAGAGAGAAAACAAGAATCACACAACTTACTGATCCGTTTGATTAATCTGGACTGATGTTCAGGTGCTGAGTCTTTGACTCCGTCCGTCTTCTGCAAAGTGTCAGAGTCCATCTGAACATAAACCACACATAGATCAAGATACATAAACACAACAGGCAAATGGGGTCAGATAAAACAAATGAGAAGAGGTTTTACAGGTTGATTATACACAAAAAAAGATAGAAATGAGCCTGATCACATGGCACTTACAGTCTGTGGATTGCTTTGCTCTGGTGTGAAATTGTCCTCATCTTTTTTCTCATTTTCACCTAAAGGACAAAGGAGGTGTTACTGTGTTTACTTAAAACATTAACTCAAGTCATGTGAAACTGCAGTGCTTTATAATATTTTTGGTATCACTGGACAAAAATTCCAGGATTACCTTTCAGCCTGGTGTAATTCAAGTGATCAGTGAAGAGGTGTTTTCAGATCAGGTAGGAATTAAATACATGACTGAAAACTGTAACTTCCAATCGCTGTTATGATTCAGTCAGAGACATGAATGTGTCCACTCCATAAAAGACTTGAAAATCTCTTTGCATCTTAGGTAAATTAATAGATAATAGAAATAATGGGAAACGCTTACTTTCATTTAAGTCCATCTTGGCCTGATTGTCTTCAAGTATCACTTCTTCTGCCTATTGTTAAAAATCATGTCAAAACACATATGGAAGTGTAACAAACAGTGTTTCTGTGCATTAGTGCAATATTAAGTGTATCTCACCTTGGGGCTTGTCTTTGTATCTGCAACACTGGTCTCTGTTTGCTCTAAAATAAGATTTAAAATGAAATGAGATAGAAGTTTTTATTGGCATATTTTATGTTAAGATGCTTTAGTTGATGTAAATGCCTTTTATTTTCACTGCTTAAGTTACTGAGGATTAAATCTTTACTGAACCATCTTTTTTTATTACCATTGTTAATGTAATGTTTATTGTAAATAAAGCCTCCAACAACAAAATCATCTTGTTATATTCTCTAATGTTCAAGTCTGCACATTCATTGGGAATGTCTGACGCTTCAATGGGAAATGAATCAGAAACAGCAGCTGTTGAGTTTTCCTGCGTTTCTTCTGATATCTTCTATTTCAGATACAACAACATCTGCAGCTGAAATATTTTAGACTGTAAATCAGCACCATTGGCTCTTTCAGTAAACTGTAACTGTCACTGCATACTTGAAATCCCGACAGGTAGACATTAGCTTTAAGATCTCAAGAAGAAAAGAAAAATAAAGCTTGATTAATTATAGTAACATTTACCTTCTGTTGTTGTTGCTTCTGATGCAACGTTCTCAACAACCTTTGGCCTTCTGTCTTCTTCCTCATGTGAAGGAGCCTGACATTCACTGGAGACAGTGTACCTATCCTATAAAAAAGACAGAACAGTATATTTTACATAGAGTAGCAATAAATGAACAGTATATTCTAACACAATCTGTTTAAAGTGATTGGATTCTTTCTCTAATCTCAAATTTTTGGTGACAGATTTAAACATGTGTTGTATTGACACAACAATAAAGGTGAAGCTATTAACAACTCAGACATTTAACTACATACTACTTTTTCCAAGACATCAGAAATGAAAAGTTGAATACCTCTTTAATCTTGAATATTACGTTATATTTTAAACCCTTGATATATTATCCATTGTGTAAAATCTTCATCGTATGAGAAGCTCACATATAATTTTAATTAAACGTACAATATTCAAATTCAAGTATATCAAAAATGTACTGAAATATAGAGCAGAGCTTGAGTAAATGTACATAATTACTCTTTACCTCTGAAAGCATGCGTGATCTTTTTTTTTTTTTACCTGTGGAGCAAGTGATGTAGAACTTTCAACATTTGCTTCATCCACTTCTCCCTTTTCAGACACATCTAAAAAAGACAAGAAGAGACTTTTTGACTCAGACATTTCTCACATTTGTAAGTAGTTAGTAATTAATATTCTGCTATATTATTATTTACCTGCATTGTTGTTTTTTTCATCAACAAGCTCTGGCGTTTCTTGTGACATGACGTGAGAGGTTGACTCAGGGTTTGCATCTGTGTTCACATTCATGGTCGGATGCTGGACTTCTTCTTCAGTTGTGCTCATTTCCATTGGTTGAGCGATGGCTGGTTCTTCACAGATATCGTGGCTGATGAGGCTGGAAGACACTGTGCTGTCAGGATCCATGGAAAGCAGAGTCAGAGCTGCCTCCTTCATCTTCATATCTGCGTCCTGTAGCGTCATCTCAGCAGTGGGGTCCTCCCGGCTGCTCACCTGCGGGAGTCTGGCGTCTTCTGATGTGCAGACGTCCATCAGAGTCAGCAGAGCATCAGCCTCCGCAGGTACAGCGGGCATTTCACTGAGCTGGGACTCAGTTTCACCCTCAGGAGGCTCTGGAGTGATGTCGCTCAAAGCATCGCAAGTGTCGTCTGAGAAAGAGGTGGTGACGGTGGTGGTGACGGGGTCGGAGTCTGTGCTCGTGTCTGGGAGGAGCGACTGTCTCTTCGGCTGTTCCTCCATGTCGAGACTCGCTGAGGAAACTGAAGACTTTGAGGATTTCTCCACCTTTTCCATTTTGTCTTCTCTGGATGCTTTCTGCTCATCTTGACTGTCATCTTTCTTTTCTGGGACTTTATCCTTCTTGTCTGTCTTCTTCTTTGCGCTCTTCTCAGATTTTTCATGAGGCGCTTCTTCTTTCCGCTGTTCCTTTGCATTTCCATCTTTCTTCTTCTCCTTCACCATCTCAGGTTTACCAGAAGGTGCACCTTTAACGTCCAAACACTTCTTGTCCGTCTTTGACAACAGTGGAGCCTTCATCTCCTCTTTGGATTTGGATTTAGTTTTTTCCAGTTTTCCCTTCTCCGATGCCTTGAGCCTTTTTGGATCCTTCTCAGATTCACAGCTGGACTTGTTTGGTTTCTGGGTGTCATCAACTTTGGTCTTGTCTCTTTCACTATCTTTATTATCCAGTTTAGATTTGGGCTTTTCCTCTGTGTGGCTCTTTGATCTTTTCAGGAGTTCCTTGGAGTGTTTATCTTTCTTTTTGTTGCCATCTGAACCTGGTTCCAAGTCAGACCGATCCTCAGAGGAACCTGCAGAGTCTGGGCGGAGCAGCTGCTTGAAATCAGTTTTAGCAGAAACTTTGTCTCCTTTAACCTTTTCCTTTTCTTTAATCTTATCCTTATCTTTTTCCTTTTCCCTACTTTTGTCCTTTTCTGCTTTGCCAGCATCCACAGAAGGAGGCTTCACTTTCTTCACAGTGACATCTTTAGGAACCACATCATCAGCAGCAGTTTGTGAAACAGATGGCTTTGCCTCTCTTGTAGTTTCCATTTTCTTCTCACTTTTGATCTTGGGCTTCTTCTCACCTTTCTCCTCAGACAAGGCTTTAACAGCGGCCCCTTCCTTCTGCTGAACGTTATCTCCTTGATGCTCAGATTTCTTCTCCTGTTTCTGTTTGAGTTTAATTCGTTCATCTGACAAACTGCGCTCTTTGTCTTTGCGATCTTTAGAGTGAAGCTCTTTGCTCTTCAAACGATCAAACTTTCCAGAGCGTTGCTTGAGGGCCTCTTGGGAACCTTGTTCTAAATCCAAGATGAAGGAGTGTGTCCGGGCTTTGTCAGGCAGCTTTTTGCTATCAGAAGAATCCTCAGAGATGCTGCCACTCCTCCTCCTGTGTCTCTCATCAGATGGTGCTGATTCTGACATGTTTCTTATCAACCTATGCTGTGGAATCTTTGAGGATGACGACTTCACTTCCTAATTTTGAAGCAATTCGCAAAAACACAACTTTTGTTAAAACTTGCCAATCCAACAATCCTGATACCTATCATAAAAACTGCTTTATAAATACAACTTACAGCCTTCTTAATTCCATCTCCTGTATCTCCCTTCTTCTTGCTGGAAACATCTCCCTCTTTCCTGAGGAGAAGATTTCCATTGTAAAAAACCATCAAAACATTACTCTGTTCAGCAGCCACTCAAACTCATGTTGAATATTTGGGGACATACCTAGAATCTAACTTCCTCTTCCTGTTGAGAGCCATTTTCTTCTCCAGAACTTTCCTTTCTTTTCGAGCCTCTTTGGCTCTTGGTCCCTCGAGTTCAGCTGAATCTCCACTCTTCTGTTTTTTCTTGTCTGTGAATGGAATCATAACCATTAACGGCAATAAACTGAAATTTCAAAACATTTGTTAAAGGATTTTTTTTTTTTAAACTCCGTAAACCCCAAATCTCATGGAAACAGTTCATCCAAATAATACAAATGAAACAGGTTAGAAATGACAATAATGGTTCTAAATGAAGAAGAGAAATTTAAGATAAGAAACACATCCGACACAGTTCATGAGGCTTGTATGTACAGTTTTTTGCTGTTATGTCTAGATTTTTCTTTACTCATGTTTGCTGTGGTTTTATATTGTTAGTGAATGTGTGCCATGCTGCTGCTACACTGTAATTTCCCAGTTTGGGTTAAATAAAGTGCATCAATCCAACTGATGTATCTGTGAAACCACATTGCACAGTAACTCAGAGGTAACAATTATTTTAATGATTGAAATATAAAAGAACCATAAAAAGAGAAACAGGAAAATGCTAAAATCTTGAAAGACAGAAATACCATGTTCTTCAGTTTGTGCTGCTTTCTGTTTGCGCTTCTCCTCCATTCGCTCTCTGTTCTGCTGTCTCTTCAGCAACCTTTCCTCTTTGTCCTTTGCCTAAGACAGAAGAGAATATTGATCATCCACGTGTAAAATACATAAAATCATATTGTTATGCTCATAATGTAACTCCTATACAACTAACCGCAGATCTCCGGCGTTCCTCCACAGTGATTTCATCGTCTGAGTCACTATAGTAACGGGAGTAGAGGAAGGGTTTATGGACGTAGGCTTTTCGACGAGGCTTTCGCTCTTTATCGTCTTCTCCATCTTCACTGGCTTGCCTCTTTTCTACTTTTTCTCCTTGGTCTGTTGACAAAGAAAACATTCAAAAACAGAAATAAAATTAAATACCAAGAGTGCAGCTAAATAGAATAATCTGTATTAATATAGCGTCTATTGCTTTGTGATTTAGTGTCGAAATTTTATTAAAAAAATGACACAAGAAAGCAAAGATGAGACCATCTGATGGAAGCTCCCCCTCTTCAGAAGAATCAGACAGTGGTTCCTCGTCGTCAGTTTCTCCCTCAAAAGAACTGAGGTCACTGGTGTGGACGGAGCTCACTGTGATGTCACTCAGTCCCTCCAGGTCAGAGTCCTCCAAAGAATATTCTGCAGAGATGATACATTACTCTTCAAAGGATGTTAAGTCTTATAAGATGTTTCTGTAGTAATAAGCGCACAACAAATGGCAACAGGGGATAAACACAAGTCAAACTACAAAAGCACTCAGAGCGCAGACCTCCGCCAAGGCAGAGAAGCCCCCCCAGCTTCCATAACTTTTTGAGTTGTCTTGCTAACACAGACAAACAAACAAAACCAGATGAAAACATAATAAGAGGTAATGAGAGCAAAATAACAAGCATTTAATAGCATTTTGATATTGTAGTTTGCCAAAGTGAAACCAATTTAAGATTCTTTGTATATTCCTGGACATATTGGTACTAATGTACTGTATCATATCATAGTTGTTTTTTATGTAAAAAGTAACAATTATCTAAATTTGTGAGCCAAATACAGTGGAGAATAAAGTTCAATATTTACCTCTGAGATGTAGCGTAAAATTATATAGATTCCTAAAATGGAAATACTAAAACATAGTATGAAGTACCTCCATTTTCTACATAAGTACAGTAGTTGTGAAAATTTACTTAGTTGTCTTCCACCACTGGTATTTCCTGTAATTACAAGGTAACGGTGAAATTGCAGAACACTGACCATAATATATAGGATAGACTATATCAGTTTCTTGCAGCACAATAATTATGTCTGAATAAGTTAAGTGTCTGTCCTTTAGTTTATAAAATGTCAGCATTCCTGAAAACTGCCCATGACATTTTCTCCAACCCACACTGAAAAAACAAAAGATATTTAACTTATACAAGAGAGAAAATTGGATGTGTGTATGGGTGATGAATTAGTCTGGATTATGATGTAATTTTTGAAATAATCTATCAATGTATAAAAAGCAGAAGGTGCAACTTCTCACCTTCCTTTATCCTCTCTCTGGCTTTCTGCTTGGCTTGACTCGTGAATTTTTGTAACTCATCATCCTGTTTATCTTCTGATGATTTTCCAACTGTTTTGCTGGCAGCCTTTTCTTTCTCCTCCTCAGTCTGTTCCTGACCTCCCAACTCCTCTTCTTCCATCTTCACGTCCTCTTTTAATCCCTCTTTACCTGACTCCATGTGTTCTTGGCTGTCCTCTGACTTTACTTCTAAACCCTGGACCTCAGATACCAGCTTTTCCTCCTCTGTCTCTTCCAGCATCTTCACATCATTGAGCTCCTCTCCCTCCTCAATGAGACTCATATCTTGCTCGCTGTCCTCCACCAGCTGCATGGGTTCCTCTGTACTTTGGCCCTTCCGTCCTTTCTCAGTGCTTGAACTGGCCCTAACACTTGCCTCCTGGTTTAGAGAGGTGATGGTGTCCAGAATGGACATGGCATCGCTGGCTGTAGTGGTGGTTGGAGCAGAGGAAGAGGCTGGAAACAAAAGAACACATGCACGGGATAAGTATCGAGTTTAACACTCTCCATTATGAGTATTTATCAGAAAATCATCTTTAAACATGGCATGACTACAGTTATTGATGTTGAGGAAAATCATTTAAACTAGATGTAAACAAAGCATCTTTAGTAACTGAAATAAAATAAAATAAAAATAAGGCTCTAAAAAAGGTGTCAACTTAAACGGTATTGTACAAAACTAACTAAAACAAACTAAAATGACAGAAAATACTATCTTTAGTCTTTGTCAATTTATTTCATACATAAGTCTAGTATTTTAGGTAAGGGCATTTTGATCAATGACACAAATCTTATACATTTGTCTTTTTGGATGGTTCTTCATTTGTCCTAATGGAATATATTTAAAAATAGTGTCTTATTGAATTTTACATTCTTCCATGATACTCTTTGTGACCTTAAAACACAAACCTATAATACAAAAGAAAACACTCAAATTAACTTTACACTAATCACAAGTTTACTGAAAACTGAAATTTTCAAACTAAACCAAAAATGAAAACAAAAAGTCCAGACAAAATCACCACACAAGCCAATTAAATGCACATCTATTAAAATATTTGTTATAAATAATAAATACATGAAATGGTGTGCATACCCTGCTCAGGAATGCTGCTATCTGGTTTATCCTCTGTTGATGCCAGCGGAAGGGGTGGTTCCTCAGAACAGCTGCCAGGTGACAGAAATTCACGGACTACCCTCTCCACCTGGGGCCTGAAGATATGATTGACTTTGGGATCCACAACTTGGGCCACAATCCGGTCCACTCCCTGCTCCAGCATTCCAGACCTAAGGAGAATAAATTGGATTAGCTTTAACTGCAATAAAACAAAGGTAGATTTTAGTTCAAATGTATCTGCACTTTTCACTTTTCTTTATGTAGTACATAGTATTTAATGACTGTGTATTTCTGACTTTGTTATTACTAGTGCACCACAACTAACCACTGTGGGGAAAGAAAGTTTAAATTGGTTTTAACATTCTAGTAGAAAATGACTGAGCACAGATGAAGAGCAGCAGATCATTAAAGAAATATTCTCATCAGTTTCGACTTACTGCAACACAAGCTGTCTAATGTTGTTCCTCAGCTGGTTCTTGTTCAAGTGAGGGCTCCAAGTGTGGTTAGAAAGATGATTAGAGACAAAGTTGTCCACTCTTTGTTTCAGATTCAAGTAGGCTGGCTGAAAGATTTAGAGAAAGTAAAGTGTAAGTAAAGAAATAAATAATCTTAAGCTTTTAAGAATTTTCATAGCACTTATTGAAACAATGTTCCAAAGCACTTTGCATTCTAATCCAGACAAAGAACATAAAATTAGAACAAATGGAGTGAAAACAATAATGAATTTAATTAAAAACAAACAAACAAACAAAAAACTTTCCTTAGGTTTTTATAGAAATAAAAAAGTTATTACAAAGAAGAGTTCAAGTCACCCAAAAGTCCCCAGAAGTGTGCAGGCTCTAAAAGCAAATGTTTATGCTTCCTACACCACTTTTCCCACAATTTAAGACATTTGTCAAGACAAATGTAAGCATTTTATTGATTAGCCTCATTGATAAAGTGGTTTTGTAAAGACTACACAGCTCCACCAATCCTCTGAGTTCTCTTCACATTATGTATGTGGAAATGCTTTTAGGCTGTATTATCAGCTCTGAGGCTGAGCCTTACTGTTCATTAAATACAATTTGATTTCATATGTTAGTGATCTCAGCTCACTGTCATTTCAGACTGTTTCCAACCACCTCTACTTTGAACATTATTGTTCACCACGATCCTTGAAGGGTTTAGTAATGTATTGGAGAGTTCTTGAACCAACTGTAGTAGTTTCAACAATCTCCTTGTGTTTTTTGCGGTAAAACCCATGTAGCTAAAAAGGACAATTAAAATCCAACTAGAATCTCTTAATCTTAATTTGTCTTAGATGGTGTCCAGAACGGCTTGGATGTTGTTCCTATATCTTAAAATGGAGGGACAGTTCCTTTTAAAAGTAACATTAGAGTTAAATTACACTGTCTACACATATTTACAGTGGCCTTGTATAACTGTGTACTGTTTGCAGAGCAAGTACCGTACCTGAAATGAGCTGAGCAGTGTTTGTGTATACAATATACTTGAATATCACTGTTACAGCTAGCATACAGATGATAATAATAGTTAAACAACCCGGCGCCACTAGAGTGACAAAACTAACGTTATAGGATCTATGGTCTAATATAAACTCACCTCAGCAAAGGTCCAATCTTAACCCTTACTTTCAACCATTACAGAATAAATTCTAATAGGCACCAACTTTGTCTAAAACCTCTTGACATACAGCTTTTTAGTCATTATGCAGATGCTTTCCTTGTTACCTTTGTGTCAACGTCTGCAAGACAATCTCTCCTGAACTGGTCAAACAGACCCTGTGTTTTCAGATGATTGACGATCATGGAGACGAGCTGCGGGTCTCCGGGTGGTAAACCAGCCATCTCTGGAGGTAGTTAGCTTAAAACCGACTGCCTAAAATAGACAATACTGACAAACATAAGGGAATTTACGAACTGATTCAGCCTAATGTTGTGGTTTCTGAAGTTCGAAGTAAATTTGACCCGGAAGCAATGTTCATCCTGTGACCTGGACCGGAAACACATTAGCGAGCTTGCCAAAAATAAAATCTTATATTTAGTTTTTTTTATATCATGTCATATATGTTTTAGGGTTATTTTAGTTGGTGGTGTAAAATGTTATTATTATGTTTAAATTCATATTCGTTTTCCACTCACTGCATTAAATTGCAGAGCTAAGCGAAATACTGGACTGGCAACTGGTTCACGTGCGTTCATTTAGCAGCCTCTTGTGGTCGAACGAACAACGGACTATGCACGTTTCTGTGAGACCGTGTATCGTGTTTACGACAATTTCTTGGTTAAAATCAAAGTAGAAATGTATTACATAATGTTGGCACAAAGATTATGTTATTTTTCCGCGTAATTCTCAATAGTTATAATAGCAACAGGTGTAAAACACGTACCGCAACTTTCGGTATTGAGACATTCATGAAGAGTAAGATCTTTTGTTTTATTTCTATAAGTGTACGTGTGGTTCAGATGAACACTGGCAAATAATGATTGTAGTTAATATACAATTTCAAGACAAAAAATTACTGGCAGCGGTGGGATTCGAACCCACGCCCCCGAAGAGACTGGAGCCTTAATCCAGCGCCTTAGACCGCTCGGCCACGCTACCGTGTAGCTCGTTGGCAGGAGAAGAGCAGAAAGAATGCGGCACAAGGTGTCATATAATATAGCTAGATTTTATGTTTCAACTACTGTAGAACATATCCTTAACAGTTAGAGAAGTGCATCAAAGCACACTGAGAACAATGTTCATTTTGACAACTCTTACTAGCATAAAATATTTACAAAACATCATAACTGTGAAGAGTTATTGGAGGGTTGTTCACTACCATCTAATATTTTTTACAATTAGCTGGTAAAAACAATCATCCCATCAACTAATTTAGTGTTTATTGTGGAGTTCAGGCTTATCTTTGTGTAAATACTTGGGTTACAACATAGCATCCTTTAACAATGTTTATTAGAATTCTGAAGTACATGTAAAGCCTGAGGGAAAAATAAAACATGCTTTCCACCACAACCCTCAAACATCATTCAACTATATTTTGAGGCAGTCTAACAGTAGTACTTTGGTGTGAATGGCACCAGATACAGAAATACAGGAGTGTCCATTTTAAAAAGACAAATCACAATAAAAACAGACACCTCTAAGCAAAATACTAGACATAGATAAGGACATCACACTGTACAATATAAAAACTGTATTTATACCCATCATAAAATGTGCCAGCATAATGGTAATTTGACCCCCGTAGCAGTGAAACCTGTACATGCTGACCAGTCTCTTGGGATGGACAGTTCAAACAGCCCCTAAAGATAAGGGAAACTAAGGAGGTTGGCCAGCTGGGCTCAGGACTTTTTAGAGGGGTAAATGGGAGGTAAGACCCGACGGGAGTTGGCACGGACCCATGGGTGATCGATGACACTCTGTAGTGACAGGCGATCGATGGGGTTGTGGCGAAGCAGCTTTGAGATCAGGTCACGAGCTCCATCTGTGATGATTTTGGGGAACTTCAAATCCACCTGCAAATAAGTTGACATGTTTAATCAACAAAACAAATCTATGATAGCACAAAGTACACAGATGTTTCAAAGCAGCCATGACATGAACATCATGACTGCTAGCACTGAGCTTTCACCAGGTTTATACAAATAAGTCAATAAAAAAAGTGATAACAAATTAACAATTTTAGTTACTTTACTATGTATTGAAGAAAGTATTCAATATAGACTAAAATGGTGGCAAGTTTAATTGCCTGTTTCTCACTACTGTTTTTATAGCCATTACTGCAGTATTTTCTTTCCTTTTGTCTTGTAATATTTCTTATATGTACACATTCAGTGCTGTGCTGCTACTGGAACCTTACAAGTACCCTACAAGAATTAAATATGGAATAATTAAGCCTTAAAAAAAAATGCGATTTTCTTATTTGGAGGTCAAACCCCTACAGAGCCCCCACTAAGATGCAAGTTTCCACACATGATTTTGAGAGCAATGAAACACTTCCCCACACTTTTGGCACTTAGAAACAGCACCTCTGTGCCTCATGCAGACCTGTTCAACATGTTTAAGGACACTCAAACATTTCCTGCCACATATTGGAAACCTTTTCTTCTTTCAGATATGAAAAATCTTTACATTTAATGCATTAGTCAGAAATAAAATACCAACCTTCATAATTCTTTTGTATGTTTCTGAATGGCTGGCAGTTTCAAACGGTGGATTGCCAACCAAGCATTCATAACAGAGAACTCCAATGCACCACAGGTCCACCTTCTCACTGTGGGTGTGTCCCTCAATCATTTCTGGAGGAAGGTAGTCCAGTGTGCCACACATTGTACGACGCCTGGAAAGTTGAAACAAAAATAATAAACAAGGAAACATACGTAATATAACACAGCAGTACAGAGCAGGATTAAAAGTTACTTTGTAAGATTTGCACGTATTTGTGCTGAGTGCCAAATGTCTGTGAAAACAGTAGTTGACTGAATTTCCATGCTAAAATTATCTTGAGTTGGACGCAATTGCAGTGGTGCAAGAGAAACACAGAAAAACTCTTAAATGACTGACAATTTTTGTGAAAAACCAGCTAGTGTCCTCTACGTAGAAATCATTGTAGTTATTATGGATTTAGGCAACTAAGCCTGCATTAGCTTTGCAATGAAGTCATCAAATGTCAACAATTAAACAGTTTGCAGCACAAAACAGACTATCTTCCATAGTTTACGTTTTAACATCACACACTGATAACACTATAATTCTCACCTTAGAGAAGGTGCATGGACCGACCAGCCAAAATCTGCAATTTTTAGCTCCCCACGATAGCCCAAAAGCAGATTTTCTGGCTTTATGTCACGATGAATCACTTTCCTCTCATGACAATAGAGTAGTGCATCAGATATTTCCTCCATGTACTAGAAGAGTGAAGACAACCTTGGTCAGTATACTGTAGTAGTAGTATAAAACATGCTGAACCTCTAGACTATTGAAGAAATCACATGTTGCTCTGGTAAGTTACTTTATTCAAGATAACATTTTACATATTTCCATTTCAACTTTGTGGAATACCAACATAAACAAAATGTTCTGCTTTTAAAGGAAGCATAAACTCTTACTGTGGCAGAACGCTGCTCATCAAATCTCCCACATCTCTGTAGTTCCTTGTACATTTCACCACGTGGAGCATATTCAAGGACCAAGAATACTCTTTTGCGGTCATGGAAATAATTGTAGAAACGCAGGATGTTGGGATGCCTGAGGACAAAACACATTATTCATTCTAAGTAAATGATTACTCAACTGAAGGAGTTCAAGGAGGATTTTAATTTTTGTGGTTAACAGTACAGAATGCTTTGCAGAATACTAACTTGAGATGAGCCTGAATCTCAATCTCTCTCCTGAGTTGATGCTCCACACCCTCCTTTTCCATTTGGGACTTGAAGAGCACTTTCAGTGCCACTATTGCTTGTAGCTTCTTCACTCTTGCAAGGTAGACATTGCCAAACTTGCCCTTCCCCAGTGGTCGACCGATGTCAAAGTCCTCAATAGTGACTTTCCTGTTGAAAAGTACAAAATTTGATATACATGGATTAATGATTTAGAGGGATGGTAACAGATTGTCCTAGTCTGTTATACTTACTTTGGAGCTGAACTGGAGGATGAACCAACACACTCTCTCCCAGGGCCTAAAAATAGTTATATGATCAACACAGGGAAACTTGCTGCCCTATCTCAAATATTTGCCAATATGACATGAAAACTTACCTGTGACAACATTTTTGTCTGCCTCTGGGCGGGACTTCACCTGAACACGCTGTGGGCCTGCCAACATGTTGGGTGTAGCATACTGTTATTAAGAAACAAAAACAGAGAAATGAAGGATTTAATACTTTAGTCTTAAAAAACACCAACTAATTACATCATATCACACTATGACATAAAGGCGCTGAAAATACTTTAAAATTTTAGGGGGAAAAGTCAATTACATGTCTGTTTTTATATCTAAAGGTGAGAATTGTGATATATCTTTCAGAAAATGTTATGACAACAGTTATGAGACAAGTTACCAAAAAACAAAAGGTTTGACCAATATCCCAACTTACAGGTCTCTGGAAACCTCTGGGCTCATAATTTTCTTTTCCTTTCTGTAAAGAAAAAAATGTGCATAACTCACATGACCTTAGAGCAAACAATGTTTTCTTGTAATATAGATAAGACATTTTAGCTGTGAATTACATTTTTTAATTTAGCTCTTGAGCACAAAGTAAGCAGAACCAGCAGTGTATTGACACAACAGCTTTAACAGCTCATACTGATAAGAGATGGCTGAATGGAAAATTTTAAGACTGCTTTATTGCTTAGATTCTTCATAAACCTTATTAAAACCATTCAGATTTATTAGTTTAGTGTTAAGGACCACCAGTCTGCCTGATTACTGGCAAAATTTGTCAAGATGTTGGAGTAAATGCTTACTGTGACTGGTAACATTTAAACTCACTATTTCTACTTTTCTGTGGGTGTGAGCCAGTTCATATACAACAATAGTCAGCTCGGATATACGCAAAACTGTATATTTGTTTATAAATAGATTGAACTGAAAAACGAGATGACGTCAAACAAAAAACAGCAACCTACAACATCTAGATCAGGGGTATCTTAACCTGATCCTCGATAACCCCATATCCTGCATGTTATAGATATTTTCCTCTTCCAGCACACCTGGTTCAACTAATGATCAGCTCATCATCAAGCTCTGCAGAAGCCTGATAACGCAATGGCTTCCAGGTGAGCTGGAAGAGGGAAATATATAAAACATGTAGGACACTGGTCCTCGAGGACTGAAGTTGGACACCGCTGATCTAGATGTAAGAAATTATTAAATCGGAAATTTTCACTGACTTTCAGAAACATGGAGATGAGCTCTATTTACATTTTCACCACCACAATAACGAACATTTGTAATGAAGGCCCGGTAGGCTGAAAGGTACAAGAAGAGCAACAGTTGTCTTGTTTGTTGTCATATTGACATTGATTACACAGTAGTAATAATTCATTCAACCATCAGACATGCTTTACTTGCACATGGTGGTCATACCTATTAAATAAACCAGATAAAGTAATCTAACGCTAAATATACTTCAGATGGATCGACTGTTAAAATGATCTGGTAGTTCGGTCTTCTTTGCCTTCACTTACAAGCTACAACGCAATTTGACTTATTTCTTCTTTAGGTAACGGTTGAAAATGCATATATTTTTCAGTCGATGTCGGTTGTGTATACTTTTCCTGGTATTGTTTCAACAAATTAACGCAACGTTACAACCAGAACACTGAAGCTAACGTTAGCAAACACGCGTTAGCTGGTCTGATACGTTACAATACGACCAAAACAATTAGCGACATAGCAAGCTGTTTAGAGAAATAAAACATTACCGAGTCTGATTTCACTACTATAAAATTAAAAACGTGGAAAAGTTACCTGCATCGTTGCGAAGAAATGCACTTAACCCTTTAATAAGGAAAGTCGAGCCTGAGTATTTTGAACTCTCTATCGGCCGCCAACGTTTTCAAAAAGCCACTGAATACGAATGCGATTGGACGGAATGCTCCACCCCAAAGCTTCCTATTGGTTACAAGTTGTACAGGATGAGGCATGTGATTGGTAGAAACTGATGCCACTCAAATGTCGTCCTGCCTTTTATCTTTTTCATTGACGTCTCAGTATACTTATTTTGGTACTTTATAGTTGGAGTTATTGGTATTCCTTCGATATTACTGTATGGATATGTTTACACCCGTTGATTATTATTACACCATTTTGAAAATTTAAACAGGCGGACTTTTGGGTATTACTTCTGTTTCCACTGTGAATCCTTGAGGTTTGCTTTGTGCTTCCTGTTTACTCTACAGTACATGCTTCCTGGCTGTAACATCCTGATTTTTCTGTTTTGTTTTCTTTCTAAATTAGTTTCTAGATCAGGGGTTCCCAAAGTGGGGTACCCCCAGGGGTATTTGGAAGTAGCCCAGGGGGTACTTGAAATTTAGTTGAGGAAAAATACATTAAATAAATCATGTGCCAAATACTAAATAAATCATGAGAATTGATGCTGAAATTTAAACACAATACATTAATATACGTTTATTGTCAATCATCTGGTTTAAGTTTTGCTAACATTTAAATAACATTTCTGTTTTACATTATTCAAAATTAGTTTGAGTAGCTATGTAACTTTTTTAATAGGTTCATATATTAATTCATGACCAATTTATTTTTCTAGTCAATGAAAGAGGGCACTTTAAATTTACTTTAATAAATGTGTGTGTATTACTGTTAAATATGTTTGTTTACAAAGACTTGTAAATATAAACAGACACCTTTGACACAGGAACAAATTTTGCCAGATTTTTTTCAATCAAAAATGCTGAAGCAAGAATTGGGGGTACTTGGCTAAAAATGTATATTTTGGGGGTATTCCAGTGTAAAATGTTTGAGAACCACTGCTATAAATGAAACTGTTGCTTTAACTGTGAAATACTAATCTGCCAGGTAGTTGTTTATTTACAGTATACTACAGTCTTGTTCACACCATTAGAAATAGAGAATGTTAAAGATGACATGCAAAAATGGTATAATTGAATCACCAATATTCAAGAAAATGGAACAAGACAGTGTTTCCAAAAAAACTTTGTGGTTAATTTTTTCCTCTTTTTGATCAAGCGGTGGTTTCTAATCTCTTTTATTGAAGCACTGCTTTGTGTGTTTTTACAGATGCATTTATCCCCAAAAATAACAAAGTATGAGTTTAGTTAAAACAGTACGTTTCAAAATAGGTTTATTTAAAATTGCTTCTCATGTATGACTATACATTTCCAAATATGTGCTTAAAATGTTATACAGTTCATGGACAAACAATTCCAGGAAACATTTGAAATTAGCATTTCTTATTTCTAAGAAGCATATAAGAAAAAAGACAATCTGACAGGAAACCAGGAAGTGTGACTGCTTTGCAGTGCTGCTGTAATACTAAAACCAAAACCATACATCTTCTTACAACAGATAGCTTTGTAAATGTATGCATTGTTGAAAAGTGGAGAAAAAACAGGAAGCAGGTGGATCATTGTCAACAGTATGCTACAGTTCTCTGCCTTTGTAGCTGACACCTGCTCATGTGCTTGTAGTCTTACAATGGCAGCTCGAACAGCAATTTAATCTATAACAGTGTATTAAAAACAGGTATTCAAGTGGATTGATTTTAAACACAGACATTAATTGCTTATTATGTGAATAAATAGTATGTTAGTTTAATCGCCAGAACACCTGATGAAGGGCCAAACAAAGAATGGTTCAGAAGACCCGGATGATAGAGAAAATCAAGAGTGTGTGTACCCGTCACAGAGCGTTACTGGACCTCTATCCTGGAGGTAGGCCTGGGGTTGGGGCCCATGCATGAGCACCTGGTGGCCGGGCCTTTGCCCATGGGGTTTGGCCGGGCCCAGCCCAAACTGGCTACATAGGCTTGTCGACCTGTGGGCCCACCATCCACAGGGGGAAACAGAAGGGTCCAGTGCCTTGTAGAACGAGCAGCAGATGAAAAGTTTGGGAAAACTGAATAGTGAGTCCCAATGTTTTGTATTGAACATACATGACACAGTATTATAATATATGATTCAAGTACACACAGATAAAAATCATAGCCTCAAAAGTCAGAGAAGAAGACAAGATAGACAATCAAGCTCCGTATTCAACCTGATGTCTTATACAGTAAATGTTTTTGCAGTAATACTATCTAAATTTTAAAAACCTGAAGATTTGAAAAAATAATTTTAAAAAGCAGTTCAGCTTCAAAGTATAATTTAAAAATGTAGTTTTTTTCTTGACTTATTGTAGTCTTGTCATGTTTTATTGAGCCCATGTGAGGTGGGCATAACTGTTAGTTTTCTTTGCACCAGTATCGCCATGTAAATTCAAAAGAGCAGTGGAGGGTGGGATCTATGTTAGCTGACTATACAGCTGAAGTTGATACTTTAGTCTGCATTAATTTGAACTGAGCAATTGGTAAAAACCAGAGTGCAATATGGCAGCAGGACAGCCAGCGAACGACGCAGACTTGGAATGGGATCTGCCTCATCCGGTCTCTCGTTTTCGTTATTGCTGGCATCTCCACCCACAGCTTCCTCATTGTCCTGCTGTTCTTCAGCATCACCCTCCCCTTCCACCACTGGGGGACATTGTCGAGGTTGGAAGGTCACATCCACAAACTCCAGGCGGCGCAGACCTCTGAGCATCCTGCAACTCCTCACTATTTGCATTTGACTGAGCGTGCAAGCCCAGAGACACAAATGCTTTAGGTCATTCAGACGGCTGGCACAGAGCAAGCCTGGCCCCACCTCTTTACCACCCAGACTCAGCTCCTCCAACCCAAGCCAACCTGCCCCTAGCCCGAGAGACGCCATCTGTAACTGATAGCCCTGCCGCCCAATGATGCCCACTTCTAAAAACTTAAGCCTGGAAAGACCTTCCACACCCGATTCACCATCCTTGGCTGCACAGCTCCTTAGCCCATTAGCTGTGATACGAAAGGTGTCACGTAGCTCCAACTGAGTGAGTCTTTCCCATGACGTCAGACTCTGCAAATGCTCGTCTGTGAAGGAGGGCACATTGTTAAGGATCAATCTCTCAATAGTAATCCCTGTGGCAGAAGCAGACCCTTTCTTTATATGATCCCGTCCTTGCTGTTGAGCACCTACGCTTGTGGCATCTGAGCCCTGCTGAGGACCAGCAGAGGAAATGGGCAAGGTTTGGTTAAAAAAGCCAGGAGGTAGCTCACAACTGCACAACTCCAGCACCTGCAAAGATGGAGGTAGAAGCTGGCAACTGGGGAGGCCTCTTAAGTCTGTATGCAGAAGATACAGCCTTCTAAGGCGAGGGCACTTTGTGGACAAAGCTTTGAGCCAAGACTCAGACAGAAAGGTGCCCCCTCGGGCAGAAAGTAGTAAACCACGTAATCGAAGGTACCGTAACCCACAACCAAGGTACTGACGGACCAGGATCCAAAGTATCCGAGCAGACACCTGTAATAGACAGCGGACAGTACAGAGTGAGGGATGAGAATCAAAACACACAGAATTTATACAGAACTATTAAAAAAACTCAAATTAAAAAAACTTCTAAATATTGTTGATTTAAATTCTGGATCGATAAAGAATGTTAAAGATCATCAAATGTGGTATATAATAATATGCACACCCTGACCCATAAAAAGTCATCATACTCTCCATTATCAAAATTAAAAATTCATGCAATTATGAACAGAAATTAATGTTGTAATATGTCATAAAATGATCAAAACAACGACATAGTAAATTCCATAATCAAAGCATCACACAACCAATCAAAATGTTAGACTAAAGGGACTTTTTTTGGGCAAGCTGTGTATATGTGTTATGTAAACATAGTAATAGTATAGTAATTTTTTTGTTAATTCTGAGCCTATTTGATGTAAAAGATAAAATCTTGTCTGTGTTCTACATATGAATCATCTGAGTCCCAAGATTTTTTACTGTCAATTTACCAGATGCACAGGACATACAGAGAAATGAGATATGGTTTCTCTCTCACCTTGTTAAATTGCAGTATTTTATTGTTTTATTTTTTGCATTATTTATCTATTTATTAGTTGACATGAGTGTTAAACATTAACAAAGAGTCCAGTAGCTTATCAAAGATCTGACTTCTGCTTCTCATTTTTATTTAATTTTTAATTTTATTTATTTTTTTTTTTACAAAGAAATATTTCGAATAATAATTTGGATTTCATGTTTTCCAGTCAAGTTGGTGTATTAAGGGCTTTGGTAATGATATATAAAATAACCATCTGTATTCCATTAAAAAGAAATGATTCTGTTATATATTTTAGGGTTTGCTTAGATTGTTTAGCTGTGCTGTGGCTGCATTACTTGTTACAATAAACACTGTGTAAAAGGTAAACAAACAGGCGAAGACACGTTGTCAAACACATTCTTACCCCTTTCCAAAAAGTCAGGTCGACAAGTCTCCACAGTCTCTGGTCTCTTACAAGGCGTCTCCATCTCTTACACACTCTAAAACAACATAGTTAAATAAAACATAACTAAATCATGTGACGTGAGTACGTTTACAACAAAGCCAGCACTGGGGTTTGTTTCATAAGACAGAAAATATCAACAGCAAAGTTACATTTAGCCTACCTTCCAGCTCTGACAAGTTCCCGTACCCCGAGATATGACAGCACGTCGATTAGAATGTTTTCAGGGACATAGTCCAGATTACAGGCTCTAAATTCATCCATTCTCTAAACAAAACTACTCAATGTTGGACACGGACTGATATTCTGACGCACACACAGTTGCGCCCAATTCAGGAATCCCAAGGAAACTGCTGTTCGGTGACTGTCGGGCCGACTGTTAGCAAGCTAGGGCCCTGACTGCATTGTTTACCCCCAATATACCGTCTGTCATTCACCAGTATTGCTATCTGTTAACACCTGACAAATTTAAAGTATATTATGTAAAGCTAAAACTTACATTCAGCTTTTAAATGTAGCGATATTGCCACCTAACGTGAGTTAGACGAACAATCCACTGCGCATGCGCCGTTCTCCGGACAAGATGGCGACGAGCAATGGTGGAGGAATGGAAGTGGACGGGGCAGGCGAGTAATTCTTCCTTATCTCATAATACATGCTCCCTGTTAACACTTCACACAATGCATATTGCGACATATGTTGTATGTCCGTGTTATAATGTGACACGTTTCTGTGTTATAGTTGTGGTGTGAAATCTGGCAAGTAGCGAGCTTGCTGACACAGGCGGTCAACAGTTAACGTTGACAAAGCTGACAGCGAATTAATGACTGAATATTTGACTCTGTATTCGTATCGTTTTTGAAACTGTAATATACATTAGTACTCATCTAAAATTATGTTTAGCAGCACTGGCAAGCATGTCACTATCCCATTAAGAGGCCATAACAACAATTCACCGAGCTGGTCTTGGGCGTCCATATAAATCCCTCATAATCTATAAAATACAGTTATTTGCTAATCATTTGCTTTTGGCTAGATTTTACAGCAGTCATTGTACAAGTTATAAACTAATTGTTCTTTTGTGTGACTCGTGGACTCTTTATTGTTATTAGCAATAGTAATTTAACGTAGATCTTGTTTTACTAGTCCTGATAACAGGAATATTGGCTCTGTTGTCTTTATATCAAATGTCTGTAGAACCTGATCAATATGGGATTGAATTATTAAAATAAACACATGTATGCAGCTGCAATAGAGAATGGTTGGGATTTGTGTGTAGTAAAAGCACAGGTGTCAAACTCATTTTAGTTCAGGGTCAACATGCAGTTCAATATGATCTCAAGTGGGTCAGACTGGTAATTATTTATAGGTACTTAATTATTTTAGATTGCATAATAACATATAAATAATGTCAACTCCAAAGTTTGTAAATTCCAAAGTAAAATTACATTATGAAAATGTTTACATGTACAATCTATCCATTGAACTAATGTGAATAACATGAATAACCATGGACAACATCAAATGTGTTGAAAAAATAAATACTTGGAATTTTATCAATATTATGTCTCAGCTTATCATTTGCTCATGCATTACAATTTACAGATTGCAGTGGATCTACAAAGATTTATTAACAGGCATAATATTTTTAAAATTGGTCTAAAGTCTCTCCAGACTTTTCAGATTGTTCATATTTGTTCAGGATATTCACGTCTTTTGTTAAAGGATACTTTGTAAATACACATTTTCTTGTAATTAAACTTTTTTTTAATGCCAAAAAAGGACAGTTAGGAGTTGCTATTTATAGGTTGTTGTGCTTGTATTTTACTGGTCTGACCCACTTGAGATCAAATTGATCTGTATATGTGTTTGACACCCTTGACTGTTCATATTTTCAGTATCATTTTTGCTTTTCTCCAATTTATCCCACTGGATGGATTGAACCCTTTGGCGGGCCAATTTTGGCTGTGTGTTTGACACCCCTGATTAAAAGCCTAAAGTATTAAAGCCTTGTTCATACCTCTATCTGATTACAGCCAGCCCCAGTGTCATGGCCTCAGGGGTCACAGGGAGTGTATCAGTGGCCTTACACCCCTTGGTTATCCTCAACATATCCGACCACTGGATACGCATCCGCTCGCAGGAAGGACGACCAATGCAGGGTATGCTTTATTCCTTTCTTGCATGACTCTTGTTCTGCGTCATATGAAGGGTTAGTGCTGTGGTCTGACTTTGCTCATTGTTTTTGCTCTGTCACTCAGTGATTGGAGCCCTGATTGGGAAGCAAGAGGGTAGGAACATAGAGGTGATGAACTCCTTTGAGCTGCTGTCTCACACCATAGATGATAGAGTACATATCGACAAGGAGTACTACTACACCAAGGAGGAGCAATGTAAGTGGCATGTGCCAGGAATGTAGTATGGATGGATGGATGATGGATGGATGGATGGATGATGGATGGATGGATGGACGGACTTTATCTTCAACTGGGAAATTATGGTCATTATTATTATCATTGTTACAACATAATTATTATATGAAATCTCTGTATTGCTAACATTTGCTTTGTAAAGGTATACCAACAAACAATCAATTTATTATTATAAGACATTCTCTCTTTGCTAATGTGTATATCTCTGAAATATTCACTCTTGTTCCTTAGTCAAACAAGTTTTCAAAGACATGGAGTTCTTGGGCTGGTACACCACTGGTGGTCCCCCTGACCAGTCAGATATCCACATTCACAAGCAGGTAGGCAAAGGTGTAAATGAAAACAGAAGCATTCACAGTTTGTAGCTTCTACTGCAGCAAAAATGACTCATCCCCAAACTAAAAAAAAAAAAGTAAGAAAATAACAGAGCAGTAACAGTAATACTGTACTCATTGGGGTTACTTTTGTCATGATTATGGAGATAGCATACTGTGGTCTGATTTATATTACAAGTGAATCAGTCAGACTTTTTTGCAATGCACCGTAGTAGTAAAATCCCATGAATGCCATTGTGTGTTGTGATTTCTATTTATTGTAAATTATGTAATGGTTAATCCTGTCTTCCTGCCAGGTGTGTGAGATCATTGAGAGCCCTCTCTTCCTCAAGCTCAATCCAATGACCAAGCACACTGACGTAAGTTTCTCTACAGCAGCCAGTAGTACAGTACTTGTCTTACTACCTTTAATCTAATGTTTTTCTTCTTTTGCCAGCTTCCTGTTAGCGTATATGAATCTGTGATCGACATCATCAGTGGCGAGGTACGGTTATAATATCCAGTTGAAATTACAGACGGATAGTAACATTTTCAGATTGATTATTGAACTGCACAAACAGTAAACTCCCAAAGTTTTGTGTTAAATTCATCTATTCTTTTTTTTTACTTACTTTAGGCCACTATGTTGTTTGCTGAGCTGACGTACACTTTGGCCACAGAGGAAGCTGAGAGAATTGGTGTTGATCACGTAGCTCGAATGACAGCCACCGGAACAGGAGAAAACTCAACAGGTGACACAGGCTGTGGCTAATATTTACAGCTTTAAAGTGGTAATAAACAGTAGTTTTTATAGTAACAAAAAAAATCTTATTTCTGCCATAATATAAATTCATAATGTACTTATTCCAACTAGTAGATACAGGGGTTGTTTTCTTACAATATGAGTTGGCTTGATTTATATGAAAATTTTCAGAGGATTCTAAGTATACACTGATTTCAACAAGTGTAAGCGTAAAAAAACAGTAGTAGTAGTGTTTCACTGGATCAAAAAGAGAGATTAGATCTATAGGAAGGAATCAGCTGAAGGACAGGGGCAAACTGGAAAAAAAAAATCAATAATCTGTGTTCAAAAAGTAAGTAGTGCAAAAATATAACTGACAGAAACAAGAACAAGGCACTCTGATAAAATAAAAGTACCTTACTACCAACAGGGACACCATCAGCAAGGTTATGTTGTGTATGCGCTCCCTCAGCTTCTATAGGAAACAATAATACATTAATTAAATTTATGGCACAGCTTCATTTTCTACCCATTTGTTGTTTGTATTGTAGTGTATTAGATTTCTGCATCTGTAGCATGTTTTTCTACGTACACTATCGCTTTGACTTTTTTACTACACACATTAATACTTAGGAAGAACTCTTACTCAAACACTCAAAATTAATATTGACATGAGAGAAATCATCAAAATAGACTGAATAATTGGCCGCCAAATAAACAGGATGATCATTTGTTTTTTTATGATAATGAGAAAAATGCTTTGGCATAAATATAGTAACACACAGACCTGCTTAAAAAATGCTTTCCATCCATTGTTACCAAATCCATTGTTCTCCAAAACCAGAATGTTGTCATGTTTTCTGTGTTTGCCTTCTGTTCCAGTTGCTGAACACCTTATAGCCCAGCACAGTGCGATAAAGATGCTGCACAGCCGGGTGAAGATCATTCTAGAGTATGTTAAAGCTGTGGAAGCAGGTGAGAAGAACCATTTAATGGCACCGTGATGTTAAAGACTGGAAAACAGCTGTTTTTAAATGAGATGTTTCCTTTCCTCACTTTAAGAAGCCCCTCTTCAAACACACTTCCATAATTACAGAGTCCTGTTATTATTATGGTGAAAGCATCATTTTACCTTTTTTTTTTTTTTTTTTTTTTGGTATGCATTATGTCTTACCTCTGTCCTGTTTGCTTCTTGTTCCATAGGTGAGGTACCGTTTAATCATGAGATTCTTCGAGAAGCAAACGCCCTGTGCCACAGACTGCCTGTCCTCAGTACTATAAAATTCAAGACCGACTTCTACGATGTAAGCAAACATTAGCTTTTTCTTACATAACTCTTTATAGCCATAACACACGGTAACGTTTCAAGTATAATGACAGTCATTTAAAGGATGAGGATGGTGTTCAGGTCTCATTAAAAAGGCCAAAACAAACCCTGTGTCTCAACTCTTTGACTTGAAATTGCAAAAACAGGCTACGTCATTTCCTAAAACAACTTGGCACTGCAGCAAATGTTATTCACATAGGAGTAGGTAGAGGATTTGTTGGGGACTTTTTCCAGCCACTGAAGTGCTACTGAGTGAGTTTTTATGGCTGAAAGATGTGAGGTATGAGATGAAGTAGATAACAAGGGTGGAACAGTGGAGCTCAAAGAATCTCCAAACATCAACCCCTTTAAAAAGAGCTTCAAAGAGATTTACGATATAAAATTGAAGAAGGTGTTTGAGTATGAACATGTGTACTTTTTTTTCTTGGTTTTTGGTGGGGTTTGTTTTGTTTTGTTTGATTGCTGTTGTTCATTTGTCTTATACTTTGTCGTATGTTCATTTTGTGCCTTCAAGGATGTCCGCATTTATTTATTTAATACCAAATTAAACATTTATGATCATCTGTTTAGTTTCATTGTTAGAAATAAGTTCACATGCGCAGATAACGGCATCTAATGGTAAGAATTCAAATTCAAAGTGAAGCCCTTGCACTTTTTATAACAGTGCCAATATAATAATTTGTTAGAAAGTGTGAGGAAACTTGATAAATATTGTATTATAAAATTTGTGATATATTACAAAGTGAAGATTTGTTACATTTTTCCAAGTTCAACACAGATTGTTTCCTTTTTGTGTAATGATAGGATCAAATTGTTAATTTTAGTTTTTCTTTGGGCTTATTGACAACAGAATACCCACAGATAATGGCCAGCCTGAGCCTTTAAGCCTCTCTTTCCTCTACAGATGTTCTTATTGATTGTCTAACTGTAAAGGATTGTGTGAACAATGCAGATTTTTATCACAGTAATCTCAAAGACAAACATTGCCCTTCTGCTTTGTGTGCGTTTTTCCACTAAAGTGCATGTTAACACCGGTGAAAAGCAACCAGGAGTAAAACTGTCTAAACAACCAAAGGGGGACTTTGTGTAACTGTGTTTCTGTTTCCCCACAGCAATGTAATGACGTGGGTCTGATGGCCTATTTAGGAACCATCACCAAGACTTGCAACAGTATGAACCAGTTCATCAACAAGTTCAACGTCCTGTATGACAGACAGGGCATCGGCCGCAGGATGAGAGGACTGTTCTTTTGAGCTGGCAGTTGGCAGACGCAGAGACAAACAAGCACTGCTGTTTCTTTTCTCTGGTCTGTGTTTTTTCTTTTTGGTTTGTCTGTATTTTGGTTTAGCTAAGACAGAATTCTTTAAGCACCAGTAGCTTTTCAAAACCAGTTCACCATTTTCAACCACAAGTGTATCTGAAAGCACTTAATGACACCAATCAGTAACGCCAACAGAAAGAGAAAGGTAAAAGACAGCATTCTGTTCTGGGTATGCGCAGCAGCACATCCACTGTACATGAACCTTATTTTATTTTACCTGTTTGTTTTATTGTTTCATGTTTCTGTATGTAATAAATGGTCAGATTTTTTTTTCATGGGACTTGGACTCTTATTCTTTTAAAAGCTTTACGAAGCATTAGGATCAGTGGTGGAAGTACACACATAAAAATACTTGGATTTAACTTGAGTATTTCCATTTTATGAAGCTTAATGCACAAAAAAATACAAAATCCAAGGCATTGTTACACTTTTAAAATGCCTTTATTAATTATGATGTGACTCAATGTATCCATGGCATTTTAAAATGATCACAGCGCCATAGTTTTTGTATTTTTTTTGTACATAGACCCCCTCTTTTACTAGCTTTTATTACTGCCTGGAGATCTGTGATGCATTCCTAATTACCATTTGTTTTTATGAAGTTTAATACTTAATCACACCTCCGAAGCAAATACTGTACTTTTTGTTTGAACATATTTGCCTATTTATCACATACTTCCTTTGAGAAAATTCCCTATTTAACCCTTAAGACCTAGAACTATTTTTATGGTGATTTCCAAATACATTTTTGTCTACATGGAACCTCTCCCCAAGTATTTGTCACTGTTTGTTGTTTTTCAGTTAAATTTTTCTCTATTTAATCAGGGTTCCCACGGCGTCTTAAGTCATAAAAGTCTTACATTTCCAATACATTAAAGTATTTAAAAGCTATTAAATTTGATATGGTAGGTCTTAAATTGTTTCCATAAACCTATTGACTGTATTGTGTTTAAATGTGTCTGTTAAATGTCCAAGCTACAAAGAAAGTAACGTTCATCTACTCAGTTCCGCCTGTTCCATCTTGACAATTTATAATGAAATTAGGAAACAATTATCATTACTTTGCAGCCCCCAGAGAGAAATGACTCGAAACACTGGGGGATCAAGGCGTTGGTGCAAAAGCAAAGTCCCTAAATTGTAGGAGTCACAAATTTATGCCATTATCGCTGCAAAATAGGCTTTAAATTCATTTCTAAGTCTTAAAAAGTCTTAAATGTAACTTGTAGGAACCCTGTTTAATTTACAGACCATGTAGATTTTCATAAAAAGTCATTTCAAAGGTTATTAGAAAAATATGAAGAAAAAGTGACCTTTTCCCCATAATACTGTTTATCAACTGAACATTAAAACAGGCGTCTCCAACCACTGTAAACTGTGGAACGACATGGGTTTTATTGGTGAATCAATGTTGCAGAAGATGTTTCCATGTTCACTGTAGATCCTCTCTCAGTCCAACTGGGTCATGTTTGAGGTTGTTGAAAAGCTGAGAAACTGCATTTTACCTGAATTATTAAAATGTATTGATAGGCTCAGTGGTTCAGCAGATCTTGGATACTTGTTGATGCCAGTGGCTGTTTAGCTCTTTGAGGATTTAATAAACTCTTAAAACTTGCTTTCCGAGCTGTTGATACATTTACTATTTTTTGATACACAAGAAAAAACAATTCAAAAATTCATTTAAAAAAAAATTGGAACTTTGACCTTCTTTTCACAAAATATAACCACATCTATTCTGGGTCACTGGCAATCGATAAACCCAATTTGGTATGAATTCAACCAATAGTTTTGCTGCTACAGTGTTAAGAAACAAACAAACCAAACTGGGAGACAAGGGGTATTAAATTAACAAGGGGTGATAAATGAATATATGAGGAAAATACCTGATTTTCACAGAAAAAAAAACATTACTGGTGGCAAATCACTTAAGAAAGGTAGAAATAGAAATAAATGAATTTGGGAACTGCCACAAATGTAGGACTGGGTCTTTATGGGTTAGACTATTTAGTGTCACATGAAGAAGTTTAGATGAGTTAAACATGGGCAGAACCTTCTTACTGTTGCTTTCATTCTTAAAGTACATTGATCTATAATATCTAGATCCTTTTGACATAAGGTTTTAACTGCAGAACTTTTACTTGTAGTGGAATATCAATACTTTTGCTTACAGTATGTACCTCTTTGACACTGATAACAGTATGAGCATTAAGGTAACTATACAGACCACAGCGTCTAAAAATGTCAGCCATGCACTTTTTAAATGAGACTATGAAAGTCAGCTCTGTGGAGGTGCAGGTTTATTGTCCGGGGCCGAGTGTTTGCAGTTAGCTCGTCTTTTGATGTTGTGTTCCTGCTGCTCGATTGCCTTTGGAGGTTTGGAGAGAAGCATACGCAGCAGGAAAAAAAAGGGGGGGCAGGGCAATTTATGGCTCCAGACTCTGAGGTCTAACAGCATTTATGTAGGTATTAAATATACAGCGGAACTAGACCTAATGACCCCCGACCTGCGAGTTGGCACTTCTGTTTACTGGTCTGCTTTTACCTGCCATGTGGCACTCAGAGAAGCCAACAATCCACTTTAACCTGGAGCCCTGCATTTTAAAGAAGCATTTAATACCGCTACAAAAACATATACAAAAGAGAGTCCATTTTGATGTCTTTATTATCCTTTTCAGAAGTATTTGCTTTACATGCTGTTATTGAATCAATGGAGCTTTTCACATGTTGACAGCAATAAATTTCAACCAGCTTTCACTTTCTCATCTGCTATTTTGTTCAAGGTTAGGGTTAGAATAAGTGCATCTTTAACCCATAATGATTCAAACATTCACAGCATCTATTGATCTAAACTGTTGATCCATTTATCCTATCAATACATGTATATAATTGGTGTAAAATACAGTTTGTCATCATTTCATGGTCATCAGATATGACCCATTTGAACGTTCAGAGGCTCCGCAGTGAATGTGGTGACACCATCATTTTCTACAACATTGAATCACCAGTAAAACCCATGGAGTTGGATCAATGACAGTGGATGAACACACTGGGTTTATGTTCAGTTAATGAGAGATTTGACTGAAAAAGTCTCTATTTCTTCTGTTTTTTTTTTTTTTTTATTTATATATAATAACCTTTGACTTAATCTGAGCTTTTATGAACATCTAAATGATCAGTCATATAAACATAGGAAAATACACAATTTCCACTGGAGAAAAAAATGCAAAATTCAGAGGCTAATAATAGAATAAATGGTGATAAATCATTTAGGAAAAGGTTATATATGGAGAAAAATTCATTTGGTAACTGCCACAAAAGTCACACTGGGTCCTTATGGGTTAAAATGCACGTAAAAGGGAACATCTAGTTTGTTTTCACATGTAACCCTAACCTTTTAAACAGGTCGCTGGAGGTTTTTTAATCAAACACTACAACTTCTAAATGTTTCATTGGATTCCATGACAGCAGTATTTGTAAGAAACCCCCATGTTCAAATCTTCCCCCCAAAGTATGGAATTGTGCAAGTGAACGTTTTTCCATCAGTCTGTTTTATTTCAACAGAATCACCCTCTCCGGGTCCTACTGGCTGCTTTCTTCTGCAGGTTCGTCAGCAGCATCAACAGGTTGAGGATAATGGAAGCGGGATGGGTCGTACAGGTCATCCCGGGGGTCGTAGGGTAACGGGTAGTGGTAAGGGTAAGGGTAAGGGTAGGGGTAGAGGGGTAGTTTCTTCTCAATGGGTGCAGGAGGTTCAGGCTCCTCCACAGGTTCCTCCTTCTCTTCTTTCTCCACAACAGGAGGTGGAGGTGGAGGCGGTACGACCACGATCTTCCCCTTGACGGGCCTGGGTGGGTGGTCGATGAGGCAGTCTGGATCCCAGTAGGGGTCACAGTCGTATTCCATCCCCTTGAAGGTGCGGACGGGGGCCGGGGGAGACTTCTTGATGATGACTGGAGGCGGTGGAGGTGGAGGTGGAGGCGGGGCGGACTTCTTTGGAGGTGGAGGTGGAGGCTGGGGGACAGCAACCGGGGCTGGCGGGGCCTTCTGGGGAGTACAGTGGGGGTGGTAGCGGGGGTCGCAGAGCACAGGGACGGCACCGGTGGGCATGTAGACTATGTGAGGCTTGCACAGGGGGTCCTTCGCATTGCACAGGTACAACAGGTCAGCCTGGGAAAGGACTGGAGGAGGTGGAGGAGGGGGGTCCGTGGGTTTTGGGACCCCTTTCATCGGAGGTGGAGGAGGAGGAGGAGGGACTTTGCATTTCTTGTCAGTAGCGGGATCACACATGATGACTGGAATTCCCAGTTTGCTCTGGTAATAAGAGGCGTTGGGGCCGTAGGTGTGTTCCAGGTATCGCATCTGCTGGTAGAGCATCCGCAGTTTGTCGATCTCATACAACTGAGGACAGAAAACACACAGGATTAAAGGATCATTTGTGGAAATATCAGGAGTGAATTTTAAATAAAGGACAAATGTTCTCAGGGGCAAATGTTACACTGTGTACTCTGGTCACTTTACAGTTTTTCATCCTCTTGCTGTACAAGGTAAAACCAGCTCCAAAAGTATTGATTTTAAATGTTTGTAATAAACTATGGACCTAAGAAAATTAAAATTGCCATGAATCTGCCAGAAAATGTACAAATCAGACACATCTGAGAACACTGTTCTTGAAAATATAACATTTTGAAAACTTTAACCTCTTAATCTGAAGAAGTTTTTGTTTTAACCTCTTGAGACCCAACAATGCATTTTTGTCCTTTCTCCTATAGGGTTGCCATAGCTTTTCTTTAAAAAAAAAAAAAAAACTCTTCACTGCAAAGGACATTCCATAAAAACAATAAAAAATAAAATGAAATGAAACTGTTGCATTATGCTGCTTCCAAACAAGACAATTATTTAATGTAAAAAAAACAAAATCTTTACTTTCGTGGGCCTCAAGAGGAAGTGTACTTTCATTTTTTATGAAGCACATACAACATTGTTCCTGTTTTAATCTTCATCTGTCCTTTTGAACCTTTCATTACACCATAGACTACAGATGAAAATTTGCCAATGTGTAAACTGTCTATTTTAGAGAAATGTGTATTAAAATGAGCCATTCCTAACATTTTAAACCCATAATATGAGGATAAGTGATTCTTTTTAATGATCTTATAGAATATGATGCACTGCTGTAGATGAAAGGTCAAATAAGCTCAGTCTTTAATGTGTACAACAGCAAAAAACAACACATAAAAAATATAACTGCATATAATAAATAGCAAAACTCTGACAGGAGCCATTTTACTGCACAGTGACCACTTTTACATGTTGATTGCAACACCTAACATTCTGTTATTTAACCCATAAAGACCCAAACACCAACCACTGACCAAAAGCATCTACTGATGTAACTGTTAAATACCAGTTAATCCACTAAACCTGTCAATACATGTAAATAATTGATGTAAAATACAGTTTATCATCTTTTCATGGTCATCAGATATAACCCATTTGGACGTTCAGAGGCTCCGTAGTTACCATGGCAACACCGTCATTTTCTACATCATTGATTCCCCAGTAAAACCCATCAATGACAGTGGATGGACACACTTGTTTTTATGTTTAATAATATCTTTACTGGAAAAAAGTCAATTTTATTCAGTTTTCTCTCTTTTGATAAAATAACGTTTGAATTTACTCTGACATTTAATCACAATTAAATATGGAAAAATACATGATGTTACAAACTCAAAATAAGGAGGATACTATTACAATATATGGTGATAAATCACCTAAGAAAAGTTAAATATAGAAAACAGGATCTTTATGGGTTAAGGTTTTGAAAACAGATTCTGTATTTGTAGAGGAGAATTTTCATTTTCTTAACCCTGTCCAGGCAGGCGTTGCAGATGTGCAACAGCTAAATTCTATTTACCTAATTACTCCACATCCATATTTTATGAGCCTTTTTTTACTCAGAAGTACCACTGCATTAGCAACAAACAGTTTCCCACTAGCTCACGTGGACGCAGACTGTATATGCAAATATCCTGCCTGAAGTGTAAAGTACTTTTGTGTTTTACAAAAGGACAAAAACAGTTTCTTGGACGACCACATGAAAAAGTGACAATCTCAATCAGGATTTGAGATGACTTTGTAGCATTCTTTTAAAAAATGCTATACAAATAAAGTTAGCGTTCATATTATATTCAGTCTTCAGTGTTAATTTACCACAAAAGTTGCAAATCTTCAACATCCCAGAACTCATTGCATATGAAGGTCTCTCTCAAAAAAAAAAAAAAGTCAGAATTTTATATCACTACCCCATAGGATCATTTTCCCCAAATATCTGCTTTTTCCTGTCACTACAACTTAATTTGGCCCTGAGAGGGTTAAAGTAAAGCATCTAAAGTCCTTTTCCATCACTGGGTAGAATTATCAACAATTTATTTACTTAAATGTTTGGTTATTTTTGTTATCCAAAATGTTTTTATAAGTCAGTGAGAATCATCTTAAACCCTAAACATGTTGGTTCAACTTCCACTGGTTTTCTGAAAGATTTTAAATTTGCAACTGAGCTACAACTTCTGGAGAGATCCACAGTTTTGATACGGACTTGACTGTCTTGTGTTGATCATGTCAGTCACAGAACTGGAGTCCTACTGTCACATATGGGCTGTTATAGGTTTATTTCAGACCTGGGTCTCTGCGTTGGTCTTACCCCCTCAGTGTGTCCGATGCTGCTGTAGTAGCGATAATAAGCCTGGAAGTCTGGGGTGTTTCTGTACCATCTGGGGTCCACGTTACGCTTCGGTCTGGAGTGGGTCAGAAAGTCGTTTGCTTTCTGTGAGGCAATACTGAAATCACCAGCAGGAACCATCTCTGTGGAAACAGGAGATGAAGCTCAGGCCTTTGAAAGAACAACACTTAAACACAGAGAGAAGAAGAAAAGAGGGATTTAAGGTCTGAAGTTACCTTCCTGTCTGATGATGTTCAGCATCGATTTGGCATCCAGTAGGCCTAGAAGAAGAAGAAGAAGAAGAAGAAGAAGAAGAAGAAGAGGAGGAAGAAGAAGAAGAAGAAGAAGAAGAGAAGAAGAGGAAGAAGAGGAAGAAGAGGAAGAAGAAGAAGGAGAAGAAGAGGAAGAAGGAGAAGAAGAGGAAGAAGAAGAAGAGGATGAAGGAGAAGAGGAAGAAGAGGAAGAAGAGGAAGAAGAAGAGGAAGAAGAGGAAGAAGAAGAAGAAGAAGAAGAAGAAGAGGAAAGGAAAGGAAAGGAAAGGAAAGGAAAGGAAAGGAAAGGAAAGGAAAGGAAAGGAAAGGAAAGGAAAGGAAAGGATGTGTCAACAACAGACAAAAAAAGAGAAGTCATTCAGTGGATAATGTTGATTTTCATTATTATTTTTATTTTAGTAAATGACTCAGACATGAAGCCTAGAAAACCCTTCAGTGAACAGACCTGGAAGCCCCGTCACACAGCAGAACACCAGCCATAACAGAGAAGTCATGTTGAACCCCTGCAACACAGGAAACATTTCACAGTATAACAAATCATATATTGAACAAGAAACAATTTCAGAAAAGTAATCGGAATCTGAGTTAATAAACTTGTGCAGTTTTAACATTTAGTTTAACTCAGTCCAGAAATATGATAAAAGAAATGTTATATATTTACTTGGATAAACCTATGCTGTTATTTTGCTTCTGTATCCACAAAGACTCAGTGTTAGAATAATGAAAAACTAAGACTGAAATAACAACTACCAATGGAAAAAAAAAACATTTAAATAATTGAAATTAAATGAAAACTACCTGTAAAAACCATGAACAATAGACACGATAGAGCACAGAAATGTAAAATCATTTCCATTTTCCTCCAGTTCACAAGAATATAACGACTTTGCACATTTAATAAACAACAATTCTGTAAAACATATTCTTTTTCACCTTCTACAAAATAAAGTTTTCTTTACAATACTTTAAAAACGAAATCTACATTAAAACTGAACCTAAAATAGTCAATTCTGAAATAAAAAGCAAAAACTAAAACTACTTAACACTGAAAAAAAACTGTAGTATTAATGCAAAAATGCAAAAAACATCCAAACTTGCAACTCTAATCACTGTAAAAAAAAAAAATGTATATATAAAAACACACATATGAGAATTTAATTTACACCATTTCTACTTAAATATTCCAGTTTTGCATCACAGAGCTGGTGTTGAACTCACCTGCAGAGGAGGTCGCCTTCACTGGACACAGAACTGAGTGGGTTAAATACAAACCTCTGCTCTGGTCACTTTGAAATATTATCTCTTGTCCAATGATATTTCGCCTTCGTTCTGAGACCTGAATCTTGTCTCCGCCTCCCTGTTAATATTGCTTAATATGGAGCCTTTGGTGCCAATTAAGAATAAAAGCCTCTGGTGTTGAGCAGTAAAGCTATTAAAGAGCAGAGACTTCAAATGGAAACTCTCCGTGAAGTCTGGAGGGGAAGCATCACCTGCTGGGACGACTGCAACCGAGGGGAAAATGCTGCCTACCAACACAATATCTGACAAACACACATTACTAATGACTTGGTGGACATTTATAAGACACGTCAGCTACACAAGGTGGTTATTTTTACCCAGAGAACACCTGCTTTTTTCTAGCAGTTTAGGGATGTGACTGTAAGCTGCTTTTTTTTTTTTTTTTTTTTGGTCATGGCATGTTCAGTTTTACAGTGTTTCCCCACTTTTTTTTTTTCTTCCTGGAGACCTAGTTTTTAACATGATAAAGCACCGTGACCCAGTTTGATGGACTTCATCTATAAATCATGAGAAGAGTGAATTAATGTACAAGTTCCTGCCATTTCTATCCCACCCTCCAGTATTATCTGAAATAACTAAAGCAGATGTTATAGGGAAAGAAAATGTGCCAATAAATAACTTTTATATACAGCATGTGTATGAAATAAAACAAACAAAATCTACTCCAGTATTCCATACTGGATTCAATTCTAACAAAATTCAAGTTTATTTAGTCATTATAAAAAAAGCTCCTGTGACTCACCCATGGCCTAAAAGTAGAGCAGAGTCATTCTAACATAAACCAGTTTTTATTTTCTGGGATCTTTTTTTTTCTTTTACAGTGACAAACCACAGTTTACAATAAGCCCTAATGATGAATAATGAGTGTAAAGTGTAAATTAGTACATGAACAAACCATCCTGATCACGTTATTATGACCATCTATGCATTATTTCATATTATTGTAACTAGATGAACCACCCATTTAACAGATATATATATACTAGATGGACACAAACATTTAGGTTTTATTGTTAACAGAGGATGACTACATTATATTGTGATATTGCAGTAAAAGTATGTATTTTAGGTTATTTTGTTTATACTGTCATCAGCTCCTACAAAATAACAGCATGGAACTGATGTAAAATTCTAATTGTTTTAATTCCCCTCTACTTTTCTGAAATAGTCAAGTTGTGATAAGAAATTATCTTTAACTAGAAAAATTATTAATTTTCCATTTATTAATTTTCAATTAATATTAAAATTTTTAGCATATTTCAAATCTAAACTTCAAGATCGAGAACAGGATCTGATCTGTAGTGAAAACGAATTCTCAAAAATATTCAGTAACTATTGAACGACCCATGGTCATATTCTTTAAAAAGGAATGAATTTTCTCACCTTCCAATGATAACATATTCGGTTTGCACATTTAGAGGCTTCATAGCAAATATGTTCAAGCCCTAATTCCCAGAATTTTAGCCAATAGATAATCTAACTTGCTAAGGAAAGGTTAGATATATACAAAAAAAATGCATTTGGACATCGAAACAAACCCTTCAAAGGGATTTATAAAACAGTACTTGACATTTCTGATAAAGGTGTCCATTCACAACTAAAGCAAGTGTATAATTACATTAAACAAATCAGATAAACCTGGATGTCCTGATGTTTAATTCCTCATGCTATGGAGAAAAAAAAAGTTAATATAAAGTGTCCACTGTCTGAGGGTTGATATTTTGGCTTTTAACAGGAAAAAACAGCCTTTCATCCATGTGCAGTTACAAGAATAAAATGCAGTCGGTTCAGTCAAAAACAGGTGTTCTACCAGAGCATGGAAACTAAATTGCTGACAAAGAAAATCCTCTACATCCCACTTCCAGGGTCTCAGACAGATGGACTGAACTCACTGTAAAGGTTAGTTGAAGTCATTTATTTGGCCATTGCTGCATTTTGAGACACTGATGAAACACCTTAAAGGAAAACCCACATTTGCTCCTACTTTCTTTGAATTACAATTTTTAGATTTGCTTAAATATTTCATTAAAAAATAAAAAAGGCAACATGTCCAACTGCTCATTAAAAAAAATGTTAAGTTCCAGCTTTATGTAAACATGTTTTACAGCAGAAACACATAAAGGAAAGCAGCAATTATGCGAATACAACTGCTGCAGGAGCGACAAAAAACCAGGTGTACGGATGAATGTGGCACACGTTATCTTTTCACCCCATTTTAGACTCAAAGGAATCAAAATGAATGCACAGTGATTGAACCATCAATTTATTATAACCATGTGTCACAATACAAGGCTCAATGTTAGTTTGCCATGCCTGATTTGCATTGCAATGTATAAAATGTACAGAAATGCTCAGTATCAGAAACTGGAAAGGCTAGACTGCTATACTATTAACTTCTGGCTTACATATTTACAAGCATTTTACTGGTGAGCATGGATTTTAGACAATAAAAGCGCATCTAAGGGCCTTTGATGGAAGGAAGTCTTACAAAAATGCTCATGTTTAAAAGTGTGCAAGTTCTCCTCAACTCTTGTAACACAAAGAAGGGGGGGGGGGACAACAGCCCGATACAAGTCTGTAGAAACACCCTCAGAGTTCTCCCGTCGCTGAAACGCAGCATGAAGACAGACGCGTTCTTCACCAGCTGCTTCAAACAAAGGTGATGCGAGTGCGGGCTTGGTTAACCTGCCACACGTTCAGTTCCTCGTATTCCTCCAAGGCTTCCTGGAACTGAGCAGGGGTGAAGCCACGTGAGACGCATCGCTGTTCTGCCTCCGACATGCGAACCACGCCCCCAGCTCCTCCGCGACCGGCGACGCCCTCTGTGGCGAGCTCGCGCAGCAGAGAGAAGATGACGTCGGCTGGGCGCTGAGTCCTGGAGAGAAAAATACAGGTTATTCGAGACGTTTTGAACGGAATGAAACTTGTGCAAGGTATCAATTATTATCAGGATTTTAAACAGCTTTCAAGTAGCTACAATTATGACTTTAGACGTTTGGGATAATTACAACTTGAGATCTAGATTATACACACACACACAAACACACTCTAAAAAAGGACAAATGCTAGTTTTTTTTTTTTAATACACAGATTGTTTTTGGCTTCCTCTGCAACTGAATGCCTTCAGTCTCCAATTTGAGGTTTTACTTTGTCAAATTGCAGTAGTTTTCCCCATTTCTAACCATCTGAGAAGCACTAGCCCCCCCCCCCACACACACACACGACATGATGCATCAAATGAGCTCTGAAATTCTGACCAGGTTTGAGTCCCATTTTGTTGTTCTGTTACAATTCCCCCCCCCATTTACATTAAAGT
>JAPTYQ010000002.1:14607233-14624136 GCA_029814465.1 Ostorhinchus cyanosoma | reverse complement strand
AAGACTGGAGTGAATACAAATACCTGAAATACTATCATAAACCTATCAAGATTTGTTGAATGATGCAAATACTTAAGATTTTATTCAATAGTTTTGTTAGAACATTAGTGACAAAGCAGGACACCCAAGTCAACTACGCAGAAACTGTAGCCTGTCCACCCATACGGTTCTGTCAGTGCATTCAATACTGAGAAAACAGTCTGGAATTGGGACAATCGCTGTGAAATATGCATAATCTATTCTATATTGAACCAATCATTAGTCTGGGGGGGGGGGGGTCTTCTTGCTGAAAGTCAAAGTCAAGTCCGCAAATCTTTTTACAGCTGTTGGTTGTTTACTTGATTCAAAAATAAGGGTTGAATTACAGATTACATCCTGTATTCTTAAATTTCTGACTAAAGTATCATGTCCGTCTCTTATCTGATTGGATTACTTGGCGCCTGTTAGTCCCGCCTTCATATTTGGATTCGAGCCCTGCAATTCCAGACGGATTTCTCATTGAGAAAAACGGATGACTGGTCAGGCTACAGAAAACATTCCTGACATGAGTTCAATTCTTTACCAACATCTATACATTTTTAAGCATGTGCATGAACCCTACCTATTAATAAAAAAGTCTTTAGTGGTTTTTCACTCTTAAAGACACTGACTTCTGTCATTTTAAATGTAGAATTGTGACATTTTTCCTCCTCTCATTGTCAAAAGCAGCTTTGGGGGAAGCCAAACTGTAAAGCACTGAACAGAGAACTGTTTACACATGGTGTAGTGTGTTAAAAGTTTACACTTCAGTCTCAACACATACTCCCATGAACATGCTACCGTGTGAACAGAGCTCCATAAAAAGTCAGTGGAGTTTTACGGCTTCCTGCAGGATACACAGCTACTGTTACAGGCGGGCGAGGGGCTCATAAAGGTGAGTGGAGGTTGGACCGGCATCCGGTCACTTGAGCTTTGTGGAGTTAGAGACTGAACTTGATCACTACAATACGAACCTGGTGTTACTGGACTTATCGGCCTGTAGTGAATCCTTTGACATCTCCATCAGTCTCATCGCCTCGTTGACGTCTTCCTTCTCCACGGTGTCCATCATGCGAAGGCGAGCCTAAACAGATGAGGTAGAAATCGTGACCACGCTGAACGTTACATCTTGTACAAGTGGAACTGCAGCATGGTGTGCTGATTCAACCGGATGTTGTAGGCTGCGCTGTGCCGGCACTGTCAGACCGAGACAAGTGCAATGCCCTCTGGGATGGCCGGCAATTGCCCAAGTCTCCGCCTCTCAACACCAGCTAGTCTCTACAGGTTAGCAAAGCGAATCTTTTCACGCCAATTCAGTTCAGAAACGCAGGGAGAACATGAAAGTTTAACAATTCTTATGAATTAATCTGATGAAAGTTCTGGCCATGGTCAGTTTTGCATGGGTTTGCACAGCTGCTCCTAAGGCGCAAAGGCTGACTGCCCACCCTGCAAAGCTGACCAGGATCAGACAACTTTTCAGCACAATCCACACTGAAAACATGATTATATACAAAAACAACAGGGTCCTGGTGACTGAAGTGTTTTCCAAAATAAACATTCCTTCTTATTATACCTCCAGGATTATTAACTTTTCTTCCCCACAGCTGGGGTTTGCCCTCTTGTGGACATCTCAGTGCAGCACATCACCTGCCCATCTGCCTGAAGTGCTGGTTTTGCAGTAGGGTAGATGACTGCTACCTGCACAAACAGCACTTTTGACAGCCAGAGGCCAACATGACAGGAGGACAAAAGCAGGAAATATTGCCTTGTTACTTTTTCTCTGTAAACGCAACAGAAAAAAAAAAAAATCTATTTATCCATTCTGTTTGATATACTAGTAGTCTTTTGTCCAGCGTGGGAAAGAAGTGCTCACACTGCAGTAGGCAAGATTATCATCACTACCTGCACTGTAAGCACTTTAGCGCACACTAGACCAAACTGTTCAAAGATGGACATTACATTTTAGCAACAATGACAGAAAGCAAACAAATCCAAGGCTTATACACTTAACATGCTAAACTATGAGGAACCCTGGATCTGTTTGACTTGAAATCTGAAAAGACTTGCTTCAGATTAGCCTCTTCACTGATGTACTCACATGTGATTATGCTAAATTAGATTCCTGGTAAATGTTTATGAGGCGTGTAGTCCTCACCAGTGCAGTGGACAGACGGAGGATGGAGAGGAGGGTACGGGCAGACGTGAAGGTGGTGTCTTTGCTGACTCGGGCCTCTTTCCTCATCTCTACATACGCAGCAGTGAGGTAATCTGCCAGTGACTTGGGTACGACAGGTTGTCGTGTCTTACACAGAGAGATGTAACGCCTGCAGGAAATTAGAATTTGTTATGACGAGAGCAGATTTCAGAATTGCCTTTAACAATGTGACTTGGTTTCCATTTTTTCCTACAGACCTCATTAGCTTCATGTCAATAGGGGTGAAATGGGTGGGTGGCTGGCGGCAGTGCTGGTGGACGTAGGTGATGTGCTGGGCCAGACGCAGGTCAGCATCTGCATCAGGTTTGTCCTGAATCAACCAAAGGAGGTCAAAACGAGACAGAAGAGCAGCTGGCAGCTGGATATTCTGCTCGATACTCTTCCGGGGATTGTACCGGCCGTAGGCGGGGTTAGCCGCTGCAAGAATAGAGCAACGGGCATTGAGGGATGTCATGATGCCAGCCTGAAGAGAGGGGAAAAAAAACCATTTGTGAATATGTTTTAGGCCATTGTTGAAAAGGAGTAAAATATGACCATTACCTTTATTTTGGGTTAAGATTCATTTTAGCCCATTATTCAAAGTACTAGATGGTTTGTCAATTACTGACAGACCTGACATGGATGTTTTCAGTTCAATTACTCTTTAGGTGTTTGTTTTTATATCCAGGTTCATTAGGGTTGTCATTACCTTAGCAATAGAGATGGTTTGCTGTTCCATCACTTCATGGATGGCTGTGCGGTCAGCGTCAGCCATTTTATCAAACTCATCAATGCAGCAGATGCCCAGGTCAGCCAGAACCAAAGCTCCACCTTCCAGAGTCATTTCTCCAGTGAGGGGGTCTCGCATCACTGCAGCCGTCAAACCAACACCCGATGACCCTCGACCTGTCGTGTACTGACCTGAAAACGGGTGAGAAAATAAGACTTAACAGCACTGGAAAACTACTACAACCAAGTCAAACATGTGAGAATAGTTAAACCAGTTTTCTTGTTGTGTGAGAAACCATACTGGCATAAAAACTACCCACTACTCTACTCGCATCAAGACCCATACCAACAGTTAATATTTCACCATGTATGCTCGAATGGAAAGAAAATGCCTTACTTGATAAAATATTAAACCAGAGAGAGGACTTTCACTAACAAACAGCACTGTACTCACTTCGAGGAGCCAGACGGTCAATGTAGGACAGCAGCTGGGACTTGGCGACCCCTGGGTCTCCCATCAGGCAGATGTTTATGTTGCCTTGAGGGGGAAGAGCCAAAACAGGAAGAGTTATTACAAGATTCAATATGCACAAGTATACTGAAGACATGACCTACACCAAATTAGACTGAATATGCAAGTTACTGAAGTGCTTAAAATGCTATAAATATCAAAAAGTATAAAAGGGGACATTTCTGGAAGAACTAGCTGTTTTCTGAAAAAAATGGAGATTAAGAGTCTCAGGTCTGTTCTCACCTCTGATTTTCATGCCTTTCGGGGCCTGTTCAACTCCTCCAACCAGCAGCAGAAGAAGTGCCTTCTTTACATCTTCATGTCCAAAGATCTCTGGTGCGATCGAGCCAGCTAGTTTCTCATAAAATCCTTCGTCTGCAACACAAGACAGACTTTATTGCATAAAGTATGAAGAAAATAGTCTGCATAGTCAATATTCTTATAGCCACAAAAGGTCAGCATTGCATAACCTTGCTTTAGGCCAGCTTTCACTTCGACTCCTACCTGTGATGCTGCGTAGCTCCTCTTCAGTCAGCTCATCTTTGCCGAGCTCATCATCCTCTGTCTTGTTCATGAGCGTGATGCTATGAGCCTCCAGGAAAGTTTCAGAAAGAAGCCCCTAAAAAAAAACAACAAACAAGTCAGAAAAGTTTGACAGAACAGATTTAAGCATTTAAACCAAGAGCTAAATTCCCTTATACCCCTTGAAAAACTAAAACTTTAACATAGCAGTGGTTTGAGTCCAAATTCTGCTTACCTGGGTTGCCTGTCTGAAACCTGTACGAAGAAGTGGGAGGAAGACTCCTGTGATGGCAACATGATCTCCTGGCTGAGCAAGACGTGTGTTTTCTCCTCGGGCATACACTGACATACTCCTTGGAATATTACCCACTGGCACCTGATCACTCTGTTATACAAATGTAGATACTCATGAGCTAAAGAACTAGTACCATTAAAGAAGATATGTGCATATAGTTTAACAGTAGGCATCTGAAAGTTTTCTTGCAAATCTCCTTACATGTTCCTGAATGCGGAGCTCCTGGAATTTGACAAATTTGGAGCCTCTGGTTTGCAGGTAGAGGCGGCCTCCAGATTTGTTGGTGACACACTCTTGGCTGGGGCACATAATGAGAGGCATGAAGGTCGGAGACTGGATCTGAGGAATGAGACGACATCATGAGTGAAATCTGTCAAATGTCTGCACTGGGATAGAAACTGCATAAGAACAGGATCAAACATGTCATACAGGCTGATAGGTCTCCGCACCACACTGGTCACATGTGTACGTAGCCACGGCCATCATTGGTTTGACTTCAGTGGCCCGAGTCACGATGCCTCGCACAGACACCAGCTGTCCGATGTTTTCAGCGCGAACGTCACGCACCACTTTAGGCTTAGCTGTGCTGGGAGACTTAAAGTATATCTCACTGTGGAAGAAGACAGACATTTGAAGGGAATTCATGTAGTACTCACAGAATAAAAATGTAAATTTCAGGCTATAAGAATTAAAACCCAAACATTCAACTCACTATCTCCTCATGAGCTCAGGTGGGTATTGATTACGTGCATCCCTAGTGTCTGCAGGGTCACGGCCCCTTTGTTCCATCATCAGCCTGTGCTCAATGTACACATCCAGAGAATCCTTGGCCACGATCTGAAAATAGAAATATTTTATGATTCTTGAATATTTAAACGTAATGCACATAAGCAGAGTACAACACAAAGTGTTTTAACCTCTTCTCTAATTGGTTTTACATTACATAAAGTGGGTGGCTAATAAAGGTCTGACATTTGTTTTTAAGCTGCTGATTTTCCAAACTAAATATTTCCCTGCAGATTTACGTACATCTCTTTCTTTATATTCTGGCAGCAACTCATGGACGGCGTCCGCAACCAGGCCAGAGTACCGCTTGGCATTCTCGCAGATGCTTTCAACGAGCTCTGGGTCTTCCTCAGCCACATCATCCAGATCGACATAGAGAGACACCTGCTCCCTGTGGGCCAGCGCCACCTGTAAACACACACAATTAGAAGGGTCACTTCACAAAACTACAGCCTCGAATGATAACATGACAATCACAATTGTATACTTTCTACAGTGCATTCCAATATCCTCTTGAGGCCCAGCAATGCACTTCTGTCCTCTATCGGGGACAATAGTTTAACAGATTTACTTAAAAGACAAAAAAACCTGCCCACTGCAAAGGACATTTAATAAAAAATGTATTAAAAAAACAATTAAATAATGCAGTTTCCTATCAAGACAATTATGTAAAGTAAAAAAGGCAAAACTTACTATTCTGGGTCTCAGGAGGATACAACACTGCAACGCTTTGTGTCACATACAATAATAATTTTAATAATAGTACAGTGTTTTATTAAATGTTGGCACCAATAGTAATAAACTATTCTCATGGAAAGCTACTATATTGAGTGATTCTACATGAACAAAGAATGGTCCAAGAGGAAAGACAAACAGGCTGATCCATTCACTTTAGTGCATATACGTGATGGGAAAATGAGTTGTCAGATTCTGATAAATAGCTGAACCATCTTATTTCACTTAAGTTGTCTTTCAATGAACAAGCTTTCAAGTTACACCTAAACAAGTCAAAAGGGAGAGGATTAAAATTTTTTTTTTAAAAACTGCAACCACTTACAAGTTGTGCTCCATATTTGAACACCTTCTTCCCATTGTCATCCTCAGTGTAAAACTCCTGCAGGAACCTTTTCAATTTGTCTGGAAAAAGCAAGGAAGGAAAAAAAAAAGATCCTCAGCAAAACAACACAGGCCACATCAAGAGCAGACGCCAGGGTTGTTTGTTAGCTACATATACACACACACACACACACACACAAAGAATCTCTGCTCACTGGCGTTATCTGCTGAATTGTTCACACATCACTAAAGCTAATATCGAGGTTTAAAAGTTGAAAAGATCATTCTCTGGCAAAGGGCCTACAAACTGGGAGCTAATTTGTTGTCCTGCGACGACCCCCTTTGTTGAGTAACATGGCATCCTGTAATCTCGATGAGTCACTATTACCTTCAGTAAGACACAAACTGCCTCTGATGGAGTATACGAATCCAATTCCGATCGAGTGGAGCTACTACGGCAGTTTTTTTTAGAGTGAAATAACTGACGCTACGCAGCAAATAGCTTAAGGGTGACAATGTAAATACAACAACAACAGGCGCGCGCTCAGTTCAGTGTCCATTTTTTTGGGGGAAAATATCCCTCACTTCTCGAAAGAACCGCAACTACTTACAATATTCAATTCCGCCAAAGAACAAACAAAACCACCGCGAACACGACGGCGAAAGTGCCCCACTTACTTTGACGCCGTCGCAGAAAATCCGCACATCTGGTTTATTATTTCTCTGTTCGAGGATGTTATTGTAAACAAAGCAGCACATGGCTTTTGTGCCTCGCCACTCCGATATCCCTCCGCGATTCTTCCGCCCTCGAAAGTAGTCCTGGCTGTTGTTTTCAAATCAAGGCCAGCCATCTTCTAACGTTAGCCAAATGTTTAGAACACACACATCTGTCATCATAAAGCACTCATTTTAGTATTTAGTCGCCTAACTGCATGGGCGATGATTAATACGACGGCTGGTACATTTGGTTCTATGCTAAACTTCACTAATGCACTTGATTGTACTTTGATGCAGGCGCTGGATAAAAACCGAAACTACAATGGCGAAATTCCAGTTTTACATCCACAGAGCAAACATGTGAAAAAAAAGTGTTGCACAAACACATAATTGCAATTTAACCTATATACAATAAGGTGAATCGATAAAAATTTTAACCAGATAACACTAAGCCGTTTACCCCTCAATATTATACCAACTAACAGTATTATTGTTATAATTTTGTGCGTTTTTACATTTTGGGTGACCTGTTATAATTATTACTATTAAAAAGTTATGATGATTATTTCCCCCTTTCAAGTTATAAACTCATGTAAAGATTTTTAAGTACCATTGTGCAACACCGACAACCCAATGACCAGCTGAAAATTAAGAAAAAAAAACCCGTTAGCTTACTAGTTTATTTAACTACCTAGCATGTTAGCACCTGACACTTGAAGTCCGTTAAGTACATGCTAGCATGCTAACGGTAGTCAATGGAAGGTAGTGGGGCTCTTTAATGGACACCTAAGGCTTGGGAAAATAGATTTGATGTCTGGGGGAAAGGTAAAATTGGACGTTTTATTAAGTCGTGGATGTTATAAAATTAAAACTATGGGGTTTTTTTTCGTGCAACTTGCCACAAAGCGCACGTTTAGCATCATTATCGCTAGTTAGTAATTAGACGTTATAGTTTTGGTGAGTGTTACGAAACTAGTTAAGCTAACATTGTGTCATATTAGAGTCTGACCATAATACTAGCAGTTTGAATTAACTAATTGTATTAAAGTCACTTAGACAGCCGGTCTATAAGTCTGACCAACTTTTAAAACTACTGTTTATTATGCCAATGCACTAATTTTGAGAGCCTAGCTACTTTTATTCTTAGTTTAAACTTTACTTTGGTGTTAGCAATGTCAAGTACGTTTCAACCCATATCTGGAAGTCAGAAAAAGTGATAAATGAGAAGACGTTTTTGTTGGACATGTGCTTGCAGTGGCGCCCGCTCCTTTGTTTAAGCAGATCCATCCGGGTCACCGTGTAGACAAACCCAGACAATGCACAGATAGATAGCAATAAGTTGGCTAGTTAAGAAAAGTGGTGACAACAGCATCGTACGTCCCGTGTTTATCTAATGGCACATCGGCGAAAACATGATTATGAGGCTTTTACAAAGTTAATTAATGCAAGTGCGAAAGTAAAGGAAGCGATTGTATCAGGATGACAAAGTTAAACTATACTGACGTGCAGAAAAACAATAAAAAACAGTTTGGGACTCATTGACTATGCAGGCAGTACAATTGAAGTTATAAATATTACAGCTCTACAAGCAATTTCTTCAAAATGTCGAGTTTGTAATGTAAATGTAGTCTAACCTGTTGCTGCCATGCAGTCATGATCAGAAAGTTGACTTTACCTTTCTCTGCGGCATAATCCTTACGAGCCATCACTGCAGACGTTGACCCTCAGGTGAGATGTGTTAACTTTAAAATGTTAAACTTGCAACCTAGCAGTTATGTAGTTTAAACACTCAGCTTTATTTCTGCTCTATGAACGGAGACAAGCACTCATTCAGTCGCAGTTTGACGTCTTGCCTTGTCGCGGTGCAAGAAGTGGCGCGAGTCTGACGTCTCTTGCAGCCAATCACGTTGCTTAATTCTATGAGGAGAGGCGGGATTTCGTGGTGGCGCGAAAGTTACGGGCGATTGTATGTCATGTGACTTGACTCATTTCCTCCGTGTTTGTCAGGTTTGGCGCGAAACGCAGTGATTGGGTTTTGTGCTCATACAGCCCAGTGACCCCACAGTGAACTACAACCGAACACTGTGGGCAGGGACAGGGAGTCACAGAACCCAGAACCAGGAGATACTGTTAGAGATGAAAGACTGAACTTAAACAGTCGAAAATGGAACGTTGCGTTACAAATAATTCCATTAAAACTACATTATTTCTTACATAATACATAACTACTGACACAGTGAAGTGTCAGAACAGAAGATACCATTTTTTATAACATCTTGTACATTTGTTTTTTCATTGTTATAGAAAAGATTTTTCCCCACGCAGTGAACAAAGAATTCTGTTTTAAAATTAAATAAATTATACCCAAAACGTCACACTAACACAAAATTTTATGATTTTCTGCGCATCAACTTTATTTCATAAATCCAGACTGAGTTCATTTGAACTTTTATGCACTTTCTTCTTTGTCAAATTTTGTTTTCACCTTTTTATATTCCTATAGAAAATCACAATGTAAATAAAGTGTTACTCTGTTGACATTACTTGAATTAATGTGCATAAAACTGTCAAGGTCACTTAAAGGGTAGTGTTTCCTTGTGACAATAAGAAAGTATGTTGCTTTGCTTTGAAACTTAACATCTTTTATTTCATAGTGAAGGTATTAACAAAATCAAAATATGCATTCAGTAAAATAAATGTACAAAATTATGAAATGGTACAACATATCGAATGCATTTTGCGTTGCTAACCTCAAAACATGGCATTTTTCTGAAATGTAAATATCCGATTCATTTATTTATTTTTCAGAATTTATCCAAATCCCTAAGGACAGTTAACTTCTATTTTTCTCCAACAAAATCAATGAGTGAAATGGATGTGAACACGATGGAACAACTAATATTGTCGTGCCTAAAAAGATTGAGATGAAAAGATCCTCCAGAGTTGGTGTGGATCTGCATGTTCTCAGTCAAAGAGCTCATCAAGGACACTTGTAATGTGAGGCATGGAGGACTGCACAGCAAAAGGAAGAGGACAGTTAGAGTTTGACAGAAATGTTTTGTACAAATCGTGCAAAGAAAAGAAAATCCCAAACATACTGCATTAACATATTACTTAACATAGATTTGAGAGACAACAGTAAGTACTCAAAGTGAGCAAATCTATCCACTGTAAGACAAAAACTACAAATACACAAATGTATGAAATAAAATTGATTTGTTTAGTGAACAAACAACATATTACATCCAGACTTTACACTTCATTGTTTTTAATGAGTTATATATTCATATAACTGGTTCTAAATCATAAAAACAGAGGTGGGACAAGATAGATATATACATTTCTTTTTAAATAAAACTCTTGTTTACCTGTGTATGAGCAGATTCGGAATCGCTGTCAAAATCCTCAATCTCAGGCTGTTGTTGCTCTGCATTGTCGTACCCAGTCAGAGACAGTCTGGGAACACACAGTTTCTTATAGGATTAGTTTTAGGTTGTGGGAGGATCTAACAGCAGAAAAAAAATCATCGTTCTACAATCACATAAAAATGAGCGCTGTTGTCATGCCTTAAAATAAGTCTTGTATTTAGAGAGGGTGTGTATCTTCCATGTTTCATCAGTAGTTTAGGATGGACTGATGACTCTTGTTATTGTTATTGTTGGTGGCATTGAGTGTTATGGTGCATTATGGTCATCTACCATGTATCAGTGTCAAGACTATTGAGTGATTTTAATAACAGAAATCTTTAATGAACTTCACTGGTTTTGTGTGACAATAAGCGTCAGCTCCACCTTCTTGTCCAAATATAGTCACTTCTCTCTCCAAAAAGTCAAGATGGTGATGGCCAAAACTATCCAATTCCACAAACCAAAGTACCTCTGCCCATGTCTTAAGAACAGTCTATGGCTTTAGGGGTAGATGGGTGGTTTAGTCACAAAATATCTCACATTGAACCTTTAACTCTTACTTTATGATTCACATTCATATTTTCACAATAGTTTACAACTCGTCCTCAGTTAAGTCTTACAAAGAGAGGTAGGAGTTCAGGTCTTGCTGATTTGAGGTAGAGCTGGACTGGCGGCGTTTGTTTTGTTTCACCCTTCGCATCTTCAGCCTAAAGAGCAAACAGCAAAAAATAGGCTGCCATTAGGGAATTCAGAAAAAGGATTATGAATCAGAGACGGTAAAAGCGACTATATTCTTTACAAGTGTTGGCTATGGAATATAATCAAATTATAGAAGTAAAACAGCCCTTTGTAGGACCTTTCTCTCTGTGGAAAGTGAACTGAAACTCATGTTACATCAATATAATATCAAGATGAGTAAACATTCCAAGTTCACATAAAACATCCATCTTTTGTTTGTTGTGCATTATATGCATCAACGGTCACACCAAGAGATCTTCATTTCTATGTTACTGTGCAGCACTTTTAGTATTCTCCTCAGATGCTGTCAAGTTTAAGGAAAATGTACAGAGCAGTAAGTACAGATATTTGTGTTAAAATATAGGGAGTAAAAGTAAGAGAGTAAAATAAAGATCAGTGCAATCTCTGTTAAAGCAGAGCGCCTCCGGTTCTGAATGCATTCAGAGAAGTTCCCATAGTGCAGACATGTGGATGTTACTGTGAAACTCATCTTACCCTGAGGAGAACTCATCCTCAGACTCATTGAAGTCACTGCCGACAGTAGACTGTGCTGGTGTGGGTTTACTGGAGGCCGGCTGTTTATGCTGCTGTCTCAGGACAGTGGAGGTGAGGGCTGGGGTGGGAAGGCTGCTATTGATACTGCTGCTCTCTAACCATGATGCTTTGATAGAAAGAAACATGGTCCACAAAGTTATTCAATGAAGACCACAGAAGGAAATGATATAACATCCTGTAGAGTCCATTGAATTCATAGAGAAACTAAAATGACCAGTATAAAGAATGTACAGTCAACAGTTTTATACAGAGCACAAATGAATCAACACATTTGTTAATGTAAATTAATATGGAAAAACTTGCATTATTCTTTAACATAACTGTGTACTGAAAAAGGTAAACATTTGTAAGGACTAAATGGCCTCTCCATCAAGTGAATAATAAACTGATACTGAAAATGATAAGTAGTCACTTCTAACTAACTTCAAACAAAAGCATTTCATCCATTAAATGGTTCAATCAATGCCATTGTGTGAGCTGACCTCCCTCAAGAACATCAAATCTTCTCTTTGAAAGGGTGTCTGCTAGTATACATGCTCAGTTTACAGTGTTTTGAGACATTTATAATGTCATTAAATTAATTCTAAGATGACATTTGTTATAGAAATACATACTTTCACAGTCTTGAATCTTTCCTCCTAATGTGGAGTTATTTTCAGTTTAAGTACGATCTCTATCTTTCAAAACTACTATTCATCTTACCCTGAGTGGTGGTCCTCTTGCGTTTAGGTACGGGGCTGTCACGTGATGACACAGCATCAGTTCTTTCCACACCTCCCTCCTGCACTTTGGGCACAGATGTGGAGTGGGATTCCAATGAACGCTGATATATTTTGACTGACAGCCAGGAGAGGGCAGCACTGGGACACACAGATTTCATAAAGGCAGCCCTAAGAGGAGGGAAAAGACAGGAATGAGGACAAAGACCAAGCAAAAACCTTTGTTTATGTTCCATTTCATTTTATAACCTTTTTACTGTGACTCACATTACTCAACAGTTGGTTGAGCATAAACCAATTGTTTATATTCTATGGAGAGTGACTTGGTATACCATTTATATAACTGGAATATGATAAAAATAGACTGAAAGGATGTGGTTGTCTATTGGTGAGGTGAAAAGATTGTTTTTATGTAGATGTGTGTGGTTTTGTTACTAACAGTGTGGTGCGGTCTTTTGACAGAAGTTTAAAGCTGAACTCGCTGAGGATCTCTAAGAAAGCCACGTTTGGGTGTTGTTCCTTGTCAGCCTGTGGATCCCGAAATGCAAAACGTATACCATTCCTAGCAGCACACACACAAATACCATTCATTTAGAACACAAAATAATTGCACAGCAAGATGATTTGTGGACAATAAAACTCCTCTGTAAAACAAAGAATGTATCCTGGATGGAAAATATATTTCTCCCATAAAGCTGAGTGCTTCACAGGCATCACAGCTATTAAATGATATTTAACCTTCTGCTTTATTTTTCTTTACTGCTCAAAGGTTTGGATATTTTCTAAAAAGCAGAGTGTGACTCACATATGAAGTGCCACCAGTGGTTCACGGACACGATGCAGATCAATGCCAAAGCTCAAGGCAAGCCTCTTGGCCAAATCTTTAATCTCCCCAAGATCCTGCCTGCTGCGTTCCTCCGTTAGCATTTCAGAGAACAGCTGAGCACATAAACAGAGATGTTTACAAACACATTATGCAAAAGCAATGACATTCAAACTGTATTATGAATCTGAACACACTGTTCGACCTGAATATGTTATCATGAACATGATACTGAATTTTGGACAATTCATCATTTTTAAAATTCAGGCCCCGCAGATGAAGAGAAGGGTAATATATGTGTAGTCATGAGCAGAGGTAGGATTCAAGTATTCTGGGTTTTATGTATGAATATGATGATTAGAGTGAATTAAGTTAATCTACATTTTACCACCAGGGAAACTGTCATCGTTTGGGTTCTAAAGGGCAACGTGAAACCGATGGATCATCTCGAACAGGAAGGTTTTATTCGGCATACATAGTAAACAGGTATACTGACAGAGTCTCTGTGTCTGAATACAAAATGTCTTATTGCAACATCTGTTCTTATGGTGTCCTTAGGATTGTTTACACAAATACGTTTACATAACTCCTTGGATAAGACCAGAACTACCAGACGCCTCAGTCCTCCAAACGTCTTGACACAGCTACACATTTTCTGTGACATTTCTGACTTGCCTGTCAAGTGCTATGACAGTTCAAAGAATATATTATACGATTCGATTTTGGATGATTTACCATTTCTAGATTGCCCACAAGGGACCGCTCAAAAGTTTAAAATCCCTAAATAGGGATATAAATAGGATATAGCCCTAGCCGTTGCTTCCGATAGCGTAAGCCTAGTTAATAGTTGGAAGGGTTATTAATGTAGGAATGACCACCTCATCGTGCTGCTGCACCCAACCAACCAACCTTTAGCCACGGCTGTTAAGGATCCCTTAACAGGCACCCTTAAGGTCAGACCAGACTATGTGTGATTCCAAACATTTGTAAAATTATTAACTTTCAACACCTTAAAAATATAATAACATTGTCTCATCTCTCAGAGTAAACACAGATTCCAAATGGACAAAGGACATACAGGAATGAGCCAGGGAGCAGCAGTTCAAAAATGAGTCTGAATATCAACCAAGTCTTGGTGTAGGCCAGTAGTGGCATCATGATCGTCAGGTACAGGGTAGTAAGTGTGATGCAGAGCTAAAGTTAGCATGTGTACTGGGCGTCTGGAGAGAGCAGTGTCTATTAAGCGGTCGACTAACGAGCGTACACAGGGGACGATACAGCAGCCTAGTGCAATGAGGGCGCAAGTAATTATCAGAATATTAGTGCCAACAGAAAGAATAGTGCCAGTCCATCATGGTCTGAAGATTTGATAGAGCCAAGCAAACCATGAGCTGTCAGGGGTACCAGAATTTGCCTTAAGTTTCAAGGACAGTGTTTTAAGGTTGGACAAAGCTGATGACAATTAAAAGAATATATTATAAAGATCTTAAAAAACACACATCCACAAATCTCAACGTATACAATAAAACAACAGTATCAGTTTCAGTGGTAGGTTTAATGTGTTTTAGCATCACAAATGTGAACTTTTATGCAGGATGACTCACTTCCAATGAGGTAAATTCCAATTTAAGACTACTTAATGACCTCTAATATCTAATATTTTATTGAAAACATTTTAAGTCTCTTGCTGAAACCAAGTTAAAACACTTTAGATTAAAATACAAATGAAAGAGGTTTGTCACAAAGAACATGAAATGATCCAATTTAAGGCACTGTGTTAAAATCATATCAATTTCTGTGCAGTGGTGTAGTATACATTAAATATTACAGTATGTGGTATTTAACAAAGTAAGTCTTACAAAGTGCAAGTGTTGCCCAGATGTTGGAGTTTCAGCTGCCAGATGATAGAGTAACAGATCATAACAGCTTAGAGATTTCAATAGAAAGACAGTATTTATATACTAAGACCCAAAAAAATTGACATTTATCGAGATTATTATTCGTGTAAAATACTCTCACTACAAATGCAGAAACAACTCTCAGAAGAAGAAATAATTAAGGTCAGACCTGCTGCAGAGTCAGACAGATTGTCTTTGCACTCAGCGTAGGACTGATGAGCTTGGTCTTGCTTATGGTCTCTTTAATGATGTCACCAAAGTCTTTAAAGTACTAATGAAAATCGGAAGAAAGAAAAAAAATCTGTTAAAATCATTACTTTTTTATAATTAACAGTGCTGATATAAATGTATTTTAAAATATAAAAATAGCCAACATCATTCTCATATGTGCTCCTTTTCACCAGTTTCCTCCAACTCATTCTTAACACTTCATTTTTTCTAAAATAGACTTCTCATCCTCCTCCACTCTTACACATCCCTCCTCTATTAATGGTTTCTGTTCCATTCTGTATTTCTGAAACTTTGTTAAATACTGGTATAAAATGGACAGGTGACAAATTAAAGGGAAAAAAAACATTAACCTGGATGAGGTGTTGGTCTACAGTCTGTGCACTTTATAGAAGGGATGAACTGTCCTTCACACATACAGTCACAGAAAAAATTATTAGACCAGTCCTTGTTTTCTTCAGTTTCTTGTTCATTTAACACCTGGTATAGCTAAAGGTACATTTATTTGGATAAATATAATGATAACAACAAAAATAGCTCATAACAGTTTAATTTCAGAGCTGATATCTATCCTTTTTCCATGTTTTCTTGATAATAACCAAAATCACTTCAGTTCTTACATCAATATCTATGGCACTGTACTGACAAACAGTGCTTTTAGGCATTCCATGTTTTATTTTCTGTCTGTTTTAGTTACGTAATGCACACAGGAGTTAGTACTTGAGTGCATAACCATTGTTTTTTATGACTTTTGATGGTCTAATAACTTTTTCCACAACTGTATGCTGTCATTTAGTGTTTGTTGACGGTGGTGCAAAGCTACACCTAAAATTTATTCTGCCTTTATTTGCACATCTATAGAATGGAAACAAGTAAACAATGGTGATGAATGAACATGAATATTTGTAATTAAGGCATATGGTATAAGATAAAATACATGTGTATATTTGACTTAAAAATACAAAATTTACAGGAAATGTAAATATTTGTTGAAGCTCGTATGTTCTATCCACCTTGCTGTAGTGCTTGAAGACATCAGTGGCAGCCGAAAGGTCCAACACACCGTAGATGACCAACTTACAGTAGCCAACCAGCTGGTTACGCCTCCTCTGAAGAAGGGTAACCTTCATCTCCTCCTCTCCTAAGAAAAAAGTAGGTATGAAAAGCAGAAACAAAATAAATGAACAGGGATGTGGGCAACAGGATCAAAACAAATCATTCTTTCCATCTTGGACAGGATTTCAACCTTTTTTTCTATTCATAAAACATGATTTGAAAATAGTGTTCTTTACTAAAACTATACCATGTATAAGTGGAGAAACATAAAAAATATATCACAACAGGCCAACAGGTTGTATTTTGAAGTTTTGTTGAGAAAGATATTTAAGGGATTTTTTTTATGTTTGAGACAACTAGTAAATTGGAAAATAGCTACGTAATACATGTACAGTGAAGTTGCAATAAATGGCATAATAAGCACCCTCAGGGTGATCAATTCCTACATCAAGATTATTTCACTTTGATGGAAGGTTTTCTGTACATTATCCATCATTTATGTCTTAAATAAACATATGTATATTCTCTGTAGGTACTAGATATCAATATACAACATATCATTCCAGTCAGTTTCACATACATACATTTTTCTATGCTTTCTCTTGATAAATGGAAATTCCCATTATCTGTTCATAATATTGTTTTTGTGTC
>JAPTYQ010000002.1:14593236-14607133 GCA_029814465.1 Ostorhinchus cyanosoma | reverse complement strand
ACATACATACATTTTTCTATGCTTTCTCTTGATAAATGGAAATTCCCATTATCTGTTCATAATATTGTTTTTGTGTCTGGAAGAAGAGTTTATGAGAGATGGAGACAGGTAGAGAGACAGCTTAGAGGTGTCCAGTGAGCTCAGGAAAAAAACATAAATGTGGACATGTATCTTTAGAGACACAACTGTCTTGTGAGTAGAGATGCAGTGAAATACAGAAGATTTGTTACCAACAGATTCTGAAAATAAGACCTCAAAAACTGTCTGCAGACATGAAGGAAGTTGGGTTCCACCGAGAGCTCTGGCACTCATTTCATTTACAAAACAATACACATCTACTATGAAAACAAAATACTTTCATGAATATGAACAGAAAAGGATTGTCAGCATGACAGGATGAAGTCTCCTCTGAATAGTCAGTTTTTGCAAAAATTTACAAGTGTAGATTTCACTTGCTATAACTTAAACATACCAGTGAACTCCTCATCAATGTCTGTGAACACATAATCCAGAATGAAAGCAGAGAGCTCAGACCGCAGTGAATCTGAGGGCAGGTAGACCAGAGACTGCAGATCAGGCTGAGAGCGGACCGATGCCACACTGTACATCAGCAGCAGGTCACACAACAACTCAAAAGCCTGCAATAAAAAGGACACACAACCTTTACCAGGGTTGACAGTTAGATGTGACCTTTTTTTCCAGGGTCTTTGTGGTGCATCAAAAGGTGGCAAAAGGCATCTGAACATCTGTGGACAAGTCTCTTTTCATGATCAGATCATGAGTGGAAACTAGTAGAGAGAAGAATTTCACAGAGAAATGTTCTAAAATAACCCTGCTGTTTTTGTTTGGAGGCTGGTAATGAAGCTTCTACCTGATCTCTGATCGCTGCCTGGGTCACAGACAGACAACTCTGACCAGCTCTGCAGAACCAACGAACCTTCCTCTTCAAATCCTTTAGTTCTGCCTGTGAAATGATGGAGATAAAGGGCACAGGGTACATCATATCACTAAAATATAATCTATATAGTGTCCAGAGCACAAATCGACAACACTGCAGGGTATTTACATTAAAAAAATTAGAGTCTCTTATTTTCCTCATTGTACAATTTATTTTCAAATTCTCCCCCCTTTGTGCAAGTGTTTATTTATCCTTTGGTTTGTTATTATTGTTTGGGTTTTTGATTCTTCCTGTTGGGATAGCAGTAGTGAAAATGTTTATGTAAAATGCTTTGTTTTTCTAAGGCAAAGTGAAAATAAGTAAAGTATAAAAAGTAAAGTATAAAAGACCTAGTATGTAATTTAGAAACCAAAGTGCAGACACTAGCAAATACAGCTACTGTAAATTGCAAGAAATGGCTCCTATTTTTGCAGTAGGTTTTGCATAAACTAGCACATTCAGACATAAAATTCACAAGCATTTGTCAACTTGAACTGTGGCAGTAGTTTCCATAAATGTGTTTTGTGCACCGGCATGGAGAGGGAACAATGAATAAACAGAAAGACAAGGCAATGATTGGTATGAATAATGATGTGCTATGAGTGTGTGAAAGACAGTGACAGAAAATCATCTGAAAAAAGGAAAAGAGACAAGCCTGATCATAGATCACATTAAAGTGAGGATTGACATAACAAATCAGTAAAAAAACAAAAAAAAAAACAAACTGAAAATATGACAAAGAGTGGCACAGTAGGATACAAGTGTCATTGTGGGCTTGGATATACACTAACAGATTGCTGTGTTAATTGCCTACTGTCTGTGCAGCTGGTGAACAACACAGACATGCAGTCCTTCACAAACACACAGGAAGGCCACCAACACAGCCTCCATGGGAGAGCTGTGATGGAAAGGAAAGTTTTAATTTTACTGGTTGGTTTATCATCAGCAGGTGGACTGGGCTTTTAAGACCTAAAAAAATAGGATACATAAAAGCAACATGCTTTTTGAAAAATAATAAATGGTTAAGTTACTGAAGTCAGAAGATTACCTCAGTTGGTGTCAAATTGACTGCGTTTGCTTTGGCGAACATTAGATGAAAACCGGCACACTTTAGCACTGCCACCATGAGCTGAAGTGACAATAGGAAGGAAAAATCATGTAATATATTTAGTACATTTTCTAATAAACTTCCGCTTCAGCTTTTACTTTATAAAGCTGCCGTTCAGGTATCAAACTGTGCAAAGATGTCACGAACCTCCGTTTCCACGTTGCTGCGCCCACTTATGCTCTTCAGGAGCTCAAGACAAGTGTCAAACAGCTTCCAGCCTGTTAGGTCTTTGGCACTGAAACACCCACACACATGTAGACAAACATTTCTGTAGAATGAATAGTCTGTACCACCACTACATCTATTACAAACATACTTACGTGCTCAAGGCTGCAATCCTCTTCATAGCTATGGCTGCACTGTATGTGTCATCATCATCTGCAGTTCCCTAGGAACGAACACATAAACAACAGATGCAATCGACTGTTTTAACAGAAACAATTAACACAACACATTTATTTATTTATTTATTTAAAGGTCTTTGATCAGGTATGAACACAATTATATTTTCTTTGCAACATGTCCTCTGAAATACACAAGTACATTATCAGACTTAATATACTGTTGATAGTTGATACAATATGCCTGAATCCACGAAAATTATAAAGAAATAATTTAAAGACAGTAAAAAGCCTTGTTTCTAGGAAATCAACCTTGATTCCTATTATGTCCTTATTTATGGATGTTTCTCATGAGAAAAGTATGCTCCTCTTACGAGAATATATATCTAACTGTTTTAAAATATTCCTCCTGTTATTGACATAAATTTAAATAGAAACAAGCTAAAATAATGGTTTGCAAAATATACCAACAAAGGAACAGGATTGTTTGTCTTATTTTATGAGTGAAACCACTTGTACAATGCAGCATTTTCAAAATATGAAATCTATCACAAATAATGTAGACATTTTTGTAGTGATTTAATATTTTATATCAGTGGCTACACATCTGGCCAAGCAAAATTTGCAAATAGCATTGGATTTTATTTACTATTTATTTATTTTTTGCATTTAAACCAAGACACTCTAGCAATATTTATATTTCTTTGCCTCAGTGTAACCTTCACCCACCTGCAGCAGCTCACTTGAGTAGCTGTTGAAGCACTCTGTCAGATTGTCAAATAACTGGCTAAACACTAGTTGTGCACGAGAAGAAAAGGTGTAACAATCAGAGCAAAGTGTGCTGACGAGATCAGCACAAGCCTGCAGTACTGTAGCCTCTGTGTGCTTTTCCACAATTCCGCATATCTGGCCCAGCAGCAGGTCCAGATGCTGAGAAAGACATGGAGGAGACGTGGGTCAGTGCTTTACAGTTTTGTATAGTAAAGAAGTAACAATACTTGACTACTGTACACAAGTCGGTTTTGGGAGAATTTGTACTTTACTGAGTAATTTTTTTATTCTGTGTACTTTCATTTTCACATCACTACATTTCCTAACTCAGTTTCCTACTTCTACGCCAATACATTTTTAATGCACAGTATTGTTACAAAAAAGAAATGAATGGAAATCCAGTGTTTTCACCACTGAGAGTACTGGTGACTGCAACAAAGTCCGGAAGCTGATTTGTGATTGGGCCTAATTGTGTAATGTGCAAGTGCAAACAATGGTCCACACTCAACCTGTTGGGAATCTACTGATGTTAGCAGCTGCATAATATTATCATATCAAATTCCCACTGCCTTTGGTTGTCATACATGTACTTGTACTTTTGCTTTCATTACTTAAGTGCATTTATTAGATTACTTGATATACTTAAGTAGAGTAAATACTAGATACTTATAGACTTTAAAGGAGTGGTACTTTGTTATTTTTGTTTTTATTAATTATGCATTTTAAATCATTTCCCTGTGGTCTACATAAACTGTAAATGCTATGCTGTAGCTGTTTGAATTTAATTTAATCTGAATTAGTTTGATTACCTTACGAGTGTCTGTATTTTTATTGATGTGAGTAATGGTTAATGCTCTTCTTTTCTTGGTGAATTTACATAAAGGAATAGGACAGGCAGGGATCAAGATGGGGTTCAGTTTTCTTTTTAACCAGAGTAAGACAGGCAACATAATCCTTTGTTTGACTGCTTGCGCAACAGCAAAATAAGACCTGCAAAACAACATGTTTTCCTGGAAAATCAGTTTTCTTCCCTCTTAAAATTTCATCCTTGGGTGCGTCGGTGGCTGTTTGATTTAGAGTTATTTATTTCTTTTTGGAGTTAGACAAATAGTTGCTACAGTTCATCTTACCTTCTCCAGCCACTGAGCACTGCTGAACAACTCCAGGTTAAAGTAGAGGGGAGCTTTCAGAAGGAGGGTCATCTTTCCTGCGTCTGCTGAATACTGCAGGTCAGTGGAGGACAGTATGAAAAACACCAATTCAGGAGTTAAAATGACAAGAAAAAGGTGTTCAACATAATATGGTTACCTTCATCGTACATGTACAGAAAAGTTAAGGCAATTCAGTAATATACACTATGTTTTCCAATTATTATCCAAGCAGTATATGTGCAATTTACGCAAGAATTTGAATTATAAAAATACAGGCAGTTGAGTACCTTGGCCAACAGCTGTGGCAGTAAAGGGATGAAATGAGCAGTGATGCGGCTTCGGTCTTGTTCCTGGATCTTTTTATCCTTCATACTCAAAGTCTAATACCACATTTAAAGAGAAGCAGAAAAATCCATTTAGCTGGTGAGGAAAAAAAAATATTAATACCTAGAAGACCTTATATCACACAACTTTATTCTACACACATCATCCAGTATATCATTAAAGCAGTATTCTTTCCTCCATTAGAGTCACAAAGACACTCACTGTAGTATTGAAGGAATGATATTTTCTGATAGACACCACAGTAGAATTAAGTACTTAACAGACTTATTACAAAGCACATTATGCAGGTGTTCGAGTCTGTCACCACCTTCTTGCCCTGGGCTCTCCCAACAGGTGGAGTTGCCTGTGATGCCTGTCTGATGGCACATATCATGAGCTCAATGAGAGCCTCCACCTCCTCATCCATCATACCTGACATTAAAAAAAAGAGGTGGAAAGGTGCAAAACTGAGTGGGCGATGGCTGACATGAAACTGTGTAAAGACAGAAAACGCAAAGCATGAGTTGAAAAAGTGTTGCTACAGCTGCCTTTATTTACACTGGGAATGATCTAAATTATATTCACAAAAATGCTATCAACATTAAAGAAGGAGCCTTTGTGATGCTCTCAGTGTGAGCAAAGAACACTCTAGAGTGATGGCAGGCATTTGCTCTTGCATCAGTGTTTCTAAAGTCTGTTTAGAGTGATTCTTCAGCACCCGTCTGCTATAAAACTGTTAAAACTGTTTGGTTTTGCTTGTCTTTATGGTGTGAACTGCACTATTTTGCTGCTGCTGAGGAAATAATGGCTGATGAAATGATGTCTTCATACAGTGAAGTCCATTATTGCTAGGGTTGTAAGTTGCCTAGATTTAATTTTCTTGTGTAAGGTACCGTGAACAGATTCAACTGAGCATTAAATATGCCCCGTGATGTTCGGAAAGTGAGTGAAAGAATTAATCAAATATACTGTTCTCAAGCGAGGCTTCATTGAACTTTCACTTCCACATATTAGATGAAAATGATGTTAACAGAATCTGTTTTAATTCTCTACACCTAGAGGTAGCAAGAAAAGATGCCAATTAGTTCACACACACCACAGTAACACACAGTAGCTGGGTTTGTTTGTTCTACTTTAAATTCTGCAGTTTGCATTACGGGTTACAGGATCTGTGTTGTTGTTTGTTTTGTTTTTTTATAGTATAGTTACACTGTGATCATTAGAAATTTTCCCAATTACACACTTAAATGTGAGGCTTAAGCTACTGTAAAATTATAATGCAAAACACACATTTTAAGTAAAAATGAAATGAGACACTTTAAATCTTAAAATTTGGGTTATTGGATATTACAGGTGTTAAGGACCTGGGGAAAATGAGCCTCACAATCAGTGCAGTTCAGACATGTGTCCTTATTGCATCACTCACCAGATTCCCCGAGCAGTATTGCAGTCATAGTTTCCCAGTCTTTCAGCTCTGATCCGGCCACAGACCACAGACTGTCCACCAGGTACGCTCCATGCTCATGAAACTAGAGAGAAAGCAATATCAAAATTACCAATTACATAGAAGCACAATTTAGTGATGCATTTTAGTGCTTGTTGTTTTCACCACTTGGCACAGCTCTAGATGAAAATAATAGAGATTGATACTGAAGTGGCAGCATTTCTCTACACAGGTGAGTTTGATCATGAAACTTATGAAGGTACAAAGTTATTATGTGATGTTATTATCTTTGCTACGTTTGGCATTAGTTAATCCACAGATGAAACTAAACTGTGAGTTCTGACCTTGTTTGCACAAATCAAAACAGATCTTTAGTTCAGCTATTGACAACACACACTGTAAGGAAAATGGAAGTGTTTTGTGGTTTTACTCTATGGCTATTTTGTGTAAAAACAGAGCTATGCTAACAGAGCTATTGGATGACACCGCATGTCAAAATTATAGCACACCGGCTTTGGCACACGGTCAAAATAACTGGCACTGAGTTTTTATTTGCAGAAAAAAAACTTGATGATACCATAATACAGATGTGTGTCAATAATGAGCTTTATACTTTATTTAGTGACTGATACGGTCTGAGGATACAAAGCTTTGCTTTGTTGGAGCTTTTGGTAGCCTTAAGTATATTCTGGTTTACAACTTCCCCCGGGTATTTTGGAATATCACTTCTACATATAACTCTTAAGTGGAGAGTAACAGAGCCAATAGACTGTTGATGTGTTCATTTAACCCATTTATAACAAAGGATATATAAAATTGCCAAACTTAAATGATAAAAATGGAGACCACCACAATCAAATTTATCCACTCCAGTAACTGGTCTATGTAAAGTAAAAAATGGATCATTTATTAAATGCTTATAGGCACATTAAAATCTTAATGTGCATTTCAAGACATGTTTAAAAGAGGGGGAGAAGGAGCAAGCATACAAAACAACTACCTCACACTGGATGTAGAAGGCAATGAGCATCTGAATAAAAGCTGCATTGTGATTTTTCTGGTTTTCACTGGCAATGAGAATTTTCATCCTGAAGTAAAAACAGATGAGAAGACATTAGAAAATTCCTGATTACAAAGATTAGTCCAGAAATAGTTAGAAGTAGACAATCGTAGGGATTGTAGTTCACATTAAAGATTTCAAAAACAGCTTGAGTCATGTAACAGAGTTCTGCTCAAACAAATACTAAAACACGCTACATAAAAGGATAAAAGAGATCAAAGTGTACCTGTTGTAAATAAAAACTCCAGCAGCAGATGCAAGGCCTCGGTGTGAAGCATAAACAAGGGGATAGATGTGGCCGCACTCCTCCTCTTTCAGGCCTTCCTCTGCACTCCTGCATATGTGCACAATACAAAAAGGTCATTTCCCCCCCGAGGAGTGAAATATTTTTATTGAGAGGGAATTAGTAATACCCTTATTGAGAGGGAATTAGTAATACCCTTCTGAAACTATATGAAAATCTGTAAAACTACTTGAAACAATTCTCTAAACTTGAATAACAGGTAGAAGGTGGGATTTTATCATCCATTTGTCACTTCAGTTGTTAATCTGTCCTAGAAACAATTAGGTTACCCTGTGCTTGAGTCAGTGTTGCAGGATGACGGAAAACCTGCGAGATCATGACTCACATGTGAATCATCAGTGATCAGCACATACAGTGTTATCGCAACTATGAATAATCTATAACACTTTTAATAGCACAGAAACCAGACACAGAATCCCTTACTAACACTCGGAAAATATTTATTTCTTTTCTTTTCAATTTAATTCTTACAAATTAATGCAAAATCACTGACCTCTAAACATAAAAATAGTGATGAGTCCAAAATGAACAATGAATAGAAAAGTTTTATTATTAATGCTCTAAAACAGGCTATCAGTAGTTGTTCTTTTCCCCAATGAGCTATGTAAAGGGAAAATGGAAAAGGAATGAAAAGCATTTGCATCCTTATATAAATTTAGTGTATTTATTGTGTCAATCTCCTGAAATTGAATTCCTGTACTGTATGTAGCAGATAATGGCATGGAGAAATCACAAGAGACAGAGAAACCCCTCACTGTTGGATCAGCAGCAACAGATTGACCACTTCCACTGCCACGTCTGGGTCCTTGTCCAGCACCATGCTGAGCATCCTCTCCTAACACACACAAAGACACATTCAGATACACAACAGCACACACAAAGATACATGCACACATACAACCATGCTGATTAGGAACTAAGCCATGGCACGAAAAGCCTTTATCTGCAGCAGCACATGTGGCTTAGGAGGGTTTTTGTGTGTTTGAGAAGAGCTTATTAACAATCAGTAATTGGCAGCAATTAACGCACCCAGACACACATCCAGACAAAGGAGGAGACCATAACAACAAACAGGGATGGCACAAAAAAACATGAAAAAGCAATGAAAAGGGAGGAGGGGGTAAAAAATATGGAAGTGGGGAGACAGGCAATAGAAAAAGAAAGGATACAATAAGCAGAAACAATAGATTAAAGAGAGGCAGGCAGACAGGAAAATAGACAGGGAGGGGGAAACAGGGAGAAAAGAAGCAAATGAGGTATGAGTCCAATCCAGAGGGATGCCTCACTTTAAATCTGCTGGTGAAAAGCTCCAGGCGCCCAATGAATTCCTTCTCTTGATACAGACCCTGTAGGGCACGCACACACTGCAGACGCACTGGACATTGCTGAGGCAAAGACGAGAGAGGAAAAATAACACAAACTGTATGCAGACTAACAGTCAACTCTATTCATTGCGGACATTTCTCTTTGTGTGAGATCCTTCTGCTGGTGTCTGCTCTTGTGTCAGGTTTAAGAGACTTAAAGTTCAGATAAATCTACAAATTATGGCTGAAATGTTATTGAAAATATCTTTAAAATCGCAATATAGCAAAGTGTAATATCCAAAACTCAAGACCTAAAGGTAAAATGTGTCACAAGATACCATTATAAATGATTCATAGCAGAGCTACAGACATGCCCTGACCTACAAATCATACAGTATTCCCCAGATGTACATGTACATGCTTCTGTAGTGAAGACCCTGCAAGAACCTGCTTTTTCAGTACTGGCCTGAAAAACTACCACTCCCACTAAAATTCTGACTTGAATTACAGTCATAGTATTTGTCATAACTATAATAAACTTCGGCAAATAAAAAGAAAAAAAAATCCTACATATAGAAACTCCAAAACCCTGTGGAAAGCAGTCAGCCACACTGCTTTCCCTGCTATGGGCAGAGAGTGGCCTACGAACAAAGGAATGACATTACAGAACCAAATTACTCTATTATATAGAGTGTGTGTTTGTGCATTCAACCTTATCGTACAGAGTCCATCCCAGGTATTTAAGACATCCATCAGTGAGGAAGTCTTCAGGGTTAGTTTTCAGCCAAACTCCTAGCTCCTCAATACACACTGCACGGATCTCAGGTAGTCGGTCCCGATAACGGTGCACAAACACACCACGAAAAGTAGCGTTCATCAAAGAGGAGAGCTCCTCTCTGTTCTCTTTGAGCTTCAAGACATTCATACAAAACACACATTAAAAGTCTACAAGGGCAAACATTCACTACAGACTAACAGTTCTATGATTCAATCAAACAAACAAATCTAACAATGTCAATCGAAAAATTCAAGGCAGTGCACCTTTTCATGAATTTACTTTGAATTTAATGGGTTCATCCTTGGCCCATGTCCAAACCTTCCACTCAATTTCAGATAAATCTGTGTTTTTTAATAGTTTTTTGTACAAATACACTCACAAACATACAGCAGTTGAAAACAAACTTCCCTAGCAAAAACATCCATTGTTATCCTTGAATGTTATAAATGCTTTATCTCTAATATTACCAGACCATGTTCAGCACAAGCTTTAAAATTCTTATAGAATTATATCCTAACACAACATTTATTTCTATTTGAAATGTGAACAAAACAGGAAATCATGATGGCACACTATATTGTGTTGCAAAAATATTCATTACATTATAATTCAATTTGGTGAATACAAAAATTTTTTTATACTAATAAGAAAAACAGATTATTCAACAAAAATACCAACTGTGTCCTGCAGGGGTGTAGAAAGACAAATGTGGGTGAATTCTAACCACAGACATATGTGGAAAATTGTCTTACTGTCTTAAAAGGGGCTGCAAGCAGCACTAATTTTCACTGTTGAAAATAATATGCTGATTATCAATCAATGCCTCCCAAAGCCCAGGTTGTCATCAAATGTCCAAAAGATACTCCATTTCCTGTCATTGAGGGAAAAACTGAAAATACTAAACTTTAGGCTGCTATAATGGAAGAATTTTGGATCGACTTAATTTAAAAAAAAAAACAAAACATTCAAATCAATTCATTGATTATCAAATAAATACCAAAGCTAACGTACTAAATCAGTCATTGCAGCTCATATGGTAAATGTGCATCATGCAGAAAGTATGTCTGTGTATGTCACCTGATGGAGGGTATTCTGCAGCTCCTCTAGTCTCTCAGAGGCTCTTTCAGGTGCAGTCTTATTCTTCTCCATGTCAAATTGCCGCTGTGTGGTCTGCAGCTGAACAGACAGGGCCACCGCCACCTCAACTAGCCCAGTCATCAGCTTCATGGCTTATAAAGTCAAACATAAAGAAACAACTTTAATAGCAAAGGGAGGAGAAAGTGACGTATAACACTCCCACGGTGGATAAAGTGCAAATATTTTCATTCATTCAGTTATTATTTGATGTTACTTGAATCAGAGAACAATAACACAGTGGGTCAGGTAAACCCTAAAATTTCCCCAAAAGCTTCAAAATCTGTGCCTTCTAGACTGAAGCCTTTGTTCTTCAGTCAGCTACGGTTTATACTGAAATAAATATTCCATGCCAAAAATGTATTTGGCTTGATGGCATTTTGAGTAAGCAAGTGAATGTTACTTTGTGGTTTAGTGGAAAAAAAGGAAGTAATCAAACAAATGAGCACAGGATACAAAGAAACCAAGAAACAACAAAAGGGAGAGGAACATGCTGTGAAAACAAAAGAACTTCTCGAGCGACAAAAACAGATGTCAGCTGAAATGAATAACTTAGCTCTAGTAGAAAAAAAAAAAAAAACCTTGGCCATCAAAAGCAATTGCCTGGTTTTCATCCCCACCAGTGTCTAAAGGATCTGAATTCTGTGATTAGCAAGCAGAACCATTTAAGCATTAAAAGTCTTCTGTGAGGAGCTCTTTCAGAAAAACCTTTCGAGTTCCTGTATAATTTTCTTTGTTAAGCATGTGTTGTCCTCACCAAGGACAGTGCTGGTGTGTCTGAAGGCCCTGACTTGTGAATCAGACAGACCAGTGAGTAGAGCAAGCAGCGAAGGAAAGAGGTACTCGTCATAAACAAGGCTGTTCCTACAGGATCGCACCAGAAGCCTGGCAAACTCGCACAGGCCGGCTTTGAGGCGCTTTAGCTGGGGGCCTGGAGTACACAGGGGGTAGCTTCCAGAATCCTGGACGAACAAAGAAAACAAAAGAAATGGAGGAAACATATGAGCTAAGTGGTGTTGTTTGAAAAAGTCAGTGCTTTGCTGTACATTTCAAACGTGTATCAGTACTAAAACAAAGTAATTAACTCATTAATGTGTGCATTAATCAGCATTAAATCTTAATTAGAGTGTTTCATCACACTGTACTCATGCCGCTGATTACAATCTCTTGGGATATGGAGGTCATCTGGCTTTCTCCACTAATTCCAGCAGGATTATAGGTATTGAGATGAGATAAATAAGACAAAGACAACTCAAAATTTGCACATTTTAGATTAAAGTTCTTCAAAATCAGAAGTAGCTTACTACTGTGTGTCAAAGCTCCATTTACAACCGAATGGAGACACATCCTTGTACATTAAGGATGAACATGGGTGATGTAGTTTATTTCTACTAATCTCTCATACACCACATTGTCGCAATAAATAGTAACAAATCCACTGCTGATAATAGTCTAGGCACTATTTACGTCTTCTTTCTGATATGCAGTGACCAGGTCTGCACGCTACTCAAAACACAAACTAAGGCATTGTGTTTGGTCCTTTCATGGTAACTGACAAGAACACATGACAAGAAATACAGATTTGACTTCTTTTTAATTCTCACCTCATTGAACTCTTTGGTTAGGTAGCCGATTATCTCTGCGTTTTGCATGGAACTGAACATCTCTCTGCTAACCACTCCTGTATGCATGAATAAACAGATATTAACAAGATGTTACACATTAGACGTGTTAAAGATATGACACATTGTTAACAACGATGTGCAATATAACGTGGTCATCAAAGAGATCAATAACTTCTTGTTATGCTAAATCCTTATTTCACTGTATCACAAATTCACACTTTAAACATTAATATTTTTCTTCATTCGGTCAATGTTTATTTTCTTCCACACAGATGCAGGCAGGAAATTTACATCAAGCTGACACTACTCAACAATAAGAGAAGTGACAAAGAGTGGGATAATTCTGAAAAGAACAAAACGGGGCAAAATGAGGAGCTCTCATACAAACCATGGGCTACCTTTGTTACATAGACATAGTTTGGGTATATCTATGCAACACAAAGGTGAAATTTTCTTTATTTTTCTTAAAGATTCTAAATAAAATGAGATAATCCATTATGAGACAAGTTGACTTTTGAGTTTATATTCAAAATGTAAGAAGAAATAGGTCTATTTTATATAAACTATTTGAATTAACAGATAATATTCTATCTGTGATATGCATCATTATGAAGATGTGGAGTGACTTGTATGATATGTTCAAAATGTAAAGCCCTAATGATTAAGCATAAAAATGAACTGTTTTTTGGGTTGTTTTTTTCCCCCAAGTTTTCACTTTCAAAAACCACTAACATATGTTACCAAGAGATAGAGGATTAACACAGCCACAACACAGCCTTTATTTGCATACGGAGAGATCGATAATCAAGTGCTGATCATTGCCTGTTTTGTGATTGGAAAAATAATCTGTTGAACTTTGACCTGCATCACCCCCCATCTCTTGGCCTTTTCCTTGAGCTCTGACCTTTACATCCACAGGACTGAACAATGAAGTTGATGAGCACCAGAAGTCCTGCCTCTTGGTTTAGCTTGTAGCTGTCCAGCCACTCGTCCACCACCGTCTAAAAAGGTGACAAGAAGACAAAGGCCAATGAGGGAGCAGCGTTCACATCAAAGGGTAAGTGGGTTTAATAATGTATCAGTCCACTGTCATTATGGATTTTGGTCTTTCTCTTTTAAAGTATTTGTAACATGTGGCTCTGTGGATCTTAAATAAGACCAAATTGGGACCTGTGAGCAACATTTGGACCACACCATTGCATTGGACAAGTCCATCCTCATCAACTTTCTTAATATGTTGTTTCAATATAATTTTGTACATTAGAAAGTGAAAGAAAGGCGTCTTTCCTTTGATATATATTTATAATTCTATAATCAAGAATGTTTTTTGACAATCATCTTAATAAATTTACTATGAAGATAAAAAAAAAAGTGTTTCTGTTATGTATAATACATTTAATATATACTGTAATTTCATATAAAATCATTTATTTTTGGCTCACAGCTGCTCAGAGATACATTTTTGGCCCTTCATGGTTAAGATTTGAGGGACATCTGGCATAGATGACTCAACATATCTATATTTATACGTCAATTACTTTGCATAATCTTTTTTGGCAACTACAATAGAAATACAAACACTCAGTGTGAGAACATCTGTTGTTTTGCTAAAAAAA
>JAPTYQ010000002.1:14579601-14591564 GCA_029814465.1 Ostorhinchus cyanosoma | reverse complement strand
TAAAATCTAAATTTATAAGTGATTTTTCAGGAGAGAAAAAAAGTTACCTGAGGGACACGCACTGCTGTTTTCTTACGTTTGGGTATTTTCATCTCAGCCTCATAGTCACTGCCACAGTCTGTGAAGTCATCCGAGTCCTCAAGACTGAAGAAAAGTTACAAAAAGACAAATCACTATTACTCTTTTTGTTCATATATGCATATCAATAGACAGCTTAAAACCTCAAATCAGTTTAAGTGGATAACCTCAGTTTATTAGAAAATACATGAGCTATTCTCTAAATGTGTAATTATCATCCGTTTTTTTTATTTACACATATATTCAGTACTGTTGTCCTAATGCTGTTGGTGGGCACCTCTGTTCTAAATTCTACAAGGAATGTGTTATCTCTTCTGGCACTGACATGTACACCAAGCATATATCTATTAAGTTATACAGGTACTTGCATTCTGTTAAATGGTTTGCTGAACAACTTCATTACAAAGATTTCCTTGTGATTTAAGTCACTGTGGTCAACTATACCTGTCCAAAAAGGAGTCTTGACTTAGAGCTGGTGACTGTGACATCTTGGATAGGAATATGAAGATAAATGTGTACCTTAACCCTTTTCTTCAGTGGAAAGATAACTGGCTAAATGATAGAAATTACCAAATTATCGCCATATAATATATATACAAGCACAATATATGACATCCTTTATCTATTGTAGCAACAGTGACGTAACAGCTAACTACTAAATAGCAAAATCTGACAACCTAGTTTAGCAGTAACTATTGTAAAGTAAGACATCACTACTTTATCTACTGTAACTGATCACCTAGCCACACACAACTAGTCTACCACAAAACCTAAGTTTCTATGGTCGAATAATTACTTTAAATGTGAGTTAACTAATCATATCCGATTGTGAATCTACCGCTATACTGAGGGATGTTAGCCTTTGACATTTGCTACGTTAGCTGACACTGGCTAGCTAACTACTTACCTATTACAACCAAAACTGAAACACCCACCACAATTAGCAAACTAACTACAACTCGACTACCTGGCAATAACACTAGTTGCGCTTGTTTGAACAGTTAATGCTTTTTTTTTTTTGTTCTGTCGCCTCTAATCTCTTCCCCCCGTGAAACAGAAAGGCGCTAAAATGCAATCAACGCCAAGTTATTATTGTTGATGCTGATTGGCTGATGGTGCATCGTTGAGGATGATGATTGGATGTGCCATAAAATATAAAATCAAATCTCGATGGTGATTGGCTGGTCGGACGGAAACGGTGAGATTATTATTTCAATTTCAGTAAATAAAACACATTACAGAAATTAATGTATGATGAATATAAAGTAAATTCACAATTACTGAATATGGGAAAAAAGCAACAAAATCCATTGGTATGTACCAAAAATTCTTTAAATTGGAATATTGACACCCCCCTTTCAATAATTGTACTCTCTTTATTATATTTTGTATGTCTATTTATAAGTTACCTGTAATGTTTGATTGCATTGTTGCTCTTAATATAGTTAGAATAATAATGATAAAAAAAGTTACTAAAAAAAGTTTCTGAATGTGGATGATATCACTACTGAGGTAAATTAAAATGTATGTTTTGTCTAGTATTTTAGATTATTCCTTGAATATTCATTGTTTTAAAATTAACTGAATATATTAGTGTTCATGTGCATACCTTGTTAACGTTATCCTCAATTACATATTAACATATGCACTTTCATCTACTGTATTCCATGTGAGTCAGAGCTTTCATGCTGTCTGCTCTGTCTGTATGAACATGAGGTGTGAGGCTCAGCTGCACCCACAGACCGCAGATGATCAGGCAGCACCTCACCTCACCCCTCCACCACAGGCTCCTCACCCCTCTCCCCCCTGATGGTCCTTCCTCAGCATGGCCCATTGTTCAGGCAGTGTTGGATGGGCTTTGACCAGTGTCAAGGCAGCCAAAGTAAAGCACACCACTTCTGGTTGTAGCTTCCAAAATAAAACCACTACTTTACTTCAGTAACGTGTGCTTTATTTTTTTTTCTGTAAAATTATTTAAATGAACAGTAATTAGTTTATGCTCTAATTGTTGCTTACATCACATCTCTTAAAACAGCATCTACAACTATTTAGTCCAAAAACAAGACTGTCATCTGTGTAGAATATCTGTATGAGCACTTTAAAAGAAAGCATGGTGGCACTTATTCTGCAGGTTTTCTTCAAGAAAAAAGGAGAGCCGATACATGCATGTGGGTCTTCTTAAACTTCACATAATTTCTGTCTAAGCTGCCTTAAGGTTATCATTCATATCAAAACTAAATTTCACAAGAAATTTTAAAAACTGTACTTCTTCACAAACTCAAATAACTATGCTCTTGTGGCATCACCCTTTCAGTTCATGTCCTATTACTGAGCATCGTCAGCCTCCACAAAACCCACAAATTAGATATATTTAGCCTCAGAAATTTTGGGGGGAAATACATTAAATAAGTCATCATGTAATGAATATAAAATACATAATGAGAATGCTGAAATATAAAACACAATAAATACATTCATATAATAAAAGTGACATTCCTGACCTTAATTCATTTCAATATTTTAATTTGAGTTTATTTGAGTATTACGTAATTATTTTTGTTGAAAGGTTCATTTATTCATTAATTCATAGCCATTTGATTTATTTTTCTTCGCAGTGAACGAGAGCGCTTTTCAGTTCATATTTTGCACAAAATTTGCTTATAAAGATTTATTTGCAATATATTGCAGTTAAATATGTTTTTAAAAGTTTTGGAAATACAAACAGACACCTTTGGCACAGGAACAAATTTTGCCTATTTTAATTTTTTTTTTTTTTTTTTGTGGTTTAAATCAAAATTGCTTAAGCGAGATTTGGGGGTACCTGGCTAAAAAAAAAAAAATGAGGCACTCCACTGTATGAAGTCAGAGAACCACTGCCTCCTAATGTGCCTTTATTTTGGAAATACCGCTCATCTTTTTGCGGAGGTCTCTTTGTGGCTTCATCTCCGTGGGCTTGACGCGCTCTGGTCGTTGGATGATGCTGAGTGGGTCGGGAGTGTCCCATTCACACTCCCTTACATTTAACGGCGTCTCTCTCCGGAAGGACAAATTAATTGGACACGGCCGATGGAAACATATGCGTGATGAACAAACCCAACCCGGATGCATCTGTTCATCTATCGGGGAAAACTATGACTATTTTAAACGACTGACGATTTGGGACTCTGTTTATATTTTTACTTTTTCTTGCCCCAAAACCATTCATTCATTCATTTATTCAGTGAAATCTGCTGCAGCCTCAGATTGTTTTGCCACCCAGGCCATCTTTGCAGTCTTTTTTTTTTTTTTTTAATTAATATTATTTTGGTCCCATGAGGAGAATGGATCCCCTGCAATGTTTCCCCAAAAAGTCCCCAGGTCTGGTGGTTCTGTATGCGGTCTGTGCCCTGGTGTGGACGCGGAGCACTGTGGTGGCTGCTGCGGGGAGGAGCTGCGCTGACACCCGGCAGGTGTACTCGGAGAAGGGGTACAGCACAGGCACCGCACCGCTGACTCAAATCTCCGGTAAGATCTGCATTTGGTCTGCAGCAGGAATAAATTAAGCCACCAGACGCACCACAGGACTGTTAGGTTAAAAAAAAACTATAAGCTATTGTCTAGAATAGAATAAAAATGATGCAGCAGAACTGGATGGATGTGGATGTGCGTCAGCTTTACGCAAAAAAACAAAAAACAAACAAAAAAACCCCCCAAACAAATAAGGTCACCAGAAACTTACTGTTCAATGAGAATTTTAAAAAAGTGCATTTAAATACCACAGACATTTGTTACCGTAGGAAAGTGTGATCCAAAAGTACAAGGTTGTTCAAAACTCACTAGAGAGACATTATTGGATGTATCATGGAGAGTTTTCCTCAGGAGAGACAATACCACGGTGGGTTTAAAACAGGTTACACCGCCCCCTCCTCCCCCATGTGCCGTTCAAATAGGATGATTAAGGGGATGAGCAAATTGCCAACACCGGTGCAACAAAGAACCTCGCCCCTAATTAGTCTTCTCCTAGTGGCCCACTGCTAAATCCCTGCATATACCCATAGGCTCTGGTGACTGGTGATAATCTTATCTGTGGAATTAGAGGAAATAATGTGGATTACAAACAGTTGGATTTTGATCATTTGAAGTTTTGATGAAGGGGGGGGGGCTTGTGGAATAGACATGGGGCTGGTAATGAGACACAGCAGATTTTACATGTAAAAATATGAAAGTGATGGATAAGTAGAGTTTCTGCAGGTTATATTTACATGACACGACTGTTGAACCAGGCCCACTTTTACTAATACAAGTACAGGTAAAATATGTTTTCATTAAAAAAAAAAAGAGGATTTCTTCGCTGCAATTCCACTTACAGAGTCTGAGTCACAGACCCAAGTGAAATATTGATTGATTTTCCATGCGTGTTCATGTGTGCGCACTGGGCTATCACTGCCTGAGTCTTGGCTCACTGTCCCGTGGGCCAGGGGAGCAGATGGCCGAGAGAGGGAAGGATGCAGAGAGGCAGTTTAGAAATGGAAATAGAGGGATGAGAGAGGGCTAATAGTCAGACATGTAGAGAGAACAAAAGAGGCAGACAAAACATCAGCCAGGGTGGAGTTGGAAATGAGACTTTCGACAAAATTAACAGCAGTGTTTTGTGTCGGGTGTAAAATATTAAAAACAAAGATATCAGACCTTTTCCACACACTGAATGCAGTGTTTTTATCTCCTTGCCGCTGCTTGCATATCATTACCTCTGGCAAATCAAAGCCCCAACCTGAGATGACAAAGAGAGACAGATTGAAGCTGAATAATTCATGCAGGGAAATTACAATTTTCTATCACACCTCTATCTCTGATAAGATTTCCCCACAGTGACAGAACAGGCTGAGTGAAGGAGCTGACTTCCTCTGTGTTTTAACATGATAACTGAACTCCTGTGTTAATGCGGATATGTCCTGGTCTTTGTTTAGGTTGAATCACTATACGACAATGAATTGAAAGCACATTCTCTTTCTGCTTAGTTTTACAAACATGTGATCAATCCTAACTCTTCCTGGTTTGGTGTTGGTCCAGGTGAGCACCTGCGGCTCTGTCCTCAGGACTACACCTGCTGCTCCAGTCAGATGGAGGAGACGCTGGCCCTTCAGAGCGAGAGGGACTATCTCAAAGCCGTTGAAGACAACAGCCAGTTCCTTTTGACCACGTTTACACAGAGACACCGCAGGTTTGACGGTGAGGCTGACTCTGGGCCTTGTACAGATATTTACTTCTGTTGAGAACACTGTCAAGGTTCAAACTGATCCAGAAGAACTGTAATGGGTGCAGTTCTCCATGGAGTCTGGATTAAACTCAACACCAATTGGACTTTCATATTTTTTTTTATCTGAACCCGCTTTATCCTCATTAGGGTCACGGGGGTCGCTGGAGCCTATCCCAGCTACTTATGGGTGAAGGTGGGGTTCAGCCTGGAAATGTCACCAGTCTATGTGCAATTTAGATTAACTGATTAATCTATCAGTACTTTCATTTCCTTCAGCTTATCCTCCCTTGGCTTATCCAAGTCCTAACTCAACAATAATGTGGAAAATGAAATATATTGCAGAGATTTTATACATACAGTTTATATATTTCTGAGATTCATGCCAGATATGTACTTACTGTATTAACTGGTGAAAAAATGCAGTGGCATCCTCTGTATTCTTATCTATATCTGTATCTGACAGTCTCTGTTGTCTCAGTCTGTCAGAGCGGCTGCATGTTTGTAGCCGTCACAGCACAGAGCTGAATTTACACTTTCTCCTCCTACCTGCTATGGACTGCTTTCACCTTTTTTTTTTTTCCCCCCTCCTCATCCTTTTTATATAATGTACTTGATGAATCACTTGAAGACATTCAAGGAGTGGGAGAACACGTATGACTCCTAAAGATAATCTCTAATGCAGAACATTTTGTAACATTCATTTACCAGTGAGCGGCATCTGATGCGACTCCATGTGAGCTGTTAATCTTGTAGGGAGAGGGTGACTGAGCGCCTACGTAGAAACCTTGCTCAGATATTAGAAAAATAGTAGGTGGGTGACAGATTCACATCTAATCTCTGTCCTTCCTGTCTCTGCAGAGTTCTTCAGGGAGCTTATAGACCTGTCGGAGAAGTCTATGAACCAGATGTTTACCAAGACGTATGGGAGACTCTTCACCCAGAATGCACATGTCTTCCAGGAGCTGTTTGTGGAGCTACGCAGATATTATTCTGGTTTGTTGAGTCATTCTATCCACTTCAGCTGCTGATTTTAAGAGGGGGAGATATGAGTGTATTGGATTTTCAAACATAGAAATGCTGGATAGATCAATATTATCACATACTGTATTTTCATATAACCTTTTGCTACTGTATCCAGACAAACTCTGGATTAATGTGACTTTTCTCCATCCATATGCAAAGGAGCAGATGCAGAGAACATTTAGTATTTAGTCTAGATATCTTATGCCAAAATGCTGATCATTAGCCCAGGTAAAGCAGAGATGCATTGATTCCTTTCTGTGCTTGTAGTCTAGTTGAGACATCAGTTGACACCCCTGCTGTGGTGAATCCACAGAATCCCTAGACAGTATTGTGTTTTTAAAAGAGTAATAAAATGCCAAGAAGAAGAAGAAAAAAAAAAAAAGAGTCAGAGTGAGAATGCCAAGAACAGGAAACCCACGGACGCCAAACTGTTTCTATTTTTGTTCCATTTTGCTCTGTTTTGGCATGACAGTCGTGAGCTGGCAAGTCTGTCTGCCGGCTGTGGCTCCGCTTCGAGGCCGTATACTGTACCAGACTACAGATTGGAGAGTCGCATATTCAGGACCTGTCTGCCAGATGACTGATGTAAAGAGGCTAATCACACAACCAAAGCACAATTAAACCAACAAACAAGTATAAATAAAATTAGTCTTCATCGTAATATAACTGTTATTTCATAAGCCTCCTGTGTCCTAGTCCATCTTAAACATAGAAAACCACTTCATGTGCAGGGTAGAAAATCAGTTTTTTGCAGATAAGAAAACAGTTTACATAAAAATACACCATCAGTAATCAGTATCTACTATTACTGCAGCTACAGGCTTTTTCCAGATTTTCATTCAACATTAAGATGCTTTTTAACAGAAAAAACCCCACAACAAAACAAATAAATATACAGTTTCTTTGTCTCAACTGTGCTAATAAGTGTGACCATGTCCATTGGATTTCTCGAAGAAAACAGCAGGTGCAGGATCTGTGTCAAGACAGTTATTCCAGCCTGCAGGACAAAAGTCAGATAAATTTGTCACATGATTTAATGCATTATCTCTTCTTGACAAACCTTGAAATTGCTTGTGCACCTTCAATAGTCAGATGGAAGACGCTGTAGCTACAGTAAAGTGCATGTAAGAACTGTGAGAGTCTATAGAAATGAACCAAAAGAAAATGAATGTCTATCTTTTTTATCTCTCTGTTAGATTCCTTCATTGTGATTTATTATTACATTACAAAAGTACAAAGATAAAATTTAAGAAGAAATGTGTTAGATGTGTTTGAGTTTTCAATGTAAATGACCAAAAAAGTGACTTAAAAAGAGAGGTAAAATTAACAATACACATATGAAGACAGCATACAAAAAAATACATGTTAGTGAAGCATATAATGAATTACATAATAAAAACTATACAAAAAAAGTTCCACTTTTTAGAGCAAACTTGTGTTCACACAAAATTAAAGTATAAGCTCATTTATTTCTAGAGAGAGAGAGAGAGAGAGAGAAAGAGAGAGAGAGAGAGAGGGAGGAAAAAGCACCTTTAGTCATCTTCATCTGGCATTCCACATAAACCTTTGACCCTTAGATAGTTCATAAATGGAGCCCAAGTGCTTTGAAATCTTTCTAATTACTCCTTGTGTGCATTTATTTAAGCTCTTATCATCAATCTCAACATGCAGACCTTCATTTTTACTTCTGTCTATCGTTGCTCTTTGTCCACAGGGGGCAGTGTGAGTCTCGCTGAGGTCCTGTCAGACTTCTGGTCCAGACTGGTGGAGAGGGTCTTCTCTCTGGTCAACCCCCAGTATCAGTTCAGCGAGGACTACTTGGAGTGTGTCAGTAAACACGCCGAGCAGCTGCAGCCGTTTGGGGATGTGCCACGCAAGCTGCGCGTACAAGTGTGTGTCTTAAACAGTTAACAGTTCCTCCTTTATCCCAAATGACTTTGATAAATGACTAACCTAACTGCCTTTTTGTTGAAAAATAGGTCTCAAGGGCTTTCATTGCGGCCAGAGCCCTTTCTCAGGCCTTAGCAACAGGTCGGGATATTGTCAATAAAGCAACAAAGGTGAGTGGTTATTTGTAATGTTGACTTTTTTTATACCCAATTTATATATTAGATATGAAAAATGTACAATGTTAATCAGGACAGTTTAATCCCAAAGTGGCTGAGCTATTACATTAATGCTTTGGGGGGTTTAAATTAAATTTTCAGTTAAATTCAGTGCAAATTTAACTGCATGTTCATCTGGTTTTTTTAATTTAAAATTGAATGCTACATAACCTTTTGGGGAGAGAAAATCTTAACATGAACCATATAAAGTTGAAACTTTGCTGCCAAGATACTAAAACATCAGCTGAGAGAATAGATTTTATTGATAGATTTATGATTTTTTATAATTTAATTAATTAAGGAAGATAGTTCGTAGCAGAAGTACATTTTAAAAGAGCAATTAAAACAACATTCCTTCAAAATACTAGCCAGTAAGAACTTTGTCCAGATGGATTGACTAAGGAGTGATACTTTGTCTTTGTCCACATTTGATCAAATCACTAAATATAGAGCTTCTAAAATTTGACGGGGCTTTCTTTTACTTCAGCAGGTGTTCATTTAACTCTGCAGAAATACACTGTTCTGAACCTGTGTAGATTTAACAGGGAGTCCCTTTGGTGAAGGGCATTAGTCCACCCTTTTTATCCTTCCACATCATTGTTAAAGCTTAAACAAACCACAAATAATAATCAATCTTTTCATCCTTTTTGTCAGTCGCTTTCACTGCTCAGTTTAACTGACCGTTGCCGTGGTAACCAAGGTCTTAATTGGAGCCTTACCTTGGAGTAAACTGCTGTCAACATTGGAGAGAAAGAATTTCTTTAGTCTATATAGCTAGCTCTCTTTTTAAGCATCTACTCCAAAAATCTAAGTGGTCCGTCCTTGGCCTGCACCTTACGCTTTCCTCAAAGGTTTTATGAAAACAGATGCATTCATTCCTTCTGGTGCAACTGGGCGCACCAGCTCCTTAGAAGACATTTCCACATTATTTCCTCTGCTCACGCTTTCACATACATTTCTTTGCTTCGTAGCTGACTGCAGATTCAGAGTGCGTCCGTGGCCTGATGCGTCAGTGGTACTGCCCCCTGTGTCGAGGCGTGCCCTTCCTGCGGCCCTGCCACTCCCTGTGCCTTAATGTGATGAAAGGCTGCTTAGCCAATCAGGCCGACCTGGGCACGGAGTGGAACAACTTCATTGGTGAGTGGAAGGATTATTATTATTATGATTATTATTATCATTCTTCTTCTTCTTCTTCTTCTTATTATTATTCCCTTCTGCTTGCTCCAGTTCAGAGGTGTCAAACATATGACCCACAGGCCACAACGGGCCCCTCAAAGGGTCCAATCTGGCCCATGGGATGAATTTGTGAAATGCAAAAGTTACACTTAAGATATTAACAATCAAGGGTGTTAGAGTCATTTCAGTTCAGGGGCCACATACAGCCCAATTTGACCTCAAGTTGGCCAGACCAGTAAAATACTATCATACTAACTTAGAAATAACAGCAAAAAAAAGGAAAATTTCATGAAAATGCTTAGATTTCTAAATAATTTTTCAGAAAAAAATGAGAATATCCTGATTAAATATGAACAACCTGAAATGTGGTAAAAGTGTAATTTTACCTATATTAAGCCTGTTACTAAATGTTTTGTATGCTTTGTAGATTCACTGTCATATGAACATGTGTACATGATAAGCTCAGATATGATATAGTTAAAATTGCACTTTTTTTTTTAAAGGATAGTTTGTAGATATAAACATTTTCATAAAATTGTTCTTTTTTCACTGTAAAACATATGAGAAAAGTTTGGAGTTGTCCTTATTTCTTGGTTTTTGTGCTGTTTTTCTACTGGTTTAGCCCATTTGAGCTCAGATTAGACTGTCTGTGGCCCCTGAACTAAAATGACTTTGACAGCCCTGGTTTAGCTAGTTAATGTATATATTTATAGTTCTATTACTTATCTCCTCATGTAATCACTTTGATAGATCCACACTATTTTCAATGAGTGGATTAACACTAAGACGTAGAAAACCTAAATGAACTGGAGTCAGAATCTCTCTTCTCCTTTCATTGCTGTCTGTCACTCATTTACTTTCACTTCCTTCCCCCCTAATGAATTCCTCCTCCATTAATCATTCATGCCTCTCTGCTCCTTCACAATTGATCTGTCTTCCCATGTTTCCTCTCCCCTTTCATCAAACCCATACTTCCCTCCATCTTTTCCTTTTCATGTGCACTGCTTCCTCCTACCTTTCATCACTCTGTTCATCTCCACTTCACCCAAACCTACTCTCATGGGCGCTTTTCCGTGGCCACCATTTTCTTTATCCTTTCCTCTTCTTACTCAGTCACTACAACCTGGACACTTTAGAATCAGATGTTCCCCCGAGCTGACAGAATCTCTTTAGCTGTCTTAGGAGGCGCCACAAGTATCATCTTTTTTTTTTTTTTTGTGAGAATAGAATAGAAGGAGAGTATCTTCAGTTGGTATTTGGTGCTTTTTGAATATAGTAGATTGAACTGAGTTTCCTTGTAATCTCTATTTTTGTCTATTCCCATGTCCTCTGTCAGATGCTCTGTACCAGGTTTCGGAGAAATTGGAAGGGCCGTTCAACATGGAGCTGGCAACTGACTCCATCTCTGTGAAAGTGTCAGAGGCCATCATGCACATGCAAGAAAACAGTGTCAGCATTTCAACTAAGGCAAGTGCATGAGCGGAAGGTTTGAAAAGGAGTTTACTGGGCATTTCATACACCACAGCGAGGTGAACAGAGAATATTACTGCTTCTTTTACATTTGGATATGGCCTGGTTCTCACAATTTTACATCCCAATACTTTGACTTTCAGAATATTCCTGAACGATTCCTTATTTTGATACCAATGGCATGAAATTTATATTGGCACGTAGATTTTTCATTTTAATACCCCGCCCCCAAAAGGTTTTTTTTTTTTTTGTCTGTTTGTTTGTCAGCAACTTTACGCAAAAACTACTGAACCAATTTCCGTGGAATTTTCAGGAAAGGTGTGAATTAGTCCAAAAAAGATCCCATTAAATGTAGGTCAAAGGGCAAGATCACCAAAAATGTGTTTTCACAATGATAAGAGATAGGACAAATCAGGTAAAACCTTTGCGAGGGGCGGGGTTTGTTGTACCTGGCACCACTTGTTTTTATTGTTTTAACTCACTTTAACCTTCAGGAGTTTGTGGGATTTTACACAAGGAAGAATATAAGGTAATGATGAAAAAGAAACGGAAAAAATTATTAGACCACTCCTGTTTTCTTAAATTTCGTGGGTTTTTTTTGTTTGTTTTTTTATATACTTCATTTTTATTTGTTTTATCAACGGACAATACAACACAGAAACAGAAACTATTGGTCACTGATTAAGCACAAAATATTAAAATGACAAACAGTAATAATTATGCATTGTTTTTTTTTTTTTACAGTCCAGCCATTTTCTTCAGCACTTTATGCAGATATGTTCCTTGAGCTGTGGGTAATAAGTCAGTCTTTCCGTAGAGTAGATTTCCTCTATTAAAGCCAATTTCTTGTTCATTTTAATGCCTGGTACAACTAA
>JAPTYQ010000002.1:14563890-14575509 GCA_029814465.1 Ostorhinchus cyanosoma | reverse complement strand
GTAGTTGCCGTGGAAACACCGTCATCTTCTACAACATTGATTCACCAGTAAAACCCATGGAGTTGAATCAATGACAGCGAATGGAGACACTTCTTTTTGCATTCAGTTATTGCTATATTTGCTGAAAAAGTCTTTTTTTTTCTTCAGTTTACTCCTTTTATGAACCTTTACATGATCAGTGAATTAAATATAGGAAAATACTTGATTTTTACAGAAAAAAAAAACACCAAATACAGAGGATAAAATGATAATAAATGGTGATAAATCACTTAAAAAAGGTTAAATCTAGAGGAATAATTGCCTCAAAAATAGCACTGGGTCTTTATGGGTTAAATGAGTCCTCACAGTATATTTCCAGTTGATGAATTGTTCCATTGTATAAGTGGGACTGGGTGCTTTTGGTTGGGGTCCTCAGTAACAGACTGACTGATGAAATCAATCAAAATTAGTAAGAAACAGAGTACAAATAAAAAGCAGATCCACGGAGTCTGCAGGTATGATTATTGTCTGCAGCCATGACTCTTAAACCATGTGCAGGTTTAAGACTTGAACGTCTGTAGCTCACCTGGTGCAGACCACATGGGCCTGGGGTTTGGATCTGGGCTGGGGTCTTCCTATCAACACCTGCCACTTCTCTTCGTTCCTGTTTTTTCTACTTCCATGTCTCAAAGTGGAAATGTGGAAAAATCAATAAAATGTTAGTCAGCAGATACATTTGGAGTACATTTAGTGTGCCCTACATTTACCACCAGCAAAGCACGCCTCATAATGACAGGAAGAAATTGGAAAATTCGCCTGTAGAATCTCCTAAATTGGGTTTTGATGTGCCATCTGTCTTTGTTTGGCCTGTCCTGTTCCTTTTTGCACAGTGTTAAAGACTTGACAGATGCCTGGTGTTAGTTTTAAATCAGTCCGTGAATCTGATTTTGATGCGTTTAGTTCAGTCTTTATTATAATTACGCGTACACAAGGATTAAATGCATGAAAAACCCCTTTATAGGTGCTGCTACCTTTGTTTATTCATCATATCTGAGTTCATACTTAAGTGTAATCTGTTATGCATATAGTTCCTCTCAAGTATTTATAACCTGGGTGTCAAAGTCATTCCAGTTCAGGGGTCAAATCCAGTCTAATATGGGCTAAAGTGGTAAAGCGGAAAAGTAAACTCCAAACCTTTCTCTCGGTATTTAAATCCAGTCCTGGAGGGCCGAACAAACCTGGTTCAATCAATGATCAGCTCATCATCGTCTGCTAATGACGTACTGGAAGAAAGAAATATCTAAAACATGCAGGACCAGATTTAAATAAAGAAGAGAATTACATAGTGAAAATGTTTACACTTAAAACTATCCTTTTAAAAAATCTGTACATTATGAATCACCTGAAATTCCTTGAGAAAATAAGTACAGTTTTAACAATATTCTACCTCTGTTTATCATTTACACACGTGCATTACATTTCACAGTACCTCTACAAATACATAAAATATTTAGTAACAGGCAGAATATTGTTAAAATTGCACTTAATTCTTTTAAGACATTTCAAGTTATTCATATTTGTGCTGGTTATTCACCTTTTTTGTGAAAGAATTTTTATTTATTTATAAGACAAAAACAAAATATCATTTAAATGTGCAGAATCTCTCTTCAAGTACATGCAAGTCTGAATGTTGTATGGTCAAAAAGGAGTTGGAACTAGTATAAACTTATTTAATCCTACCCCTCAAGTGCTTTTACACCTTTATCACTAACCAAATACATGAATCAAACAATACGTTTTTCCTAATTTTAGCATTCAACCCACAACTAATACAAAATGCAGTAATTGAATATTTCACAATAAAATGACTGGTAGTACATTCATACAGACATTAACAGTTCAACAATTTTCATATTAGAATTAAATTATAATGACAGCGTATTTATCAATATATTATCCATGAACAAACAGCCCTCATTGTGATTAGGAAGGATAGTTTATAAATGTAAATATTTTTGATATTTTTCTGTTTTGCACAAAAAAAGTACATTTTTGAGCTGTCATTATTATTTATAGGTTATTATAATAGTATTTTACTGGTCTGACCCACTTGGGCTTGAATGTGGTCCCTGAACTGAAATGACTTTGACATACTTGATTGTTAATATCTTCAGTGTCATTTCTGCATTTCATAAGTTTATCCCATGGGTCAGATCAGATCCTTTGGTGGGCCATATGTTTGACACCCCTGATTTATCTCTATTTAGACACTTCACCTTTTGGCTGTGAATGTGTGTGAGCTGAGGAGAGTGAGCTTCAGGTTTCTTCTGTTCATTCATTCAGTTGATCCTGGTCCTCGAGGGCTGGTGTCCTGCATGTTTTAGATGTTTCCCTCTTCCATCACACCTGATTCAGTTAATGATCAGCTCATCATCAGTTCTGCAGAAGCCTGATAATGATGTAATGGCTTCCAGGTGTGATGGAAGAGGGAAATACATGCAGGATACTGGCCATTGAGGACCAGGATTGCCCACCCTTGATATAGAAAATGTGCATATTTTAGGTCAGAAGTGTCCAATCCTGGTCCTCGAGAGCTACTATTCTGCATGCTTTAGATCACAGGTGTCAAACTTAAGGCTCATGGGCCAAAACCGGCCCACCAAAGGGTCCAATCTGGCCCGTGGATGAATTTGTGAAATGCAAAAATTGCATAGTAGATATTAAGTCAAGGAAGTTAAAATCATATTACATCAATTCAATCTAAAGTGAATCAGACCAGCAAAATACTATCATAATAACCTATAAATAATGAAAGCAGAAAATTTTCCTCTTTCTTTTAGTGTAATAAATAAAAACCCTGAAATATATGTGGAATTTTACCAATATTCTGCCTGCTACTAAATGTTGTATTTGTAGATCCTCTGTGATCTGTAAGTTGTGATGCACGTGTATAAATGATAAACTAAAGCGTAATATTATTAACATTGCACGTCTTTTTCTTCAGAATTTTGAGGTTGTTCATATTTGTTCATGTTATGTTCAAGTACAGTTTGTAGATGTAAATATTTTCATTACGGAATTTTACTTTTTTTCACTCAAAAACACAGAGAAAACTTTTGGGGTTGACATTATTTATAAGTTCTTATCCTTTTATTTATATTATTTTACTGGTTCGGCCCATTTGATATCATATTAGGCTGTATGTGGCCCCTGAACTAAAATGACTGACACCCCTGCTTTAGATGTTTCCTTCTTCCAGCTGTTCTCAGACTTCTGCAGAGCTTGATGATAGACTTATTATATGAATCTGGTGTTTTGCAAGAGGGATACATCTAAAACATGCAGGATAGTCGCTCTCGAGGACCAAGATTGGAAACCCGTGTTCTGGGTCATGCATGATTTCACTACCTTCTGCCAGGATTCATTGTTTTTTTTGTTTTTTTTTTGTTTTTGTGTGTGTGTCTGTGCACTAAGGTACCTGCCCGACGTCACCGGTGATGGACTCGTCAGCCAGATCAACAACCCCGAGGTGGAGGTGGACATAGCCCGGCCGGATGTGAGGACCCGACAGCTGATTATGGAGCTGAGGGTGGCAACTAACAAACTGAGACACGCTCAGACCGGACAAGACATGGACTTCATGGACAGTGAGTCGCAGTTTTATGCTCATGTATACTTGCTGTCTATATTTATTTATGTTTTTTTTTTTTTTTTTTTAAATAATTTACACGATGTGGAGCTTTGAGGACCATTGACTTCACATTATACATCATACATTAGAAATCTACATATGCTATATATTCCAATTATATATCGCTTCCTTCTACAAAAAGTTTCTCCTGGTTACGAAATTCTAATAAACTTTTAAGAATGTGATGATAGGAGCTGCTGTAAAGCGGCTGTTAAGTCTGAGTGAGTTCCCTTTATGTTCCAAGGTGAGGCTGTGAGATTAGCTGTCAAACACAAATCAAGTACGGCAGTCTTCATTATATGGTCGAGTTTATCCAATTCACAGTCTTTTCAAATATTTTAATGAAATTCTATCAGAATTATAATATTTCCAAGTTTTTTTCTTGAATAGAAAATGAAGAGGTGACCCCTCCGGAGCTTCAAAATTGTATTAATGTGGAGGGGGAGAAAAAAAAAAATGCATTAAACTAAATGAATTTTTCAGATGTAATGCTGCTGCAATTTTTGACATAATAGAAATATTACTGTACAGGTATTAAATGGAAGCGTCTGAACTTTCTTGTGGACTTTACAGGGTTCAAACTGATGACTTTTTTCAGGACCTTCAATAAATAGTGCCGTCTGTTATGAAGGTGGAGATAAGATAAAACACATATCTATACGTGACCATAAAAATCCGATAACAGGGATTAATCAGATAATACTAAGAATCACATCTGATCTGTTTACATGGACTCTGGTTTACATGTTTAGGCTCATTATTGGAATTCTTTTGGAGTTCATACATTTGTATTGACATTAAACTCAAACTTCTTATTGTCTATATTCTCTGCTCATGTTTGAACGTCACTTCTGCTTTCTACAATTTTTTAACATGTGAAGATATAAAAGAACAAAATAAAACACACAGAGTATATATACATGCATCGAAGACATCAGCATATTAGACAGAATTCCATTGGTGTTAATCTGATAAACTATATCCCATTAAGTTGTTTCTATGATCAACATCTAAAATCTGATAACTCCGCAAATATTAATGTGCATGTCAACGGACTCAACAATTGGAAATTTGAGTCACTTCTATGTTTGGATGATAATGGACTGAAACACCTAAAGTAGGTTTTCGCATATTTCAAGTGCGTGTAAATGCGTCAAATCTGATTATTACAGTTATCTGATTACTCCCATTTTTATTTTTTATTTGTATGGTCACGTAAATGTGTACAATTAAACAGTCCGAATGTTGCATAGTGCACCTTTAATGCCATGCTACATGTAATTTAGAGCTGCAGTTCCATATCAACGCCTCAAGTGAAAGTGATCACAACATTGATATTTGGTCATTTTTTATTTTTATTTTTTGTTGTTTAGGTGAGGAGGGCAGTGGCTCAGGAGGAGGAGACCATGGTGAGAGGTACAATGATGACTGGCCAGGCTACGGACCCTACTACCCCCCCTATAACAAACCCCCTCATAACCCCGTGTCCAACCCCGCCAAGCCGCCCCGCGTCCGAGAACGAAACGGGTCCAAGTGGAACAGAAACAACGGCCATGGAAGGGTCAAATCAGCCTCCAGCCCACCCACCTTCTCCCTGCTCTCTTTGTTGTGTTTACCTTTCATAGCCACCGTCGCCCCCCTGTGGAGATAGCTGCTTATTACAGTCTGGAGGTATATTTTTCTGTCAGGCTGGATGGAGTCTTTAAGCACATTATGAAAGAAAACATGTCATTCCATTTGGTTACACCAGCAAGAAAGACTAAACAGGATAACTTAATAATGTATGGGTTAGCAATAATTTATAACAACAACAACAACAACAAAAAAAACAACGACAATGCAGTTTACAGCGCAAAAAGGGGGTATTTTCTGCAACTAAACAAGCCACAAAAAGGCATGACCACAAACAATACTGAATAATTAACGACGAGCATGTTTTAGTACTGATCCTGGCCCATTGGAGTCTTGATGGTGAATGATAGTCTTTAATAAGAAAATGAACAGAAACACTAAGAGCAGATGAATTAGCAGGTGCAGCTGATCTTCTCCCACTTTATTGGTCTGTGAGATAAAGATGAGCTGCGCCATAAATGACTCTTTAGTGTCGTCGAGCAGCTGATTCGGTTGAATGTGTTTTCTTTGGTGCACTTCTCATTGCAAGTCTTTATTAATTTAATTATTTTCGGTTTTGATCGCGGGTGTTTTGTCTCGTAGAAGTAGATTTAATTCACATACTTAAACCTTGAGGCTTAGAGAGAGAGAGAGAGGAAAAAAAGCAGTTAAATGTAAAACCAAACAAGGGGTTTATTTGGAATGTACAGCTCAAGTTTATATTGAGTTACTTGTGATGAGTTTGTTAATGTAATATATCGCTGCCTTTAATTTATTTCTCATATTATATTTAATTGTTTTTAATCACTTGGATTTTCAAAGCCAGGGCTGAGTGTTGTCGTCTTCTAAAAGAAGTGTGTTTGTCTTTTATTTTCTCTGGTTTAAAAAAAAAAAAAAAAGAAAAAAATTGTTCTCTGTATGCAAAAAAAACCAACAAAAAACACCCAAAAACATAAATAACTTCCTTTACTTAACCAATCACTGAATACGTAATCATCAGATAACACTGGGCCAAAATACCAGCTGCAGTTTATCCTCGTTTTTAATCATGAATTGTGTGTATGTGAGTGTGTGATTGTTTTCTATCGTTCGTTCTGGTTCCAAAGTTTTAAAGTCACGTTGAGATGATGTACGGATGTTTTTTTAATAGTGCGCTTTTCTACATATTTTTCCTAAAAACCAACAAAAGTTGATGAGGACACTGAGTGAGTCACATGACAGAGAATTGGACTGAATGTTTACAGAAAGAGGAGGGGAAAAAAAAAAGAATCTGTCAACAACTGAAAGATTGATGATGTTCATGTTAATTTGCTGAATGTGTTTCATGTAAAATCAGAGAATATTCCAGAGGTAAAAAAGTTGCAAGAATGTTGTATTGGAGAGGAAGCGAGCAAACTGTTACAAAGACATTTGGTATGATTTTAAACAAGAACAACAACAAGAAAACACACTGAAAATAGAAAATGAATGTATATAAACCAGAACTTTTCTGCTGAATGAAGAAACATCAAACTATCCTTGCACATACAAATAAAAGAAAGGGTTTCATTCTTATTATTCCATCTTAAAAAAAACAACAAAACACTTGGTTTTTTTTGTAAATAATGAGTAATATTCCAAATAATTATACTGATCAGTGTTTCACGCATTGTATTGTTTTATGTCAAATTAGTCTTTTTGGAATGAAACCCTTTCTAGTTATTTAAGACTTTCACTACAAACACGGTATTTTGTTGCACAACTTCACAAAAAAAAAGTGTGTCACAGTATTTTAAAAGCAACAGTATTGTAATTCCATGTGCTTCAATGATCCGCATTCAGATCACTATGTGGTGCCTGCAATATTTTCACTGAATATCAGGTAAATTGTTCTCTAGTACGACATCCCATCCGTTCCTACTACTCGCACATTCCCTCATGGTGAAAGTATAGCACAACTTTTTTCATGTTGTAACAGTTTTTTGGTATGAAACGAGTGATATTTTCTGCTTCATTAAAAACTGAAGAAAATTGTGTTTGTGGTTTTTTTTACTCATTTTTTATTTTGACAAAAGCTGCAAAAACACTCAGTAACCAAAATAATGTCGACATTTAATTTGTAGCTTCACTTAGGCTACGTTCAGACAGCAGGTCCTCATGCAAATTTTTTTATTTTTTTTGGTGAAATCCGATTTTTTTTTTGTGTGTGTGATCGTTCATATTGCACATTAAATGCGATTTCTATCATTTTGAGTATGAACTGAATGCACAAAAGAGGTTCTGACGTAAAACCTGACGGCAGTTCACAGAAGTGAGACTCCCAGGATGCAGAATTGTAACATTTGTCGCATTTCAATGACGTAAAGGTCGGATAAATGCGAACTGGTAGTTTAGACTGACATTGCAAAGTTTTAATTTCTACAATGAACAAGTGATGTATCATTAATGGCTGTTTTATGTCTCGTTTCTGTCACCTGTCTAGGGACTGCATAGGAAAAGTAGTTTTTTTTTTTTTTACTAATTCTAGCATATTTACATGGGTGTATTTCTTATACAGCAATAATCATAAATATGCATCATCCCTATTAAATAAACCCATAACATTTTTAAAAATGTAAATAAAATATTGGATGCGTATCAGATTTAGGACCACATATGAAAGTGGCCTGGATTAGATTGGATTTGAAAAAAAAAAAAATCAGATTTGAGCTGTTCAAACCGTCTTGAACAGATTAGATACAGGTCACATGGGCAAAAAAAAATAATGTGGTTTGGGCCACATTCACCTGCAGTCTGAACGTAACCTTATAGTACGCCTTCATTCAACCATATTGTAAAAAAAACACAGACCTTCATACACACGTTCATTCAACTATAACTGCAAACTGTTAACAGTATATTCTGTTTGGATATTCTGAATTAGCTCTTTTTCCCAATAGATCATTTTCTGATTCAGATGTGGGATATGTTATCATTCCATTTTTTTTAGGGATTCTTGGGACGTGTACATGAACGTTAAGAAAACAAATCTAATTTGCACATTTCTTGCAAAACAAATCCCCTGTTTATGCTCAGCTGGAGTAAAGACAACGATCCTCGCTAGGACAGAAGACAGAATCTGAAGAAAAATGCACATTTCTGATCTGAAGGAGTAACACACCTACTGTTAAATTTGATGTTAATATAAAAAATTGTGACCTTTTCAAGAAAATGTTGATACCGTTACCAAAAGATGGAGGCTGAGTTCATATAGTGGAACATCTATCGCCAGAAAAAAAAACAAAAAAACAAAACGTGCAATTGACATATAGTTGTGCTCATAAGTTTACATACCCTAGTTCTTCATCCTCTGTATTGGCCCCGCCCCTTTAACATCAGTGACAGATGGAAGTCTTTTGTGGTAGTTGTGGATCAGACACTTTATTTTCTCAGATGGTAAAGCTGCCCATTCTTCTTGGTAAAACACCTTCAGTTCTTTCAGATTTGGGGTTTTCTTCATAAACTGCATGTTTGACTCCTCCCCCAAAGTAGATCAATGATACTGAGGTCAGGAAACTGGATGGACACTCCTTCACCTTCACTTTTTTTTCTGCTGTTCCAATGACAGGTTGACTTGGCCTTATGTTTTGGATCATAGTCATGTTGGAACATTCAAAACAGTCCCATGCACATTCTGTCAGGGTATGTAAACTTATGAGCACAACTGTATGTCAGTATGAATATTAGTAGAAAATTAATATTTCCGTAACCATGTGAACAGCTTAGCAGGAATTTTGTCTTTTTCAGAATAAGGCAATAAACTGGAATATCCTGTGCATTTAAACGTATGCAGAGTTTGTGGGTTAAAATTCCACTCTAATGTCCAACCTTTAGGCTTTGAGGTGAGCAGTTTCTGCATTTGGATCATCATGTGGCAGCTTCTTGTTAGGAGGGTAACATTTGGGACATCCATGCTGTTAAAAACAGAAAACAAAGGAGAATTAATAAAACATTCATACCTTATTATTCACAGACACAGTGTGTTATATTGCAGCCTTGAAAGTGAAGAAAAAAAGGGACTGAATGAATTCATAAATGTAACAGAGTGTACCGAACGGATGGGAGTGATCAGGGCCGAAGCACAGGCAGGTGACTGATGGAGTTCGCACAAATATTTAGATTATATTCTATATTTTTAGGCTGCTGACAGGGTTAGGCCAGAGTGGTAGAGAAAATAGAGTTGCAACACTTCCTAAGACTCCTGTTGTAAAAACTGAGGGATGAAATATGGACCTACGTCTGGGTTATGGAGGCGCCGATAGTTCCAAACATTATCGTGGCATCGAAACGCATTCATTTCTATTGCAGCTGCAGCACTATCCACTGCACCGACATGTCACCGTACACAAGAATATAATGCAATGTTTCCTTCATAGATAGTTTGCATTAATTTTTTGCTGAAACCTTCTGTGTGTTGGTTTGATTGAATACCTTCCACAACATGTAGCCAAGAAAAGCCAACACCAGGAGCAATGCAACGACTGTGAGAAAGATGATCCACCAGGCAATTTTAGTGTAGAATTTAGTCTCTTTCTCCAGAAACACTGTCAGTTTCACCTGGAAATAAAGAGATAATGACATTAGAGTGGAGTGATGGTTCATAATAAACTCATATGCACTAATAAATCTGAAACATAGAGATTTCAGTGTTGTAAATGCATGGATATTAACCCATAAGGACCCAAAACTACTTTTGTGGCATTTTTCAAATTCATTTTTCTCTATTTTAACTTTTTTCTAAGTGAATTATCACCATCTTTTATAATATTATCCTCTGTAGTTTGCGTTTTTTTTTTTTCAGTGACAATCATGTATTTTCCTATATTTAATTTACTGATCATGTAGACGTTCATAAAAGCTCAGTTAAAGTTAAGAGTTATTATATCAAAAATAGAGAAAACTGAAGGAAAAGTGACTTTTTCCACAAAGATATCAATAACAGAATCTAAATCAAGATAAGATAAGATAAGATAAGATAAGACTTTATTGATCCTACTATGGGGAAATTTTACAGTTTTACAGCAGCAATATGCAACACACCAGTGCAAAAGAAAGGCAGGTAGAAATAAACATTCTTTAAAGTATAAAAATCTAAGACTAAAATTTAAACATATTGACTGGTGACTCAATGTTGTAGAAGATGATGGTGTTTCCATGGTAACTACAAAGCCTCTGAACGTCCAAATGGGTCATATCTGATGACCATGAAAAGACGACAAACTGTATTTTATACCAATTATTTTAACGTATTTATAGGTTTAGTGGTTCAGAAATAATTAAACATTTTGGTTTTGGTTGCCAGTGGCTGTTTGGCTGTTTTATGGGTTAATATTTGGTTAATGTGTCTTTGCCACGTCGGGTAATATCATGTCATCTTTTGCACCTTTGTCGCCGACTTCTCTGATTTCAGTCCGATATTCTCTGGTGAGTTTGTCAGACTGAGAATTGCATCCACGGTAACGATAAGGTAGTTTAAAGAGCTGTAGTCCTAAGAAATGGGAAAAAAAAAAAATTAGGATGCTTTTATCATCTTTGAACTCTACTGAATATTATAAAAAAAAAAAAAAAAAAGTTGAAGTTAAACATGTGAGGAGATGCTTTGGACACCTCTGTAAAGGTAGAGTTCCACAGGCGTGAACGCAGGAGCATCCCTGCAGTACTGTCCAGGCCCAGCAGAGGGCAGCGGATCTCCACACACTTCAATCCATCTGAGCAGGTCTGAAAATAAACCAACACAAATTTAACTGATTCTTTAAAACCCTCAAGCTCCCACTGTGTTAAAGCATGAACTAAGTATAGAATATTAAACAATGACGTATAAGAATCAGGGTTAATCTTTTTTTTGGTAATATTTACACAGGTAAATATCTGTTCTGTCAGTAATTTATAACTGAAGAAACAGAATATAATAGTCAGAATTTACTATTTTATGTTGCAAAAGACAAGGTATGAGCAGATTGATCACTAATATTACATTTTACACACTAGTTTGAGACCAATAACTCATAACTTAATTTTGTTTTTATTTGATTTTTTTGCTGAATTCAAGCAAAAAAAAATCTGCCAACAGAACAAGTGAAAATTATCTTGGTAAAATTTATTGAAATAAGATTTTCCAGATCTATCGTCTAAAAATAAGTTCTTATATCTCAGTGAAAATATAATAATAATAATATAATCAACTTTATTTGTATAGCACCTTTCAGACAAAAATTGTAGCCCAAAGTGCTTCACATTGATTAGAAATTAAAATACAATTTTAAGACAGGGGTGAAATAAGAAATACATTAAGATTTGATTACACACAAAATTATAAAAGT
>JAPTYQ010000002.1:14526581-14539895 GCA_029814465.1 Ostorhinchus cyanosoma | reverse complement strand
CAATCAGCTTTAAATTCTATTCAGTGAGTGTGTGGAGAGTTTGGATTATATATAACAAATACAGTCGTGGAAAAAATTATTAGACCATTAAAAGTTATCAAAAACAATGGTTATGCAATCAAGTCCTAACTCCTGTGTGTATCACGTGACTAAAACAGACAGAAACGAAAACAATGAATAAAAGCACTGTTTTTTTCTGTACAATGACATAGATATTGATGGAAGAACTGAAGTGACTTTGGTTCTTATCAAGAAAACATGTTAAATGGATAGATATCAGCTCTGAAATTAAACTACTATGGGCTATTTTTGTTGTTATCATTATATTTGTCCAAACAAATGTACTTTTAGTTGTACCAGGCATTAAAATGAATAACAAATTGAAGAAAACAAGGGGTGGTCTAATAATTTTTTCCATGACTGTAGTACCACTTTAATATTTCAAATCAAATGACTCCATCCATCCAGGAAAAGCTACAACCTAACTGCAGATTACAGGGGTCATCAGTATGTTCAGATAACAAAAAAAGGAAATGATTAAAGAACAAATATATTACCATGCAATTTAAAAATAAATGTAAAAAATGTATCTGAATATTACATTTTTTTTGGTTTATTTTGTATATGCAACAGAACAAAAATAATCCTCCTTATAAATGAAACAGATTATAAGAAAACCAAACACAAAAAAACTAAAATATATACACATACAGAAACAAATAAATTAAAAAAAAAAGTATAACATGAATGTAGAGCTATTCCTTTGTACGTCTATTAGTGAAATGAAACAAAACAAAAAGTGTCCAACTCTGGGTCACATTTTTGCAACATTTTTCAGGAAGTGTATTTTCTGTGCATCAGCCAATCACTGTGATTTCTACCTTTGTAGTCTTTGAGATCTGTGACAAAATCTTCCATTTGAGTGGGAAGACTTCAGTTGTGCAAGAGAAGAGTGATGCGCCACAATGATCCGAGGACTGGCTGCGTTGATATTTCTAAACATATCTGGTGAGTGCACTTGTATCTGACACATATAGGCTTTATATTAATTCAGAACTGCTTTTATTTTGAAATTTTTTGTTGTTTTCTTCTTATTCTGTGTGGTAAATCAGCTTCTATGGTTTTGTCTTTAGCTCTGATTCAGGCCACAGATGAGCAGATCTCCTGGACCGTAGTCAAACCTGGTGAAAATGTGACCATCTTAAGTTGTAAAATCCCTGAAAATGAAGTCGGGTTGTTTTACTGGTATAAGCTGAGGTTTGGATATTTGGTCCAAACAGTTGCGAGGGGAACTTTTGAGAATATAAGACTTCAGGAGCAATTTGAAGACTCAAGATTCAGTGCTACAAAAATGGATACAGAGTTCTTTCTAAACATTACAAATGTGAGGAAAGAAGATGAAGCAACATATTTCTGTCAAGTAGGATCAGCATATGAAATACATTTTATTAACAGCACCATTCTGGCTGTAAATGGTAATTCTTATGTCTTTACCTTTTTTTTTATATTTAAAGTAATTAAAAATAAATAAATAAATAAATTCATTAACATGTTCTTGCTTATCACATAGATCAAAAAAATCAGATGTCTGTTTCTGTGGAACAACATCCGCCGACACTTTCCGTGGAGTTGGGAACGCCAGTGACTTTTGAGTGTTCACTTCTATCCGACAGTAAAGAAAAAAAAACCCAGTGTCCAGGTGAACGCGACGTGCACTGGTTTAAAGCCGGATCAGGAGAAAATCAACCAAGAATCTTTTACACTCACAAGAACACCAGTGAAGAACCAAACAAAAGGAAGTGTGTGTACAGTCTGTCTAAAACCATCCAGGACTCGTCTGATTCTGGGACTTACTACTGCGCTGTGGTCACATGTGGACAGATCCTGTTTGGTGAAGGAACTGAAATAAAAACAGGTATGTTCATTTAACCCATAAAGTGACTTTTGTGGCAGGTCCCCAATAAAGTTTCTTCTATTTTTCACCTTTCTTAAGTGATTTATTAGCATTCACTTTAAAATGATGCTCTGTATCTTGCATTTCGAAGTTAAAATCCAGTATTTTCTTATGTAGATCACTGGTTCCCAACCTTTTTTGACTCATGAAATCCCGTTTAACATCCCAAACATTCAAAACTGAGACTTTTTTTTATGCTAAAATTAATTTGTTTTTGATCATGTAATAGTTTGCTGTACTATGTTGCAAATAAACCTTAATTTTAGAAGATATTTCGTCTATATAATGTATATTATTATGGACAGAGGCAGTAAAGCCAGGTGTAGATTATTGCACAAAGGGAGGATTTGATTTTTCTTGGTCAGGATATGTACAGTCAGTCCAGCTTGTATTTATAAGGCTGACGATTAAACAATAACTCAAACAATGAGAACACGGTCACATGATCGGGCCAATCACGATATGTCCTCTCAGATATTATATCCTGCTTTTTGTTTGAACTTAATTTTTATTTGGAAAAAAAATGTGTGCTGTTCTAATTATAATGAAATATATATTGAAGCATTAAAAAAATAATTGTATTAGTAAATTTTTTTTATCAATTACTAGAAACTCCAGGCGACCCCAAGGTTGGAAAACACAGATGTAGACGTTCATTAAAACTCAGATTAAAGTTGAGGATTTATAATATCCAAAACTAAACTAAGAAAACTAAAGAAAAAGTTGATTTTTTTTCTGCTAAATCTTTCATTAACTGAACATAAATCCAATGTTTCCATCCACTGTCATTGATCCAACTCCAGGGGTTTTACTGGTGAATCAATGTTGTAGAAGATGACAGTGTTTCCATGGTAACTACGGAGCCTCTGAATGTCCAAATGGGTTATATCTGATGACCATGAAAAGTTGAATAACTGTATTTTACACCAATTATTTACGTGAATTAAGAGAATAAATGGTATTAAACATTTTATATCAGTGAATGGTTTTGGATGTTTGGGTTTTTATGGGTTAAAGCCTTATTTTATACTCATGCCGTCTACATGTAAGTGCCTTGTGATCAATACTTTGTGGTGGTTTTTGGGAGTTTTTCTCAAGTAGGAATAAGAGCATTTAGTCCATCAGCCTCAACAGTAAATCACTAAACTCACTATTTACTCGCTGTGTTCAAAATTCACCGAAACACTTCACCTTTGATGAGGGATTGGTGAGCGAAGGTTCTGTTATTTTAAAGGGTCACAAGCCACAAAGGTTAGAAACCACAAATGTTTATACGAAGCATGAGGTGGACTTACAGGAAACACAGATGTACAGCTTTTACCGTCCTGTCAGAGGTGGGGCTTAACTGTCTCTTCGACTCTTTGTCTCTTTGTTCTGTGTTTTCCCGCTTGTCTGTGACACAAATTCACATAATCTTTACCAAAGCAGAAGCACAGATACTTGTGTAAGAAATGGCAGAAGTATTCATTCAGTGTCTCGCCCCCTTTGACCCATAAAGACCCAGTGTTACTTTAATGTCAGTTCCCAAATTAGTGTTGCTGTGTATTTAACCTTTCTGAAGTGATTTTACCCTATTTATCATAATATTATCCGTTTTATTTGACATTTTTCCAGTGAAAATCAGGTATTTTCTTACACTGAATTCGCTGATCATCTAGATGTTCATAAAAGTTCAGATTAAAGTTGAGGGTTATTTGATCAAAAACACAGAAAACTGATGAAAAAGTGTCGTTTTTAGTCCAATCTCTCATTAGCTTTACTTTAACATTAACTTTTCTATGCTGTTTTTTGTTTTTTTTAGATATTTATTCCATCCAGGGTTTTTCTTTTATATTTTTAGTTTTTATACTCTTTTTTTCTTAAATATATTATTTATACATTTATGGCACCTAAAGAGGATTGCATTTTCAATTCCATTGGACTGGTACAATGATAATAAAGACATTCTATTCTATTCTATTCTATTCTATTCTATTCTATTCTATTCTATTCTATTCTATTCTATCTGAACATGAACCCTCTGTCATTGATCCAACTCCATGGGTTTTACTGGTGAATCAATGTTGTAGAAGATGACAGTGTTTCCACGGTAACTTCGGAGCCTCTGAACATCATATCTAATGACCATGAAAAGATGAATAACTGTATTTGACACCAATTATTTACATGTATCGATAGAATTAGTGGCTCTAAAGTTATTAAACCGTTTAGATCAGTAGATGCTTTTGGTCACTGATGTACATTTTGGGTGTTTAGGGGTTGAAGTATATTTCTACTGTCCATTAGCCTATAGATCTGTGGCAACAATCTATGCCACATACTTTTCCCCAAAACAAATAAACACTAAATAAGTAAAACTATCTGGACTTCAGGTCATATAATATAATGTGCAGCGTATTCAACAAAAAAATATCCTTCCAATTATGAATGCAATCCATATTTTGTGTTCCCAAGCCAACAGAATCTGGTATAAGGACAGTTCTGAACACGCTGATATTAGGATGCCTCATGTACAGCAGTGGATACTGTTTAGTTAATGTCTTATTTTTAATTGATGCTTTAGAAAATTTTGCATTAAAATGTTTCAGCAAATGGCCATCAATGAATCAGGCCTAAGAACATTACAGATGGAGAATTCTGGATTTACAAATTGAGCTAAAACTAAATATGACTCCATTTGTTTTTTGGATTTTTCCTTTTTTCTTTTTTTTTTCTGTGATTCCAGAACTGGGACTGTGTCCAGTTTTCGTTGTACTGGGTTCACTGGTGGGCTGCTGTGTCGCTGTGATTATCACTTTAATCCTACGCAGGAATCAAATTTGTAAAGGTACGTACATTTGAAAACCACAGATCACAGTCATTTTCCAGGTTTCACAGTGATTTCAGTATTTGTTATGTAATCATACTGTTCTGAATTGTTTAATATTTCATATTTTATGTGGAAAATATACCTCTAACAGCTTCACGTTTCTGCTTTTTCTGTTGGGTCACATGTAATTTTTGCTGTTTTTTTTTTTTTTATACACAATAATACATTGAAACCCTGTAAAAGGTGAAAGTGTGGCTCTGTGCAACTAAATGATGAATATTCATTAATAGCTTCCTGTTATGAATAGGAGCTGCTTCCAGTTCCATGAACCTTGAAGACAGAACAGTGGACAGTTACGGACATTATATGGTAATAGTACATTGGATTGGATTGAACAGTACGTTGCCATGGTAATTAAATACAGTATGATGCCATATCTTCTACATCATTAACAGGGTGAAAATCATGCGGATGCGGTGAACTACGCTACGCTGGATTTCCCCTCAAGAAGAACAAAAAGACAGAACATTACAAGCGAGTTTCCACAGGAATGTGTGTATTCAGGCATGAGTGGGTGAAGTGTTTTCCATCTCCAACAAACATGTATATTCTAATATGTTTTTTTGTTGTTGTTTGTTTGTTTTAAACAACTGTAATAGACACAATAAACCAAAAACTGTAGCAGATGTATTTAAGTTATTTTTTATACATTCTATAGTACTGAAAGAAAAAATATATTGTTCCTAATGGGTAACTTTTTCATTAGAAGATGTTTTATTTTTTAATTTGCATTGTGTGTTTTATTTACATAACGATTTTTGTGTTGATGCTGCAACTCTGTGTGTTTTTTTATTACAATACGTAAAATGCAAAAAATTCTTGTAATGTCTTAGTTTACAAAAAAAAAAGGATTTGTGTGTAATGCAAATAAGTGAAGCGTTAATAAAAATGGGGATATATTGATTATGATGTTCAGACATTTGACCATTTCATTCATGTTTATTATCATATTGTTGGTCTTTATGCTTGTATTCATATTGTTTCTTATAGACTTAACCAGGTAAGTCCTACGTACAGTACATTTTGTTTAAGTATAGCAAAGCCCATAAATAAATATAACCTACAAATAATAAAAAGTCAAATCTGAACATCAAATGGTTTAAAGAGGACAGTTATTTATTGGGCCATCATTCATTGGAATAATTGCCCCCTGAATATACGTAAATTGAACGGTACATCATCTTTCAAGTATCACCTGAGGAGGCACTATCTAAATATCTGAGGAAGTTCTGTACGGAGGGGAGTGTATGTTATTTTCTTTGATGGATGATATTTATGAATGTAATAACTAATCCTATATTTTCTGATGACGTTTTATGTTTTTAATGAAGTTAATGATGGTTATTATTTTTAGATTTGCATTGTTAATAATATGAACTGTCGTGTTTATCATGTATTGTTATGTTCTGTGTGTTTGTGGGATCATTAAACATTAAATTTCTACATAAAGTCACCACCCATGGTTATAGTGTAGATTCATGAAAGAAAATCCATTTATTCTGCTGTTGACCGAACACGCTGCATATTTTTCTTCTCCTTTGCCTGATGTTGAAATCTCACAAAATCAGTCCTTAAAAACAGACTCTCACAAAACAAATTTTTTTGTTTGGAGAAATTTCTTGATGCATAAAGAAATGAACACCACAGCCATCGGATTATTCATGTAGGAAGAAGAAAGTACTGTGTTTTTCATAACCTGAAATCTAAGTGTTTGCCATTAAGGAAGATGCTACTGTAAATTCAGCAGGAAAAAAACAACGTAAAAAAAAAAAAAAAAGAGCATAATGACACATGTGACCTTCCGAGTGAGATAAGTTAATTAAAAAAATGTAAAAACCCAATTTGCTTATAATGATCGACTAAGCTAAATCTGTCAGATAAATGTAATGGAATATTAAGCACATTATTTCCCTCAGGCATAGTGAGTATGAATATCAATAAAAGGGCAGAACCATAGCTATATATACAGTAATATAATGCAATAAACACAACAACTTCAAAAGAAGTGGGTGAAACTAAAGCTAATCATACGTTTATTACAGAAATAGTACTTAATCCTTTTATATCTGACATGTTTCTCTGTGAATCTATTTCTTTCACCTGTTTCAATTTTTTTTAAAAAAGTGTTGTAGCCCCTTATGAAACACCAGAGATTAAATTTATTAAAGTGAGTGATATTTTGCTTTTTTTTTTTTTTTTTTTTTACTTGTCTTTGTTAATACAACCAACAACTGTACATTTTAGATAATCTGCTCAAAGTTTGGACATATTTTCAGTTTTTACTACAACCACTGCTGCCGACAAACAATTATGTCGTACTCGGAGAAATGTTTATTGGAAGTCTTGACCTTATATGTCCAAATGTTGTGATGAAAGTAGTTAAGTAGGACTTAAAACAGGTTGTAGAAATCCACTCGATTTTTGCCAAAATATATATAAAGATAGCTTTGCAGCACCTGGAGGGTTCAAATTCAAACTTTATGAACTATTAGGGTCCAAATATACAAATAAATGAACCAAAGACTAATAAAAGTGGGTTTAGCAAGCTTTATACAGGCATTCCCTATATAATTTGTATGATAATTAATATAATAATAAAATATATAAGTCTATGCGTGGGAGCATACCAGTTTACACCCTCTGTTTTTGGCTTTACGTGAACAGCTTACAACTGACGCAAGAGATGAATGAAAAGTTAAGCTGTCATGTGGTCGAGCTTTTGAGATGAGCTATGAAATGAAGACGGTTTTCTTTCTACACTCACACTGATGGTGTTTCCTGTTTATGCCCATACTCAGGTGTATCCTGGGTAAACAGCTTTGCTAGATGGTCAAAATGTGAAGAAATTCAACCCCTCGTATGTATTCTGACTAAATAAACAGCATGGATTAATTAGAGCCTGCTGCTGCTTGTACGCTGTCCATGGTCCTGAATGCCATGATAACAATGAATTATAGTCTCAAACATTTTTTTTTGGATATTTTTTGTGCCTTTGGGCAACATAATGATGCAGGTTCTGTGTGCTATTCCAGCCCTGGGCCATCCTGTGTAGAGTTTACGAGTCTGCATGCTCTCCCCATCGCTATGTGGGTTCTGTCCTGGTACTCTAACTTCTTCCCACCATCCAAACACATGTACCTTATAAATAATCTGGTCAATATAAATCACCCATAGGTGTGAATGTGAGAGTGAATGGTTGTCTGTCTGTGTATGTCAGCCCTGTGACGACCTAGTGATATGTTCAGGTTCTACCCTGCCTTCACCCATTGGTGGCCAGGATAAAGTCTGGCATCCCCCGGGACCCTGATAAGGACTAAGTGGTTTGTAAAATGATTGGATGGAAGAATTAATGTTTTACTAGGATAGTAGGGAGCAAACAGAATTCAACCCAAATGTTGTTTTCAATTTTCCATAAAGTTTGCATAAGTCAACAATGGAAAACAAGATGAAAAACATAAACTTTGCTGAAACTTTATGCCAGCACCATCATATGTCAAATGTGACCTTTTTCTTCTGGATTAGTGCTGGTAAAGGTCCTCCTTTGGGCATCAATATGCAAATTGTCCAAGATATTGATATAAATATGCATAAGAGCATGATCCACATTGTATCTCCGTGAGATTTGTTGCTGATTTCTACACGATACCTCAGTAAATTTGACAGAATGTCTTCAAATTTGATCTAAAAAATGTTGTCTTTGGTTTTTGGTGGCCAAAGGTCAAGGCTGCTGTGACCTATTGTGTGTACATTAATACAAATACGATATATTTGGAGCGTCATGAGGGTGAGTGTATTCAGATATCATGCAATGTAATGATATAAAATGTAACCCGCAGTATTCTCTTTTAAACCTGATCGAGAAAGGTCATGTAGAGGTCATAACACAGGAAGGAGGAAAATGTTACATTTTCTGTCTTATACCCTGTGCAAAGTTATCGAATCAGTGAACTCACTCACCTCAAAAGTAGCCTCTAGAAGAGTTTTCTATTAGAAGGTTTTTTTCTCCAATCAATCAAATAAATGTTCATTCATCCAGTCGTTCATTATCTGAACCTGCTTTATCCTCACTAGGGTCACGGGAGTCGCTGGAGCCTTTCCCAGTACACCCTGGACATGTCACCAGTTCATCACAAGGCTGACAAAAAAAATAATAAAGTTCATGAATTATTTAATTTAATCATATAATTAAGTCACAATTGCAGCAATTATGAACAAATGGTCCAAAATAAATATGTTAATATAATATATTTATTGCATTTTTTTCCCCCCTCCAGACATAAACATACAAACTTTGGGACTTAAACATCTGTGTTATGTCCAAAAAGTTAAAAGTTTATGCTTTTGTCTTTATTTGTGGGGAATTATGGGAAAGTCTCTAATTTGCCCTCTGTGCTCTGTCAGCCTCATAATGGCTGGCCTTGTTTCACATGATCCACAAAGACCTTAAATACCACTACCTTTGTCCACTAGATAGTGCCAGAGAACACCTGGTATTTACAACTCATGTGAGTCTGACTGTCTGCTAGTAGTGAGTGGAACTCTGGGTAAGATTACACATGAGTATATTTATGTAAATGTGTTAAAGCTTGGACTCATGACAAACAGAAGAGTTTACTGAAAATATGCAAACAAATGAATGAATGAATGAATGAATGAATGAATGAATGAATGAATGAATGAATGAATGAATGAAACTTTATTGTCATTTGGCATGTCAAGAAAAACTACCAACCCCCATCCCTTCCAAAAAAGAACGGGTGCGAGCCGCTGCCATACGTAGGCACCGCCAGTGCTATACAGAATTCAGAAATTACAGAGTTACACTTATGTATGCAATGCAAGTACGTATATCACATTGACACGATACAATAGCACGGGTTTACATGCCTGGAACTTTTTATAGATACAGTGGAGGGAGTGTTATCAGTTTGTGTGTGTGCGTGCATGTGTGTCAATACATGAGAGTCTGTTGTGTGTGAGATGTCCATGAGAATGTCCATGTCCTTGGATTGTTGACTGCAAAGGGTGATAGCGAGTCCAGTTGCACAGGTGTTCCTCCTTGGGAGAGATGAATTGGGTGGGGGAGGGGATGGGAAGATGGGCCAGGACGGGATGATAATTTCTATTCATTTGGTTATAACTGAATTTTGTTATAAACTGGTCCTCAGTATTTACCTTTACTCGCTTCGAGGGAAATCAGTGTAAGTTTGTCATAACTCTTGTTCAGTCCAGCCAGTTGACGTGAGGCTTCATTAGTCATTCCAAGCAAATTGTCCAATCTTCGGTGTGATTCCGCTAGTTTTTCAGCCAAATCATTCACATTCTCCGACGACTGTGTCATCTCCAGTTTTAATCCCATCACAGAGTCATTCACTGCCCCAAAGCGGTCCTTAATTTCGACCGACAGCATGGGAGTCTCCTTACGTGCTACCATTCTCCTAATTTTGCAATAGACCAGAGCTCCTCCAAGGCCTCCAAGGAATCCAGCTACGATAAATCCAAACAGGTACAGGTCCTCAATGTCTTCGACCGACAGAATCGTGAGACACACGACTCTCCACTTGTCCATCCGTTCCATCAGGGCAGACAGACATATACATAACATGAAATGTAATATTTTGCTAAAAAAAAAAAAAAAAAAAAGTTAGATATAATAAGAGAATGTAACTGATTGTTAATCTGCCTGAAAAGTCCGAACATCAGTGTAGACCGTCTCATCTTCTTCTGCTGTGTAAGCTTTTCTCTTGGTAAACTTCGGCACAGAATAAATCACTGAATCCTGATCTCTCTGTGGAAAAATAAAATAAAATGAAGAAAAAAATACATATAACATTATCTGTACATATTTTGTGTATACTTTACCTGTAGGCTTTTCTGATCATCACTGGATGTTGCAGCATTCATTTTCTGAGTAACTGAAGCTGTAAATTAGATTTTGGAAGGGCATTATTATTGATCTCAGTAAGCTTTAACCAAGTGTAATTTTAAAGACTGATTAATGACAAACTTCAGTTACCTTTGTTACAATCATGAGATCTTTTCTTGAGTGAATAAATGAGGAAGGCTATAAAAACCAGACTTATAGTCAAAGCAGCACACAGCACAACGATGATTTTATTGGCCTTCTGCAATTCCCACATGTCCACTAGACAAATAAAAGATGTGAAAAATATTAAAACAATCAGTGAAAGTAAGGTTGTTGTTTTGTTTTTTTTTTAAATTAAATATATGCTTGATTTCATATAACACCTTTTTGTTACACACTGTATGTAACAAAAACTTCCTGCACTAGAACACACATACATTGGAGTGTACAAAAGTCTTTAGTTCAGTTGTTTCTGTGATTGAAACGGTCATACATATTTATTTCTCATTTGTGTTTCTTCAGATACAACACGACAATACAGGAAATATGTTCATAGCATTAAAAAGCACAAAAAAATTAAGTAAATGGATCCTAAAGGTTAAAGTGAGAATATATTGTGACCCCTGACCCCATGACATGAAACATTTAGAAACATCTGACGTGTTGATTGAAACCTGGTATAAAAAATCTGAAAATGAATGCAATAATCTCTAAAGGAATTACAGAATTGAGTGCAAAGGGAGATTGAACTAAATACTACCACTTTAGTTTATAAAAGTTTTTTTTTTCACTGAAACTTTTGGTTTTCTAGTTGTACATTCTTCACATAAAATATATCCAGATTATTTCTTAATATAGAGACTGAAAAACACATATGTCTGGTCATTAGAGTTTTACTAAACCAACAAGCCTAATATTGGCCCAGGACTTTCCACAGTATTCTTATATCTTCACTATTACATGAAAATATGGTACAAATACCTTCAATGTCCAGTTTTGTCCCATTTCCGATGACTATTTTTCCACATGCGGCCACAGCACAGTAATAAGTCCCAGCATCAGAGGAGGTGAAGTCAGAGAAGGTGTAGTAACATGTTTGTGAACCATGACTTCTCTCACATTCACCTTCACTGTTTCTTTGAGTATAAACAAAACTGGGATTAGATTTATTTAATCCATCTTTGAACCAGAAAACATTGTGTTCTCCTGAACACGTCTTATGGTCTGTGAGGACTGAACACTGGAGAGTCACAGAGGATCCAGGATGAACCGGATCAGAGGGAAAGTCTTTAGTGCTGACAGTGATATCTGGTTCTGGTCCTGAGGAAAACAGAGGAAAACATAGAACTTAAAAAAAAAATTCCCCCCTCCCAAAACAAAACAAAAAAAGAAAACCTGTGAAATCTCAGTACCTTACCTTTAATCCACAGAAATGTTTGAGTCACAAATGTCAGATGAAGTCCATTTATTTTAACACAGTAGTAAAATCCAGTATCACCAAGTTCTGCTTCTTTAATTTTCAGGACAAATAATCCAGGCTCTTGTTTAGTTGTGATGTGAGGAGTCTTATTAACAGCATTAAAATTAAATGATGAATATGTTCCTCCCAAAAATTCAGGCAAATTTCTTGACAGAAGCCTGATCCAAAATAAACTTGCTCCGTAGTTGTTTGTTTGTCGAGGACACGTCAGAGCCACATTTTCTCCCAAACCATGAATCTTTGTCTCAAAAATATGATCATCTGTGCATCCTGAAAAATAGGTTAAAATAAGCACACACTAACACACTTTACAGAAAAATCACATACTTAAAATAAATATTTAGGAAAGCAGATTCTTCATATACTTACGTCCAACCCTGAGAAAAAGCAGGAAACACAGTATCAGCAGCATTTTCGTGGCATTTCACTTGAGACGGAGCTTGATGTAAACTGTGCTATAACACAACTCACTTTAATAGAATCATATCAAAAAGGAGGGGTTTCAGAACGATCTGATCGGCCTCTGCGCATGTCTCTTATAACCGCAGTGGAAATGATGTCAACCCTTTTTCCAACCAAATCACAAGAAACAAAACCAAAGGTAAAGTTTTGTTTTCATGTTTCATGGTGGGTTTCTACAACTGACATCGAGGGTGGGTACGTTTGATTTGATCTTGATGTGAATGAACTACACTACATATCAGCACTTTCAGCAACAACTGCTTGCTATTTTTCACACACTTTGCATCTGATAAAAACTGATTTTATTTTAGTAAATGCAGAAACTAGTCGCATATCTTTATGTCACGTTTTCATTCTTCAGTGTTGCATGTTACACACTGCAGTGCAATTTTTCGTGCAAAGACAGAAATAGACAGAACAGATTTTAAACATTAAACTAAACATTGTTGATATGAGATATTACATTACATTAGTTATCAATTTTATGAATGTAAATTCTTTATGCAACAGCGGTTTCACAAGTAACTCTTCATAGACACTTGACCTTTGACCCAATGTGGCGTGACCTCAAAAAACTCTCTCATACTCTAAAATGTAATGATGCTACTTTTGTCACTGGATTCAGGTGATTTTACTGACCATGATATAACAGCCTCACTTTCATCTAAAAAAAACTCTGACGG
>JAPTYQ010000002.1:14471728-14483482 GCA_029814465.1 Ostorhinchus cyanosoma | reverse complement strand
CAGTAATCTACACCTGGCTTTTCTGCCTCCGTCCATAATAATATACATTATATAGACTAAATGTCATCTAAAATCAAATTTTATCTGCGACATACTATAGCAAACTATTATATGATCAAAAACAAATTAATTTTAGCAAAAAAAAAAAAAAAGTCTCCATTTTGAATATCAGGGTGATGTTAAAATAGGGTCATGAGCAAAAAAGGTTTGGAACCACTGCAATATATGATTTAATCTGAATAATAGGATTTATTGTGACTCACTAAACTTGTAGTTCTTTTCCATGACTTTCTTTAATATAATGAAAAATGAAGTGATTATTTTGATTACTAATATCTGTTCTTTATCCAGTTCATTCACTTCTGGGTCTTTTTTGTTGTTGTTGTGCACAGACCATTAATATTATTAATTCCAAATCATCATTTTTGGTAATTTCCTCAAACATTAACCCATAAAGACCCAAACATCCACTGTTGACCAAAATCATTTACAAATATAAAATGTTTAATACCTGTTAATCCATTAATCCTATTAATCCATGTAAATAATTGGCGTAAAATGCTATTTGTCGTCTTTTCATGGTCATCAGATATGACCCATTTGGACGTTGAGAGGCTCTGTAGTTACCATGGAAACATGTCATCTTCTAGTAAAACCCATGGAGTTTAATAAATGACAGTGGGTTAATGACATGTTACTAATAAAGTTGCTTTTTCCTCCATTTTTGCATATAATAACATTCAACTTTTATTTGTACTTTTATGGACATCGATCATGATCTGTAAATAATATAAGAAAATACCTGATTTTCACTTAAGAATGCCAAATACTGAGCATAATATTAGAATAAATGGTGATAAATTACTTAAAATTAAAAGTAGAGGGGAAAAAAATCACACAAAAGCAGAACTGGGTCTTTATGGGTTAAATATGGGTCCAATTCTGTGCCTCAGTGAGATCCAGAAGCACTTTGGTTTTTATAGCATTTTACAGTGATTCACAGATATTTTATAGACATTTTGAAGCTGTAAATAGTGAATATGAGTCATTTTTGTCAGTTTATGTCCTTATAACAGTTGTTTTATTGCATGGGCTTACTTTTTGGCAAGTGCTGCTTAGATGTTTTAAGGCAAGAGGAGGTAGATAATGATGTCCAATAACAAATGAAGGTTAAAATTTTGTTAATTTCAGAATATTTCAATAAGTGCCCTATGAAGGGTTAAGGCCAGAACAAAACACTGAAACTTTAAATGTTAATCATAGGAATCTGGACTGTAATGTGTATTTTCTCTACAAAAATAATGTTTGAATTCATGTATTCTAGGTTCTTGAAAAAATCTACACGCAGCACTAATTCAATATTACTTATATTTATTAACGTACATCTATCTCTTCAATAATCTATGCTTGGAATACTGAACATATTTTTACCAGAAGTTTGTGTGCATGTCACCTAAAAGTTGAACGTGTCTGATACTATCTGTTTTGCAAATAAAATTCTTGATCTTGAAACCGAGACTAAATGAAAGAAGATGATGGTCTAAGGAATCTGATCTGTGATGTTTCACTTTAGTCATTAATCTACTTTTTCCTAAATTCAGGGAACAAACTGGACTTCCTAATCCCTGTTCTTGGAGGGCTGTTAGCCGGCTGTGTGACTGTGATCGTCATCCTTATTTTTTACATAATACACAGGAGAGGTTATGAACAACCCAAAGGTACGACCATTATGCATCTTTTTATTGATTTTGATTATAATTTATTTGGTTTAATGAGGAGTGATTTTGGGATCACTGTTCTTTTTTAATAATAATTTTGTGTTTATATGCACGTTTTCCCATATTTTATGTATTAATTACATTTGAGACCAAATGTATGATGTATTTTCAACACTTAAACATTTAAATTAACAAAATAAAATATATATAACTTATGAGTTTATTCTGTAATTCGCATCTCATGTGGCAATCTGCACATTGATAGCCTCGCAATCTTAGTTTGAGCAGCTGTGACTCTCTTTTATCTTTTTAATGTTTTTAGTAGGGCTGTCAAAATTAATGCAGTAACGCAGATTAATCCATCATTATGATTAATCTGATTAAAAATGTGAATGTATTGAACACATCTGCAGCACAGAATGACTCTGAACGTCTCTGCTAATGCATTTGGGTCAGTTTGTCCAATCAGGTCAAACGTTTGCAAGGGGCGGGGTTTGTTGTGCCTGGCAGTACTTGTATATGTAATGAATGATATTTAATCATGATCAATCGAAATTAATCCATAACAACCCTGTAATTAATTTTATTAAAAACTTTAATCCTTTGATAGCACTAGTTTTTATGTCTTTTTCAAAAAAAAAGCTGAGGCGAAAAACCAGGTGTGGTTATTCCTGCAGTTTCATATTTTCTACATTTTCATAATTTCATACTTTCTGCTCGACAGAATTAAGAACTTCTGTCAGTCTTGGACATGAGAAGTGGCCAGCAGATCAGCCTAATGTGCATGTAAATATGCTTTTACTTATTTGATGCGTTATTTTTGATTTCTTGACACCGTTTTGCAGTTTTTATACCGACACTGCCCTTTTTCTACTGACAACTACCATCAAACTATGACATATCCTGATGCAGTCTACTGTACACTGATGCACTCTTACGGTCATTTTATTTTTTATTTTTTGTACCCTCAGGGTGGTGATGAAGACACAGTAAATTATGTGGCGCTGGATTTCTCCAAAAGGCAACAAAAACGAGGAAAGAAGGTGAGAGATTCCCAGCAGGAGTGTGTGTACTCTAATGTGAGGGCGGACCGTCACAGCGCTCTATAGGCCGAGCAGGACCTGCATCAGGCCTCAGATCCACTCAGAGGCCACGCCCACATCACCTGTGTAAAGCTGCTGGAATTATCTTAAAGACATGTAACACATCAGATAATTCAGATGCATGTATGGCTTCTATATGTTATTAAACAAAGAGCATTGCAGGTTGAGTAACCAATGTTTTACTTTAAAAATAGTGTTTGGAGTGTTTTGATGCACTAGAGCAGGTTATAAATGTAAGAGTAAATGTAAATACCCTTAATTTTGCCAAAATTATAAATGTTACATTACCAGTATATATAATCCATACATTGTTGAGACTGAAAGTTAAAATGCAGGTGTTTTCTCTTGCTTAGTGGTGGAGGTGTTGGTATGTATGAGCTGTATCATGACAATTAATTACAATAAATCAGTAAAGTTTGTTGGATTACACTACTTTTTTTTTTTTGGCTTAAAAGTCTTGTTTCTTTAAACCCTTTCCATGCCTCCTACAGACTGAGCTGGTTCTAACAGTAATGAATTATAATACAGAATAAATGCAGAACAAAACTGTCAAATATGACAAATATGGCAGAGGCAAAGAGCAGTTTCTTTTGACAGATTTTAATACATTTCACAAACATTTTCACAGATGAAAGTTTGTAGCTGCAACTTCAAGTGACATGCATAATATTCTTTAACAACAGGTAAATTGTTAATTTGTTGTTTTTATGATCTTAAACCAGTGCAATAACTGTTAAATAAGTGCAAGAAACCAACAAAATGAGAAAGCTATTAACAGATAACTATCATAAAATACATGTGTTAAAATGCAATCCAGGTAGACACATGAATAAAAACATTGAAATGTGCAAAATAAGATGCACTATTTTAACACAAAAATGTAAACTAATATAAAGAAGGTTTGGTTTGTGGTTTCAGTTTGTGGATGGGTGAACTTTCAGTACTAACTCATGTCATAAAGCTTAAAGAATGATTTTCTAATCTAATCCAAAAGCCTTGACAGCAGCGTAGATCCTCTGCCTCTCTGCTGCTTTTCCATTCTTCATTACGTTTCGGTCTGTTATCGTGGTGAAGACGACAGCGGAATAAACCCATGTGTCATCTTTCTGTGAGAAGCAAGAAAATGTCTCTGAGACTAAATGTAAATACATCTAAAACAAAATGCAACCACACATTTAAGACATAATCTTACCTTTATATTCCTTATTGATGTATTTTTCTGCTCAGAAGAAGCTGCAAAGAGACATCAACATAAAAAGATATGAATAAAAAAACAAAACAAAACAGTAGATCAGTATTAAAGTGATAAAAAGAAATGAGGTTGTTATATTAAAATCACTTTGATCTTTGATGGCGCAAATGAGGAAGGCGTTAACGATCAGACTTAAAGCCAGGATGATGACACTGAACAGACAAACAGGGTTGAACATCAGTGCATCAACAAGGGATGAACTCAAGGTTTCTGAAAAACATGAAACAATTAAAGAGTTAAATGGAAAATGCTAAAGTTAGCATTTAAGAGCTAATGGTAAATAATCCATAATTCCATGTGAGATTAAGCAAAGAAAGTCTGTCCTTGAACTGATTCAAAAAGAAGAACTTTCTGCGAGAAAATGATGACTTTTTAAAAATCAGCGTTGGTGATAAACAGCAGCAGAGACACATTCCAGCTCTGTTGATTTTCTGGAGGTTTCCTGTGAAAACAATAGGTATGTTTACATGCATGCTAATATTATATTATTATTCCAGATTTGATAGGTGTCATATGAATAGGATATTCTATTTGGATACTGAATTAACCTTTTTATGAACTGGATGTTTTCTGACGAAGACAATATTCAGATCTGATGAGGATTCTTTGTACATGTATAAATTGCATTTGGAGAATGCATCCACATTTCGATGGCCAAAGACCAAAACCTCCAATCTGAAAAATGCACTTTTTTGAGGAAGCTAAAGAAAAATTGTTGTTTTCTTGAAAAATGCTATCTGTTAATTATACCCAAATGAGAATACACTGTTTTTGGACTATGCTACTATTTGCAAATAGCATTCTGCAAGATAAAAACTAGATTTTTTTTTTTTTTTGTTATCTCAAAAAAAAGTACATTTTTCAGAGAGGAGGTTTTGCTCTTCAACCATTGATTTTGTTGTTTTTCTGCAGGTTTCAACACATGGCGTCCATTATGGTCAGAGCAACTATCAAAAAGCCAATCTTTTGTGTCGGAAGGAACAATACAGAAAGCCTGAGTTTACACTGTGGAGTATCAACTAAAAAACACTGTGTTTAATGAGAGTGTCATGGATGTACGGTGGATCAGTTTGGGTTAAGGTTATTAGGTCTTTGAATATTTTCTGAATGTGAACAGTCACTGTGGGCTCGACTGAAGGTTGTAAATTACATGTGTGATCAATAAACTCTACATTTTACTCACCTAAAACGTACCTAAAACTGCCTTAGTGGTAAACAAATGGTTAAAACTGGTCAAACACACTGATGGTGCAGTTATTCTACCTTCAATGTCCAGTTTTGTTCCATTTCCAAAGATGATCTCCCCACATGTAGCCAGAGCACAGTAATAAGTCCCAGCGTCATATGCATCAAAATGATAATCACAGTTCCGTGGAGGGGAACCGTCATCACGTCTCTTATCACATCCTTGAAGGACATTTCCACTGGAGTAAATGATGTTGGGGGGTGAACTGTCTGACTTGGCTCTGAACCAGTGAATACTGTGATCTCCTGGACACGCCTTCGTCTCAGACAGGACTGAACACTGAAGAGTCACCGAACCTCCGGGATAAAGTTGGTCAGATTCTAGTGGACGCTGGGTAACAGTATAACCTGAGGTCCTCCTGGTGTTTTCTATACGAAACAAAATAGAATAATTGACTACGGTACTTTAAAAATGAAATGTTGGACCTGCCAAAAGATAAAATCGTATTTGGACAAAATATGGCAGACCTTAAAAAAATTATAGGATATGAAATACCCAAAACCTGTAAAGTACTGCACTTGGGACTTTTGATGGGTGAGGTAGTACAAAAAGAGGAACAGTAGTAATAATAATAAAAATAATAAACTCTTTTATATAGCACCTTTCATACAAAAATTACATTGATTAGAAAATAAAATACAATTTTAAGACAGGGGTGAAATAAGAACTACATTAAGATTTGATTACACAAAATTATAAAATTATAAAAGTACAAGAAATAAAATGAAATTGCAAAGTTGAATATTCAACAATGTATATGTGCTTCACTTTTCCACTGTAATGGTTCAAGAAAACTTTAATAAAAAAATAAGCAAAAAAAAAAAAGAAATGTTACATCAAAATATGCAAATGTACAACGTGTCGAATACAAATACGTGACATACCTTTTATAGACAAATACGTCCCACTCCACTCATCTTTACTCCAGGATGTGACTGAACAATAATAGATCGCTTCATCTTCTTCTACTGTCTTCAAAATGGTCAGAGAGCTCAGGGACGAGGTGTAGTTACCTTGAAACCGCGAAGGGGAGAACGGCTGCTCGAATATAGGCACTGTGGTTGTTTTCATCAGGGTTGTGATTAAAATTAGACTCTGACCGCTACGCTGCATGTACCACTTCACTTTTGTATTGCTGTACTCAGAGTCAGAAAAATTACAGGAAAAGGTGACAGATTCACCGATTTGGGCCGTGGTCACTGAGATCAACCCATCTGAGGGAAGAAGACAAATATATAGCATCAGAATAAAGTATAAATAAAACACAACAGTATAATCCTGTCCTGCTTGTGTCTCATTTGTATGTCTGACTTTTTATTACAGGTATTATTATTTTTTTTAGGTTATATTGTTTGCTTTTGCACTATCCTTATGCATGTACACTTTTTTCTTGCACTTTATCCCATAAAGACCTGGTGTGACTTCTGTGTAGTTCCCAAATAAAATTTTCTCTCTAACGTTTTCTAAATGATTTATCACTATTTTATTCTATTTTTATCCACTGCATTTTGCTTCTTTTTTTTTTTTCAATACAAATCGTACATTTTCCTATATTTAATTCACTGAGCATGTAGATGTTCATCAAATCTCAGAGTAAATTCAAAGGTTATTATAACAAAACAGGAAAAAAATGAATAAAAAGTGACTTGTTCGGTAAAAATCTATCAATAACTGAACATTAAAAAAGGTGTCTCCATCCACTGTCATTGATCAAAGTCCATGGGTTTTACTGGTGAATTGATGTAGAAGATGATGGTGTTTCCAAGGTAACCACAGAGCCTTTGAACGTCCAAATGGGTCATATCTGATGACCATGAAAAGATAAAAAACTGTATTTTGCACCAATTATTTACATGTATTGATAGGATTAATGGATCAACAGATATTAAACAGTTTAGTTCAGTAGATTCTTTTGGTTGACAGTGGATGTTTGGGTCTTTATGGGTTATTCTGTTGCTGCCTTAACCATTAAATTTCCCTGTTGTGGACTCAGTAAAGTCTAATCAAATCCAAATCAACTCATTTTGAGATTTTGCCTTGTTGCACCATGTTCATTTAGTAAAACTAACACTTACAAACTGAAAAAAAAATACACAGCAACAAGTTAATTTTAGCTAGTTTTCATGCATAATAAACCAAATGCTAGCACATCCATGGGTCATAGTTCCCATGTTGCAGGGACAGTATATCCACCTTTAAAAACAAATACACAAATCATAAATGGTAACGCTTACTGCCTTGATGAAATAAATGGAGTATAATCCACAGAAGGATCATCTTGATGTTGTCTCTTGCCTGTGACTGTTTCGTTTCAGTGGATTAAAGACATGAAATAGGTGCAACAGATCAAACTAACGCTGTACAAAGCTCTCAAAAGAGCATTTCCTGTCTCATTTTTCTAACCGAGCTTCAGGACATTTGAGGTTTGGTGGTGGGCTTCACTAGAAGACAGAAAGGATGACTTTTGTTACAAATATCAACAGATAAGTTAGTGTGTTAAACATGTTAAATGCGACTTTTTTTGTCACCTTTTAATTCAAGTTCAAGTGAAGTGTTCTTAAATGGAATGTTGTTAATTCTTAAATGTGATCTCTTTTTAACCCATAAAGACCTAAATAGCCACTGGCACCTGAAAGCATCTACTGATGTAAAATGTTTAATACCTGTTGATCCATTAATCCTATCAATACATGTAAATAACTGGTGTAAAATAGGGTTTGTCATCTGTTCATGATCATCAGATATGACCCATTTGGACGTTCAGAGGCTCCGTAGTGAACATGGAAACACCATCATTTTCCGTAACTTTGATTTACCAGTAAAATCCATGCAGTTGGATCAATGGCAGTGGATGGAAACACTTGTTTTATTTTCAGTTACTAATATATTTGACTGAAAAAGTCATTTTTTATTAATTTTTTTTCTGTTTATGATATAATATTCAGCAATTTTAATCTGAGCTTTTATGAGCATCTACATGATTCGAACGTTAAATATTGGACAATCCCTGATTTTCACTAGAAAAATGTAAAATACAGAGGATTATGTTGTAATAAATAGTGGCAAATCACATAGGAAATGTTAAATATAGAGGAAAAATCATTTGAGAACTGCCACAAAAGTAACACACGGGTCTTTATGGGTTAAATGTCACTCTCAGTAAGGAAATAGATGTTAAAAAGAAGAGCAAGAACAGAAGCGGAGTACAAAGCGGTTTCAGGCCATCTTCTTTTTCTGAGAATTGAGGAAATACCTGGCCTGATGCGCAGAGGACAATGGTTTTCTCATGATCGCCTATGTTAAGAGACACGCGCCTGTTCTCAAAGACGTCTGTGGTTGAGCTATTTTGTATTTTCACCACAGACAAATCACACCAGATCTACCACATCAACTGTTGCCTACATTAATCGTTTGTATGGTTTTAAGAACTCATTTGTTTCCTCTAAGAAGCCTCTTGTGGTTGTACAAATAACTGTCTTGTATGCTGTTACGCTGACTTCGGGACTCAATGGTTGATCGTGGAAAGTAAACTGAAGACAATATTCATGATTTATCTCAAAGTGAGTTTCTGTTTCTTTTAAACAGTGACATCACTTCTCTTGGATCACAGATAAACAGCTGGAAAATCAGACTTATTCATCTTTTGTGGTTTGTCAGTAGATGAGACGATTGGGGTTTTTTATGTTTAAAGACAGAAGTTCTTTTATTAGTGCGAATAAATTTCTAAATTCAGCACATCCAGGGTGTGCCAACCTTCATGTGTTCCATTCCTGTGACCCTCCAAAGGATTTTAAAAGCAGTTTGAAAAATGAATGAATGAATGAATGAATGAATGAATGAATGAATGAATGAATGAATGAATGACAAAGTGTAAAGTGGACCTGAAACAAACGCTATACCTGTGATATATATTCTCTTTACCTTAGGCAACATACTGTATGTGACTGAACAGGGACCAATGTGGTTATCAAGACCACACTGGAAAAAAATCAAAATCTTAACAAGTCTTTTTTTTTTCATTTCTAGTCCAAATATCTCCTCACCCTCAAAATAGGACATAATCAACTAAAGAGGAACTTTTCAGTGAGATATAAAGACCTTATTTGATAATTTTCACTTGTTCCATTGCAGATTTTTTTTTAGCTCGAATTAAGCAAAAATATGTTGAATTAAGCAAAAAAAAAAAAAAAAAATCTGCCAATGGAAGAAGTGATACAGTGATACTTCTTTAAATAGTCGTAGTTGTGACAGCTCAGATAAGGCTCCAATTAACTATATGCAGTGACCGGATGTAATCACAGCTATTACATCCTGTTAGTAGGTTGTTTATATGAAGTTAAAGAAATGCAGCTGCACAGAAAACTTCTGAAGGAAGTCTGAAGTGTACTGATGCAGTGGCAAAAAAGCAGAAGCAGAGCAAACAAGGACGACGACGAGAAGACTTAAGGAGAAAATGAACAGCCTTGATCCATGGACTGGTAAGCTAGCGTTAGCTAATTCTGTGTGTTCAAATGCTTGTTGTAGGTAGATATTAATCCTGTTTAAATGATTGATAATGTAGATAGATACCTGGACACTACTGATACAACCAGTATGTCTGTTTTAGTCATAAAAACCACGGAGACCATACGTAAATTAGCTTGTGTTTATGCTAATAATGCTAATTAGCTACGTAGAGTTAGCTTTCATTCCCTCAGTCCAAATCTAACCAACAATAAACACTTACAGTACCTTAGCTTTATTAATATTTCTATAATCTTGTGTTTGTGAGGTATTTAGGGTTTTAAAGTGTTTTTAAAGTAGTTCAGTGTGTTGTACAAACATTTTTAAAGCTTATTAGCATAAACAGATGATCATAATTGCCAGTTTATAAATGCAGTCTCTGTTAAAACTACTGCGTGGAAAACGTCACAAACAGATGAGTAAACTCACAATGTTATTACTAAATCAAGTCTTCATAGTTATTTAGATTTTTATTATTATTATTATTATTTTTCTAAACACTTTACAGAGAATGTGAGGTCATTTTTAATATTTGAAAGTACAAATACCACATTCTGAGTTAAATCATGCTACTTTTTCTTCTCTCTGTTTAATAATTCAGACATTATTATAAATTACAATGCTTTTTTTGAAAATTTATAACCCAGAATTTGTATAATGTGAAAATGATCACTGAGGTCATAGGTTGGATTTACAAAAAATTCGGATTTTATTTCACATGTTTTTAAGGAACAATGTTACAGTTGAGCATAATTCATGACATTTTACAGGCAACAGAAGGCACAATGAAGGTGAAAATGGGAAAAGTCATAAAAACTGCAAACATGCAACTCACTTTACATGCAGGTCATAGATGTCAAAAAGATATTTAGAACATGATAAATTTGTAAATTACATTTAATATTGCTAAGTATTGTTGTACTATTCAAAGTATTATTGTAAGTAATGTTGAATATTGTTAAAAACAGGATACTGATGATAATATTGTCTGCATTTCATGGTTTGTTATTTTTGTAGCACTGATCAGTAGTGTGAGCACAGTTCTCATAAAAGCCACTGCTGGAAATTTCTTATAAATCCATTTTTAAATATACTTAATTTTTTTTTTCAAATGATTGATTTCACGAGCAATATGCTGTGTGATAAGGAATGTAATGAGCAGCAAAGTGGTCGTTATTGTGAAATAAAATCCTTCATGGGGATTCAGTACTTGTCGGGGTTTATTCTACACATTTGCTGTACATTAACCCTCACATTATGTAGTTATAAACAGATATAAGGAAGATGTTAACTGGCTAATTTGTTAGAGGTTATAATTAAAGACGTATTGTATTATTACAACACTTGTAGTCTGATATGTCTTAATGTATTCATGCATCAGTTTCACTTGTGTTTAACCATAAGAAATATATTTTTTGAGATATTAATGAATATAGGTTATATAATCATGAGTATGTTATCAATATCAGTATGTACTGTTTTAATACTGCTGGTAGATTTTAATAGGATCAATCAAGTCATCAAATAAAGTTTGATTTATATTATTTCAAATCATGACAAAAAGTTTTCTCGTGACACTTTGCATTTAGAGCTGGTGATAACCACAAGTAAAGTATGAAGAAATATTTACACTTTAAAAGCTGACACAACTTCATCACATTTTGGTCAAAACCTTAATTACGTTAAAAAATGATAGAAATTACAGAAATGAAGCAGAATAAAAATGTCCCAAAGTGTAACACTGTTATGAAACAAGATTATCCAATATATGACATGATGCTATTGCGGCCGATAACCTCCCACCCACGCCATCACGTAGGCGTTATCATGATTATTAGTTAATTGTTCGATATTAACTAGTCGCCGCCGTTCTTACCCATTACCCTAACATCAGCGTAGACGCTTTGATCTCCAGCAGTACTTTCACTTTTC
>JAPTYQ010000002.1:14450292-14461327 GCA_029814465.1 Ostorhinchus cyanosoma | reverse complement strand
AACTCCAGTCTGTCATTTGGTCAATGAAGTCGTAATTATTGTTCACATATAGTCATAGACGCACATCAAATGTCTGAGTAATAAACATAGAAACAGTCTGAGTAAATATAAGTTACAGCTGCTGAAAAGAACACATCCACAAAATGAGGGGGACAGGGGGTGGGATCAGTGCGTGACGTCACAACCTGTCTGCAAGTGGCTGAAAATGTCATGGAAAAGTCCTGGAAAATAATTTCAGGGAAATAGTGGGAAGCCTGAAAAACAAAAAAAGACACAAAAGAAGAGGGAAAAAATGAGTGAGAATAAAAATATCATCTTAACAAATGTAACTATTTTTTTTTATTAATTTATGTTTTCCATTTTGTGTAACCGTTTGACTGACACGTAGCCATTCATTGAAATCATGTCCTGACCCGCGCAGGAACACGCGGCGGTCACGTGACACTGCGTTGATGATAAACACGGAAGTGCAGCAGCAAAAGAAGCAAGAGAAGACTACGAACAGCACTCACAGGCTGAACGGTGCTTCTAACGGGGTTTAACGGCGGGCTGTTCATCTGCTGGTGTGTGGAGACATTCAGAGGACTCAGGATGGATAAAGGGTTGATGCTAGCGCTGGTTTTTAGCCTCTGTGTGGCTTTAACGGCGGGGGAAAGAACCGGCATGAGGAGGATCACCAAAGGGCAGGTGAACACAGACACTGATATGATCCTAATAATATGACCATATCAAATCTGTTTTAATATCCAGTGTGAACAGAGGGGTTTGAGTATCATAATGGCATCTTAAACATAATCTGTCATCTTTAAAAGACGATAATAAAATCCTAAAGCGATTTTAACTACTGATGGAATGCAAACTTTATACTTTCTTCTCTATAAATATAAGGAAAATAATATACTCTTTGCTCAGATACAGTTTTTTTTTATCTTGACTTTATTTGAACTTTATTTATAAAGTACTGTAAAACAACCACAGTGGACCAAAGTGCTGTACAGAAGACTAAAAGCCCTGTAAAAAAAAAAAAAAAAAAAGTTATTAAGAGCGGTAGAATCACATGAATTTAACAAGGTAAAACAAATAAAATGTCAACATTGCAAAAGTGTTAAATTTTAGCTTGAGGTATTTTTTTTAGATTATAGTTTAGGTTTGTCATTGATTTACTATTTTGACCATGTGACCCATGTCTGCAACTAGATCCATTAAACTTGTTTTACAATCAATCTATTTGTGGAGTTCTGATAAAAATATAATTAATGGAAATAACTTTTAATATGTTATTATAGGATGGGTTTTTGTTTGGTTTTTTTTTACCAACAGGTTATGAAATACTTTTAAAAGTAAACAAATCATACAAGAATTATTTATTGGAATATGTAAGAATTGCAGAAAATGCCACAGAGCTTAAAGAATTACATGTTTGTTTATTTAGAGTTTTTTTGCAGGTCTAGCATAAAAAAAACAAAACAAAACAAAAAAGCATGATTTTCTGGCACCACTCAAAGTAGAAAAACTGCCTTCCCTCAAAAGTGAAGTAGTGTATTGATTTGGTCCATGAAAATATATGTGAGCTCTTGTCTTTCCCCTACCTCTCCGTTGTTCCATTTTACACAGACAGAAATCTGGAAGTAAAACAGATGTTAGAAATTGTTTTGTCCTGAGCTTGAGGAGCCTTGAAATTTCATGGAGGAGGCTGCCAATGCAATCTCTTGTGCAAATAACAGCACTTTATTTGTGTAGTCTACAGCAAACATACTATAGACATTTCATGTTGTTTCTAGACAGATGCTCGTAGAAATTTATTAGAAAAGGTTCAGATAATGAACAAATAACAAAAACAACCTTTAACAATATTGACATTTTTCCTCGTGCTTCATACAGGAAAGAGTGAAAAGTCAATGTTAAGCAGATTATCTATAGAACACATGTAACAAATCCTCTGCAGACTAAGAAAACAGAACTCTCAGCTAATAAACTACTAGTTCAGATACACTCTAAACTAAACTATGTGAGTCTGATTTGGCACATTTGTGATATTGTTTTATTAGTTGAGGAATTATTGCTCCTTAAGCTACTGTAATAAATCCCTCTTGAATTAGCTAAAAATTACATTAGTGCTCGAAGTAAGTGAAAAATGGAATTGAGATAATCACAATAATATTCTGTGATGAATTCTGAACAATCATGAGCTTAAATTTTTTTTTAAAAGTACTTTTTTGGCAGGTGAAACAAATACATATGTGGTAGAAGAGTGAAGAAACGGCAGCAGCAACAGAAACAAAGGCATTTTCTCTCTTTTGCATTATTTTTGATTAATAGCGGAAAGTGTGTAAACAAACCTATTCAAATTTAAGAATAAGTTCTAAACTTATATTGGGACAAATCATATTTTTACATTCTGTTACATCAGAATGGTGTTTATTGGTTATTTCAGGTTTTACATCATATTTTGGGATAATTAGGTGAATATTATTAGATTTTAGAGAAGTGATACTATGAGCACAGAACTGACTACAGTCCAGGGTTGTTTTAGGTCAAGTAGAAACTAAAAAGGGATACAGTGCAATTCTTCAAACACAAGACACTTCTCTAAAACCCAACGTAAAGAGTTCTTGTGAAAATGTTAAAAATGGATAATGTCAATAAATGATAACCCCATTTCTTCCAGATTTTGGGCTTTGATTGGAAGAACTGTGGGAAGCCAGACGCTCCAGCTGTGCTGAAGACCCTGACTCTGTCTCCAGACCCCATCCCCATCCCTGGAGACCTGACTGCCTCGGCGTCCGGGTCCACGTCTGTAGATCTGGCTGCTCCTCTGAGTGTGAGTGCACTGACCTTTTACAGAGAAGTGAAATACAGAAATAAACCCTGGGAGTGTGTTGTAGCACCTTTTAACACTTATCAGTTCCTCCAGGAAGTTGCCACGTCGTAGTCACAACAGTTTGAGTAAATTCAACCAACCGCCCTGAATCATGCAATTTAAATGTGAAGTGATTACTCGTATTTATCTCAGATTTGTTTTTAATATCAGTGCAAAGGGCTTAAATCAATACAGAAGCACTGCGTTGGGCACACTGAATTTTCAGATTAACAATGTGAAATCAGACCTGGACAAAATCAGAGTTAAAAAGATGAGATTGTATGTGATTTATGTTGTTTCCATAGAAAACGGACATCTGTTCTCTCATTTTCTTACATGTGGAGACTTGAATCTTAAAATAAGCAGTCTAGGACATTTCTGATTTAATGTACTGGTAAAAAAAAAAAGCTTTATTTCAGTATCCTTTCATAAACAGGTAAGTTTCTTCAGCAATCTCAAAAATTTACTAATATATGAATCCAACAGAATTCAGTACCTATCATCTGAACGTAGGCAATGTAAAATAACAAGAGGGCAGGATGTAAAGACAGTGTGATTCTAATACTGAGTGCATCCAGTAAATCCAGTATTCTTCCAGACTGATTTCTGTGCAGTATTTACTGTCTAGTCTGTGCGTTGGGAGGTTGTTAAGTTTGCTGTGTGTTGAAATGGGCATGTCTGAACCTATTCCTAATCCTGTGAGCTTCATGTAAACACAGCAGCTAAAGGACATTTTACACTTTTAAAGCTGTATTATTCTCATTCATTCAAAGGAACAAACATGTCATTCAGAGACAAAAATACTGTGAGTGTGGTTCATGATTTTATGCGGAACTGTTTGGCACAGAATCAACACAGTTATTCTTGTAATTTTTATGTTCGCTGTCTTGTATTTTTCACATAGTTTCATATTGAAATTCACAAAAATGCCTCCAAATTCTAAATTAAACTTCTGATGCTAAAGCTGCACATTTCAACCCACTGATACTGTGCAAAACAGTTTAGTCTTCCATCCATCCATGGTTTCAGACCATCAGAAGTAAATTTCAGGCCAAGCAAACATTAAATTTACGTCATAGCTCAGCAGACTGTCATGCATACTCAGCTTTATATCTTTAATGTGTAGCAATAAAAAAATAAACTGGGCTACTAATCTTGTACTGAACTTTAAAACCAGTTAGAGACCAGAATAAATGAATACAAAGATTGTTGTAAAGCAGCGGAATCACATGGATTTATTTAGTTTTGTTATAATTTATGATGCAGAGCAAACAAAGCCTAAATTACAGAAATGAGAAGGTAATTTGGTTGATACAATCATTTTTTTTGGACAATTTCAAACATATTAAAGCATTTAAATGACATTTTGTAAAAAATACTGTTATACTGATTTCCTCCTATATTGTGTAGGGTGTTTCCACTTTACAGGTTTGGTTATTAAAGTGAAGGACAGGCTGTTTCTTTCTGTTGAAACATCGCTTACTTTATGGTTCAGATTGTGATCATCGCTTTATGCTTGTAACCAGAGGATAATGTGCTTTCACCATGTGATGAACCCTCCGAGCGTTTCCTCTTTGTAATAACCTGTTACACAACACTTTTTGCTGTTGTTGTTCCTGTTCACTGCAGGGTTTTGTGTCATATCTATTACTGTGCATGTCCACTGGGCTCATCGGAGTTCAGAATAACATAAGTCAACCTTTAAGTTCATGTCATTGATTTATGGATTTTATGGAAAAATATTCATATATAAGCATCTGTTTAGTTTGTGGGAAATTGCATAACCCTACAGCTGTACTCTGTGATACCCAGATAATTTACTTTACATGATTACATGTTGCAAATTATTCTTTTGCTAGAGGTTCAGTGCAAATTTCAGTGTAAAATAAAAACCATAAATACACAAATAATGACAGCTTTGAGGACAAAACTTTATAAATGTATCAAGTATTTGGTTTTATGATTTCATCAGGTCCTGTAAACTCAGAATTGGAGAAGGGGTGGGACTAAAGCTTATAATAAATGAATTACACTTCTTCCCACTCCTTTTTGAATATGCGAATGAAGTCATATTTTGTGTTCATGTATAAGTTTACAAGTTTTGTTGAAGTTTTATTACTAGTCGCTGAAGTAGGATTATTTACTTCATTTTGTTGCATATTTGATATTAATTGAACTGAAAATCCATGAAACAGTAAGTAAAACTGGAGAAATTTGAGTGACTTAGTGTAGGATGATCTATGAGGTGTTTTGTTTATTTGTGTGTTTGCATTCTTGAGGATTAGGGATCGCTTTACTTTCGATGGTTTCATCTGTCACTGGTTTATTATCTGTCTTGTTTCTGTAGATGAAAACACTCAGAATAAGCAGTCGGGTCATCCTTTGGGTTTGTAATAGTGATGTGATGCACCAAGCTCTCCACACAGTATTGGTTTTCATCTGCATTTGTTCATGGTCTGAATGGTTCACCGCTGCACTTCAGGGCTTCGTTACATCATTTTTAGAAGTATCAGAGCAAACACACTAGTTTTCTTTGTGACCTTATGTAACTTCCTCAAAGACTAAAAGAGTTCAGTCACAAATCTTAAAGGCGGTGAATCCTCTGACTCACTAAAAAAAAAAAAAAACAACAGTACCAGTGATTGGGGAGCAGATATTACTGTTTTCAATATCAGATAATTTGAAAATACTCCTTGTAGACCTCACACCAGTCTCTTTTTTTTTTTGACTCCTTAGAGCAGTGGTGTCCAATCCTGGTCCTCGAGGGCCGGTATCCTGCATGTTTTAGATGTTTCCCTCTTCCAGCACACCTAACGGTCATTATCAGGCTTCTGCAGAGCTTGATGATAGGCTTATAATTTGAATCAGATGTGTTGGAAGAGGGATACATCTAAAACATGCAGGATACCAGCCCTTGAGGACCAAGATTGGACACCACTGCCATAGAGGTGACAAGAACAAAAGCTATTGGTAGACCAGCATCTGTAGTGTAAAAAAAAAAACAGTTTTCAGGTTTACCCGTCTCAAATCAGTCCATCAGATTGTCTAAGACTTTCTTTTTTCTCTCTGCAGGTGAACGTGACGTTGGAGAAGGAGGTGGCGGGCTTCTGGGTGAAGATCCCCTGTGTGGAGGAAATAGGCAGCTGTCATTATCCGGACGGCTGTGACCTTTTGGACCAGCTGATCCCTCCAGGTCAGGACTGTCCTGAACCGCTGCACAGCTATGGCCTGCCCTGTCACTGCCCCTTTAACGCTGTGAGTACACCCCCCATGTCTGATGACTTTTCATTTTATCAAGGATCCAAAGAAGGCAATCTATACAATGGTGGTCAAAGTTATTAGAACACCTTGCATAGTTCTGCTTTTTTTTAATTGTCCATTAAAACAGTCGATAAAATTAGTGAAATACCTACAAAGTCATCATTATGCTCTATAAACTATAGAATAGAGTCATCAGGAGTTTTTCCTACAAAAAACCCCCAAAAAACAGCTGGGCGTATTTCAGTCTCATTGGGCCTCATTCATTAATATTCAACTCAAATCAATTCAACTTTATTTATAGAGCACATTTCAAGCACAAGGCAGACTCAATGTGCTTTACAACAGGTATATAAAATAAAAACAATCAGACTCAGATTTATTGTCATTCAGTAAAAACATCAAAGATGCTGTCACAGAACGAAATGTCACAGCGTGAAATAAAAACACAGAATGAGTTCTAAAAAAACATCAACTAGAAAACAATCCATATGTAAAATCAGTACTTAAAACTGCAATAAATACTTAAAAACTGCAAGTAAAAGAAACACAATAAAACACAATAAAATAGCAGCGTGTTGCAGCAGCAGATTGCACTTTCCCCTCAGTTTTTATTCAACAATCTGGTGGCGGTTGGATAAAAACTGTTCATAAATCTAACAGTTTTGCACCTCAGGCTCCAGTACCAATCATAAAAAAGAGAGTGCAAGTACACAATCATATGTACACACACTTAAACTCACACATGTACATACCCACACAACCACACATCCACACACACAATTCAACAGAACGCTGTCAAAAAAGGTACGTTTTTAACCTGTTTTTAAAAATGGCTACTGATGTGACAAGTCTAATTGTATCAGGCAGAGTGTTCCTTTTTTTTTTTTTTTTTTTTTAATATGTGCGTGGACATGTTTTTACTTTGCACACAAATTAAGTGCGTACGCAAAATCACCTTGGGAGTCATGACACCTGCACATCAGACAATTTTGCTTTCACTGCCTTGCGTATGTGTGTGAATCAGAATCATACTACAATGATGGGTGTGATGAGCGTACTACCACGCCCCCATTTCTCCATATAAGGAAGCCGCTTGCCTAGAGTTGCTTCTTGAATGAAGGAAACGGTTACGCGAGGAGAGAAGTGGTAAATTTCACATTACGTTAGAAGCGATTGCGCCAAAAGGCAAAAAACAAAAGAACTTTACAACAAATGTACAATGTACATTCTCATATGTTCTTTTGTAAACTAGGACTGTTGTTATCGTTGAATATTTTAATTGACACAATGATGAGGGTGAAAATGAGTCAAGTTCACGGTTGTTTTATACATTTGGCCAATATATTAGAAAATGTATAGTTTTTAAAAATGTTACTTAAATCTCTTTTTAATGGATGTGATTTTGTTTCCTTAAAAGGTGTGTGTTTGCATTTTCTAAGTCAGTTCAGCCTCTGTCATTTGTGCGGACGCATAGTCTGAGGCAGTTCTAAATTTGTTCACACATAAGAACAAATTCTGGGAAGAAAATATTGATGAATCCCGGATTTCTGTCAAACTATGGTGCGCAGTTTAAGCCCATATTTGTACGTACACACTGTTTGTGATGAGGCCCAATGTCACACAATCCTGTTCTTTCACAGATGACAAATTCCTTGTGTAATTCTTGTCAGGTGTGATTGTGTTTAAATTGATGGTGATGTCAGAGTCTTAGGACACAGTAGGACTCACTGCATCTGTTGTGTTCAGAACAACCATCTGCCTGTTTCAGGAACATGATAGAATGAAATCATGTTTTATGGGTAAAAAAGGTCAGTGTTTTCAGATCTGTCAGGTGATCTAATAGTTTTGGCCACCACTGTATTATCTCGATTTCATCAAGATTATAAGAATATATTGTAGCTGAATAACGATTAAAACAACAGGGACTGAAATCGGATCTAATATTGTCACAGAAAGTTCTAGCTTGTTGTTTTTATTTTACAATATATGAAACGCACGCTGCCTACCTTTGTGTAGATTAGAACCTTTAAAGTAAAAGTGCTGATGTTGCAATTGATAATTACTGTTAAAATATTCACTTTATAGAAATCTCACTCTATTAAGGAAATCAAAAAGGAAATAAATGCATAAATAAGTAATCCAAACGTGAAACTGTAATATCCTTCATATCATATTGGTGTGATGTTTTGGTCATTATAAGTGTTGATAAGAAGGTCTTTAAAGTCTTACATTTGACTTGGACCTGTGTCATAATTAACATTAGTACTCAAATATCTGATTTTAGTAGCAGTAAGTCGGGTGTCCCAGTATTCTGATGCTGCTCCTGTTCTGTTTTGAAAGTGCACTTTTCAGATCTGGCATTAACATGTGGTCACTTCTGATCTATCTCACTTCCTCACTCTACACACAACGAAAACAAGCTCATCTGCTGCTGAAAATGGAGCACAAGCTTCCATTTCAGGGCTTATAGACTGGTTTGGTAATGTTTGTAAATGAAAGTCATGGGGTAACTCTAAAGGTGGAGTGTTTTCTTTCCTACTCGTCTCTAAATGAGATGATGCTGTGAGTCAGTGAATATGTAAATACGACAACACTGACTCTTCTATTTGTTTTATGGCTCTGTTCATTACAGACACTTAAGTGATGATTGACTAGTCAAACACTTAAAATGTGCACATGAGTTCCTTCGGGATATAACTGTATTACCTCAAGGACAAAAAGGGGTGGAGCCTAATAGTAGATAAGCTACAGCCTTAGGAGTTGAAAAATGAAGCCAGTGTTCAAGTGTCACATTTGAGTGCCAGCTGCACCCATTTGTTTCAATAAAACTAAAGTGTCAACAGCAAAGTCATGCATATCGAGGCTTTGTAATCGCACTCCGCACACATCACAAAGATTTCATCAAGACTGTGGACGTATGCGTTCCAGAATGTCTCTGAATACGATGATCTGAGTGCTCAGATCTCAGTGAGTCTTCATGCGTCATACAGGTATCCCCCTGTGATCAGATGTACGTCATATAAATATTACAAGAGCCTGAGATTTCCTGTATGTAGAGATAAAGTGTGAAGGCAACACAAGTTTATTTATACAGGGCATTTTGCACACCAATGCAGTTCAGTGTGCTTTTCAAAAGGGAAATAAAAACAAGGATTCAAGGATTTTTATTGTCATACCAGCACACATTTACACATGAGATGGCACGAAATCTGGTATTCAAGGTCCCAGATTGAGCCCAATAAGATTTATGTACATACAAATGACTTAAAGAAAAAGAAAAGACTAATGTATAAAAACACTTGTGCATGTGCAAAATGCAAAAGGAGGAAGTTTGATCAGCCACTGGATTGTATTGCACTTAATAGTGATTATGGAGGTGGTGCTGGTGGTAGGGGGTTGTTAGGGGCTCCAGAGCACATCTGAGTTCAGCAGTGTAGAGTTCTCAGCCTGGTGGTCCACCTACGGATGCTCCGCAGCCTCCTGCCTGAGGACAGAGGATCGAAAAGGGGGTGTGCGGGGTGGGTGGAGTCCTGGATGATGCAGCGAGCCGTCTTTCTGCATCTGCTGGTGGAAATGTCTGTGGTGGTGGGAAGTCTGCGCCCCCAAAAGCGCAAAATGTTAAAATAGGATTAGAAAAACATGTATAAAAGCATTGGTCAAAGAAGATACAGACAGTCGAAACAAAACAAGTGGTTCCAGGCACAACAAACCCCGCCCCTTGTACATATTGTAGCTTATTTTGGTACCGATTCAGCTAATTACAACTCATAGCGTGACACTAATAGAGTCATTTATTATTCCAAATAGAGAAATTTGGCCTGGATTTAACTATTTCTACATGCGAGAAATCTAGACTGTACTGGCCATGGGTTCCAGTCCTGAACCGTCCTGTCACTCTCCTCAGGGCTCCTACTCTCTGCCGAAGTCGGACTTCTACCTGCCTGAGATGGACCTGCCCTACTGGCTCACCAACGGGAACTACAGGGTCCAGGGGGTCCTGGGCGCTCAGGGCAAAGAGCTGGGCTGCCTCAAACTGGCTCTGTCCATCCATTCTGACTGAACCACAAAAAGCTACTGTCAGGAGGGATTTGCACATCAACAGAAATTGGAAAACAAAAGCGGAAGTTGCACAAAGATTAATAAATATAGGGATACTTAAACTTGATTTTACCACTGTGAAAAACTAATAATAATTTCAAGTCTCCATTAAATCATAATGGGAAGCACCTGAAAACAAGCAAATAATAATGAGACGTATCAGAGGTTAACGTTTGTTTGGGCACTGGTACCTTTTCAAGAAACAAGCCGAGCTTGTGTTACCAGTTATGCTTATTTCTAATCATTATTGTTTCTTTTTATGTTTTTGATGCCATGAGTTGCTTCAGCCATCTTGAATTTTTTTTTTTTTTTTGCTTTTCCTTTTGCTCTTCTGGGAATAAAGTGTGTTATTATAGGGAAATAACTCAACAGTAATAAAGAACATTAGGGAGAGAATAGATGTCTTTTTTTTTTCTTTTCATTTGCAAGTTAAGTGCCTAAATTAGTGGATCTGTTAGAGGAATGAATCTAAAGTAGCTCTGACTGAACAAGAGATGAAAAACAATCATGAGACTAATGATTTTTTCACTGACTTTATGGGAATCAAGTTATTACATATGAGTTAAAGTGATTCTTAACACTGATGCCAAATCATGTGATGCTTTTGATGCGGTTCGTCTTGTGATTCATTCCACACTGTACAGTTTTTAATAAACACCATCCTTTAAACTGTGTCTTTTCTGTTGATTATTTTATTTATTTATTTATTGAGAAATCAGTTGAACTTTTGTTTGGTCTTTATTTTAGATTTGAGACGACATGTTTCACTGTACCTCGCTGTTGTGTGAAATATGTGAAATTTTTGCCTTTTTTTTT
>JAPTYQ010000002.1:14429444-14442549 GCA_029814465.1 Ostorhinchus cyanosoma | reverse complement strand
TCCTCTCCTCTCCTCTCCTCTCCTCTCCTCTCCTCCCCTCTCCTCTCCTCTCCTCTCCTCTCCTCTCCTCTCCTCTCTATCCTGTTTCCGAGCTCATCATCGGCCCGTTTCCTGCCACAGGAAGCTGGTTCACAGATGTAGGAGAGGAGGAGGTGAGGACAGAGGAGGCAGGCTGAAGGGAAAGAGATCAAGAGGAGAGTATGAAGGAAGGTGAGGTGAAGGAGATAGACTAGGAGGAGGTGATGAAGGGAGGAGGGAAGTGAAGAGGCCAGAGGTTGAAATATAAACAAATAAATCCGGTGTGGGGGATAGCAGAGGTGGAGGTGAACGGGTTCAGCTGGGTCAGTGTTTGGGTGTCAACAGCCTGGTGTCATCATCTGTTGTCATGGAAACACCTACTGGACAAAGGCTCTCACAGAACCAGGTTAATGTCGGGGTCAATCGGTGCACTACACTCCACCTTTAAAGGAAATATTCTGGTTATTTTTTTAGTTTTTCTGAATTTTTAAAACACTATTCTCTGGACTCGTTTCCAAAATCTCTCTCTTTGTACAACTTTAAAGGGGTCATATTTTTCTAAATCCACTTTTATTTGTCTTTGGTTCATTTATTTGTGTATTTGGCGACTGAATAGGATTATAAAGTTTGAATTTGAACCCTCCAGCTGCTGCAAAGCTATCTTTATATTCATTTTGGTGAAAAATCGAGTGGATTTCTTTTCATTCTTGCTTAATTTGTTTTCGTCTATAAGTAGTGACGTCACGACATTTGCACATATAAGGTCAAGACTTCTGATGAACATTTCTCTGAGTATGACATAATTGTTTGTCAGCAGCAGCGGTTCGAGTAAAAACTGAAAATATGTCCAAAGTTTGAGCCGATTACCTAAAATGTTCAGTCGTTGGTATAATAACTGGTGATCAGAGGACGACCGCCATGTTTTGTCCTTGAGGTGGGCATTCGTAGACGTATGTTTCATGTACGATACATTATGTAAAACTAAGAGATTATGATCTTTTAATTTAGAATCAGAAAAATAAAGACAGGATGCATGGAATCTCACCACCCAAATAGCATCACATTAATACAGAATGATATCATGGGTGGTTTTAATACAAAAAAAAAAAATCCCAGTAGGTTGGAATGTATTTATTCAAATTAAAGCAAAACCAAAATCTTGTTCTAATCTTGAGCAAGAATGGAGAGATCCTTTATTTACTTAAATGCTGCACCCACAGTTTTCAGATATGGTACAGCTGCCCACAGTAACCTAATAAAGGTTATGCTTCTCAGAACGCACGTCCTGTTCAGCTACTTTGTTTTTGTTTCTGATAATCGGATTCGACTAAAATATTGCTCCAGGTTACCAACACAAAGTGAATGAATGGAATACGACACACACACACACACACACACACACACACACACACACACACACACAATGTATCCTATGGCAGTGGAGTGTGGTATTTGTCTTCTCCCACTCTGATTGTTATCAGGCAGCATGTGGGTCAGCAGATCAGCCACATCCTGCTTTTAAACACACACACACACACACACACACACACACACACACACACACGCACACACACAGTCCAGGGGTTTTAACTGCTTTCAGTAAAGTTTCAGGCCACACAAAAGGTGGATTTGCTGTCGACTGCACGGCTAATGGCTGCTAATGGAGTCACATAATTGCACCAATACAAACACAAACAAGTGGTGCCAGTCACAACAAACCCCGCCCCTCGCACATATTGTAGCTTATTATAACCCTCATGTTGTGATAATATTCATGATGTTGAAAAAAATAAATGCATAGTAGGTTTTCATGACTTTTCTGTTTTGATATTATTTACTTGATATTATTTCAAGGTCACAGACTGAGAAATTTTAACCCACAGCAAGTTTAATCAGTTCCTTAATGGCAGTAATTTATGAAAACACGTTTGTTTTTGGGGTTTTTTGTCAAAATGAGATAGAAAAGACAAATTTTTTCTGTTAGGTAAATTGTAGGAAAAAAAAAAGAAGAAAAACATTCACCCAAAATGGGAAAAAATACATATGCCTTAGCTTTTTGTCAAAGTGATGTATAACAATTGCCAAGTTTGAAGGAAATTGAAACAAAATTTGATGTTTTTATGTGAAATTTCGTCGTTTACAAGTACATCGGAAAAAAAGATTTTAAAAAATTCATATAAAATTTGAACTTTGACCTACTTTTCCCAAAATGCTATCACATCTATTCTTTGTCACTGGCAATCTATAAACCCAATATGGTATGAATTCAACCAATAGTTTTGCTGCTAAAGTGTTAAAAAAAAAAAAAAACAAAGAAACAAACCAAACCAAAAACAATAGCCCTTGCCTCTACTTTTGGGGGCGGGGTTACAATCCGGTACCAATACCACTGCAGTATAATGTTTATGAGCCACTTGTACACACACACACAGACTAAGCTAATTTCCACATTTTTTAAGAGTTCTGTAAGATCCATTCCAGTATCTTACAGAATAAAAACTAGCAGCTTTTCACTTTCAGGTTCAGTGTCAGTGCAGGAAGTTCTGCATTCTATAAAAAGGCACATCATTTACTACTGTGAAATTTTGAGCAGACATTTGTGAATCTACACCGAGGCCGATCACTGCACTCTAGCTTCTTGACCACACACACTTTCATACAGGTGGTAAAATAATTGCGAACAGATGTGTGTGTGTGTGTGTGTGTGTGTGTGTGTGTGTGTGTGTGTGTGTGTGTTTGAGTTTCTGCAAAACTACTCTCCTCCCGTAACATATTCAAAGGGGAATCTCTTTCAGACGCTCAGAGACGTGGACGCTGACCCACAGTGGGTGTCAGATGATTGGCTGCAGACAGGAGGCTGATGGTGTTTGTTTTGGTGATAATCTAATCTGATTGGCTGACCTCTGCTCTGCCTGGATGAACCACACAGCTCCAGTTTCGGGCGCCTGAACAGACGACAGCTGACATCACTGGAAAGCTATTTTAATTAAATCCATTTTTAGTTCGGTTTATGTTCTGGGATTATTAATTCAGCCAAAACACTTTAAGTTCACGTCCATGAGAGAATACTGATAAACGTGCAGCTTCTAGTTGTGCGTACGTTTGGACTGTGTTTGTATTAGGCAAAGGAATGAGGCTAACGATTATAATCCACTGATAGACTATCGATAATTAGTTTGATTGTTTTACATGTACAGTCGCGGAAAAAATTATTAGACAACCCTTATTTTCTTGAATTTCTTGTTCATTTTAATGCCTGGTACAACTAACGGTACATTTGTTTGGATAAATATAATGATAACAACAAAACTAGCTCATAAGAGTTTAATTTCAGAGCTGATATCTATCCATTTTCCATGTTTTTTTTAAATAATAACATCAATATCTGTGGCCTTGTACTGACAAAAACAGTACTTTTAGGCATTCCATGTTTTCTTCTCTGTCTGTTTTAGTCACATGATCCACACAGGAGTTAGTACTTAATTGCATAACCATTGTTTTTGATGACTTTTGATGGTCTAGTAATTTTTTCTGTGACTGTATTTGATAGCAGTCTGAAGAGGTGAATAACAAAATTGCAGCATCACTTTACTACATATCAGGAAGCAAAAGAAAACAGAGTTTTTATGAAATTACAAAATAAAAGTAGGTTTGTTTAGAAAAAAAGGTGACAAAAGGTAATTCGTGTTTTTTTTTTTTATATCAGAAACAGAAATACCGTACAGAACAAATGAAAAAAGTCCAAGGCCAACAGTAGATTAGTCAAATTCTAATGACCACACATATGTATTTCTCCGTATCTGCATTAAGATACAGTCTGGACATATGGGAAGTATGTACAGCAGTAAAAACAAAAGATACAGGGTAAAAACTGCTTCTATAAACCAAAGCGTAATATTCAGTGTGATTTCCCTTTGCACTTAACATGCCTTTAACCCTATTGTTCAGACAATATGAGGTGTATTGCATTCATTTTGTGATGTTTTATACCAGGTTGTCAGATATTTGTTATTGTTTAAGATAAGATAAGATAAGATACGATACAATACAATAGATTTGGACAGCAACAGGATCAGGTGCAGGTAAAGAAAATGTGCAAACAGCACAAAGATAATGCAAAAAAAGACAGAAATAATGGTAAAACTGTCCAGATTATATACATCTTTACATGAGAAGTAAAATTTGAGTAACATAAGTAAAATTTTCCTATCATGGGGATAGGGTTCACCCCAAATAGTCCCTTTAACTTTTAGAACTCATTTAGTTGAGTTTGTTGTTTGTCTTTTAAGGCTGTGCACATATTTCCCATTGTTACAGAAAAAACAATGAAAAATAAATATCTATACTCATTTCAATCCCGCAGAAACAACTAAGCTGAAGGTGCATTTTTGCGCAGTATTGTATAAAACTACACATAAAAACGTCTGTCAGATATGCTAACTGACAAGTTTGGTTTCCTTCACGCCAAAGGGTAAAAAGGTGAAACTGTAATATGATGTTCTCGGCTTAAATATATGGCGCAGGCTGTGATTTATTTAATGTTGTTGGCAAAATGGGAACTTGAGCCACGTTCTGACAAGTGCCGACAAAACTCTGCTTTTTTTGTCATCGTATGGAGCTTGAAAGATTGAGTAACATAAGTTAAATGTTTCCCAGCATGCACAGCACTTGTTTTTCATTTGGTCCCTGAATATCCTGCAGGCTGAGAGAAGGTTCAAGCGTATCGGTTATCTCTCGCCTCAGATGGGGACGGGGCTGTGGGCAGGAGCATAAAAACATCAGCGCCGTCATGTGCCAATAAAACAGATAACAAAGCAGAGCAAGACACTGCTGACACGGCTGCTTATTTAACGACAAATGCAGTGTACGGGAATTTTTACACCTACTCAGTTCATTCAATCGTGTCAGAACGCCTTCATTTTTCATTTTTTAGGTCAGATTAGCTTTATACACAAAAAAATCCTTGTTTATTTATAAGGATGCTTCATGTTCTGAGCTAATTTCATAGAAAATGACATAGCAATGGAATAAAAATAATCGGTAGTCGCTTTTCCATTGGACATGTGCGCAAAACTTTACCGATATTTGCTAAATGTCGTAAAAACAGAAGTGTGTAATGTCGTTTTTTCGATCAATGTGACGATTTGTTTATTTGTTATTGTGAGATAACATGAGAAGTCGAGCCATAAAATAGTGACAAATGTAAATATTGTGTTGATTTACAGATATATTCATTATTATTATTATTATTATTATTATTATATATTACCCTCTGAATATTTTTTTATTTAGTACAGGATAGTTTCCTGCTGTGTCCACACATACCGCACCATGTTTGTTTTAAAACTCTTCTTTGCTTGTAACATCTGTCAACATCTGTTTTTTGTTTGTTTTTTTTAATTCACATGACTCTAGTTTTAGAAAAAGGTCTTTCCATTGTAGTTTTATGTGATATACCATTTGCACTATGATCGAAAAACCACCTCTTTCCAGTGCAAAAACTTTTAATCAAGAAACGAGTTTTGACGAATTTTAGGTAAATTTTAGTTCAAATTAAAAATTAGTTATATTCATGCAATTTGAGGGTCAATGGAAAATTTGCTCAAATTGCAGAAAATGTTACTTTACTCGGGTAACATTTGGTCCCTCTCTAAAAGGAGTAAAAGTTACTCTTTGGGTAGAGCTCTCCAAACTCAGTATAGAGCCAAATTTACTCTTTTTGAGGAAAATTGTTTTGACTCATTGACTGAGTAATCTTTGCTGTGTACATTTATCTAAGAGCCTCAGAGCATATGAGAAGAACAACAATAAACATCTGTGTATAACTCAAAATACCAAGTACTAACAATGTAAACAATATCTCCTTAAGTGTTTAATCACAGTGTTGTGTGTATGCCATTTGGAAGTACAAGTGTTAATGTCAGCAGTTCACTATCCAGATAACAGATGTTAATTGTTATTGAATAGGAAACAAACATTAATCTTCAAGTAAAAGCAGGATTCTCTGGGAATCTTCCAGAAAAATCCAATCACATGCTTTTTAACCTCAGAGCAGTAAATATCCAGAGAATAAAAGGTTTCACTGAATACCTCACAGCATTTAATGGGTGATTTTGACACCAAATATTCACCAAACACCTAATAAAACTTCTGTCTTCCCTTAGTTACCACTGTCCCTCTCATCAGGTTCTTCTTCTACATTGTCCTACATTACATATCTATGTGCATGTGCAAAATACTTCAATAACTGGAGTATAGATTTTGTTTACATGTTAAAATGTTCCTGTGGTCTGGTTTGTGTCAGACAGAAAATCTTTAGTGGAGTCACATTCGGAGACAAGGCTGATATCTGCAGACAAAACATGCATTTTGCCTTCACTTAACATCACACATAGGCCAATGACAGCTCTGCAGCGCCATTAAACCCTTTAATTCATCATTTGAAGGAATATAACTGATCTCTTTCTACTAACACACCTTGAGCTGCTGAGAAATGACTGGAATGAGCTCCTTCCACGATTTTCTGGAAATGTTTTGACCTCCGTGGCCTGTGGTTTCAGACCAGTGCTCTAACTCTTTATAATTATATGTGGGAAAAGCTCAAATGTGGGTTTTGACACATTAAGGACAGGCTTCTGCATTTTTAGCATTCACCATAGAAGACTGAGTCATCAAGGACTGTTTTCTTTCCCATCCCTCAGATGTGAATCATCGCCTTCGTTTTCAAGTACGATGTAAGATCAAAACATTCTTCATTGTGACGGACGTCCTTGTCAACTGAAACATTAAACCTGGAATTTAGTCTTTGTATCGGGTCTCTTCTTTGAGCATTACCTCTCAAAAACTGTTGCCACATTTATGACGACGGCCTATATTCCTCTCTGTGTTTTTGCTCTCAGGACCCCAGACCTTACGTCAGTGAGATGGAGTTCAGATTTACATCCCTGTGTGACCTTTAGAGATTTATCTTAACGCACATTTTCCAATGACAAGCGCTCATGCTGCAGTTTGCGATGGCTTTATGCGGCCTCAGAGGGGGGGATGGCGTTAAGTGACAGAGAGGTGGTGTCCTATTTCTTTAAAAGCACTCCAAAGTTGTGCCGAGTTTCCTCAGGGCAGGAGGGCTTTCTTTGTGTTGAGTCTGGTCTCATTTGCATATGACCCTCCTTCTTTCCTCGGATAGGCTGGTGGCTCTAGTAGCATGTGGAAACCCACATCCAAACTTCCTCAGTTGGAGGAAAACTTCCCTGAGTTGAGGAGGATGAACTGAGGCCGAACGCCAGCAGCTGTATGAGTGAGTAACAACAGCAGGCAGACGGGGTGAAGGGGAAGAGGAGCATAGATGAAGTGCAGGCTTCCATAGGTGTCAATTCACTCACATTTTCTCAGATTTTCATTCATAGAAAAGAAAAAGAGCGGAAGAAAGTACGAAAGAAAATAACAGTTGTCTCCACCAGGTTAGATTTGACTAGGTTTCCAGAAATCTAAGTGGTCATAAATTTACCTATTTTTATATTTTTGACACAGAAAAAAAACTATTCTGGACAGATTTTACACTAGACATTGTATTTTTATCCTTTATGAGTAGACACAGGTTTATTATAGTCACATTATGCTGCCACTTTAAAAACATTCCAACTGTAATTTGTCAAATTTAATTTGCCTTTTGTTGTTTTCTGGACTTTTTAATCATATTTTAGTGGTTTAAACTGATTTCAAGCCAGGAATTGAAGAGGTTTTGTATGTTTTAGATATAAAGTGTAAATGTATATTGAATTGGAGAAATGTCAGTTTAGCCAGTAGACAGGATCGCTGTGTTCACGTCATTATGCTGCTGGCTTTGCTGCTGGTTCTGAGCCTTTGCTCTGACGCTGGTTCGTCCAACACTTCATCAATAACCATCCAGTACCGGGTTTGGGAGGAGCAGCCGGCTGGGACCCGGGTCGGTCGTCTGCTGGATGACCTCCGACAAAGGGATGAGGTTGGTCCTCTGGAAGATTTCCAGGTTGTAGAACAAGGGAAAGCCCTTCCCTTCTCCGTCAGCACTCGAGATGGGATTGTGTCTACCCATGGCCGGCTGGACAGGGAGGAGCTCTGCCGGGGGTCTGACCTGTGTGAGCTGGCCTTCAGCGTCCTGTACAGAAAGAGTGGAGCCGTGAACTGCCTGCGGGTTCACGTGGAGGTGATGGACCTGAATGATCACAGTCCCAGCTTCCCCAGCCCCCTGCAGGAGTTGGAGATCTCAGAAACAGCAGCACTGAGGATGAGAATCCCTTTGGACCGGGCCGTGGATCCTGATGCAGGGCCAAATGGACTTCAGACCTATTCATTATCTCTCAACCAACACTTCGCTTTGGATGTGACAGTCGCACCTGGAGGTACAAAACAAGCAGAGCTCGTAGTTATCAAAGAGCTGGATCGAGAGGTTCAGGCCTCCTTTGATTTAACCCTCGTTGCATGGGATAAAGGGAACCCCCCAAGGTCTGGTAGCACATTAATCCGCATTAATATCCAGGACTCAAATGATAACAGCCCAACATTTGAGGATAGCACTCCAACTGTGGAACTCTCTGAGGATACAGATCTTGGGACAATTATCATCAACCTCAAGGCCACAGATCCAGACCAGGGTGCCAACGGGGTGGTGGAGTATTCCCTCAGTAAGCACACTCGTCCAATGACTCAGAAGCTCTTTAATGTGGATCCAGAGACTGGAGCTGTGAGTGTCAGATCACCTCTGGACTATGAGGCTGAGATTTCTCATGAGGTGATCGTACAGGCCCGAGACAGAGGACCCAATGCGATCCCTTCACACTGTAAGCTACATGTGAAGCTACAGGACGTCAACGACAACGCACCAAGGATCCATGTGACCTGGACCGCTCAGAACTCACCTGGGCCAACTGTGCTGGAGGGAGCAGAAGTGGGCACCTTTGTTGCACTGGTGATTGTGTCTGATGCAGATTCAGGAGAAAACGGGAAAGTAGTTGCACTCATCAAGGAACAATCTAGCCCTTTCCATCTTGAACAGATCCATGGGGAGAATTATAAAATCATAACCAGCAACCGACTGGATCGAGAGACAGTTAAACAGTACAACATCACCCTCATAGCCCAGGATTTTGGACACCCACCTTTGACTTGTGTTAAACACCTGTCTGTCCATGTTCTGGATGAGAATGACAATGCACCAGTGTTCTCCACCTCTATGTATAAAGCTTCTTTTAATGAAAACAACGTGGCGGGCTACCACGCTCTCAAAGTTGAAGCTCATGATGAAGACTTAGATCTTAGTGGAAGAGTGTCCTATTTTATGTACAAACCCAACGACCATCCATTCTCTATCCATCCGACGAGTGGTGTTATAAGTGTTCAGCGTCCACTGGACTATGAAGAATCCAACACCTACTCTATCATAGTTGAGGCTGTTGACCAGGGTCATCCTCCTTTAACCAGCACTGCCACTGTACAAATTGATGTCCAGGATGTGAATGATAATTACCCCATTATTAAAGAGCCAAAATCCAGAAAAGGTGTGGCTTCTATAAATGTTCCTGTCAACGCAGATAAGGGGGAGATTGTGACTGAGCTTGGAAATGAGATGGAAGAGATATCTTTGCAAAACTTTAAAGAGGGACTTGTAGGATTCCTGGCATCCACAATTAAAGCCGAAGACCCAGACTCAGGGCTCAATGGAGAACTTCGCTACCTCATCAGTAATGGAAACCACCAAGGACTGTTCTATTTGGATGAAACCACTGGCCATCTGTTTGTTAACACCACAAATGCGACAGAGCTCATTGGGAAAACTTTTAAAATGGACATTTCTGTATCTGATATGGGCACTCCAAGACTGGCCACCAAGGCGACAATCGAAGTGACGTTCATCAATCTGAAAGATCATCTGAAGAGTTCTTCACCCGGTAGCCGTGGTCAGCTCAGCTTCACAATGATGATGGCGATCTGCTTAGGGGCGACATGTCTTCTGTTGCTGTTGGTGGTTGCCTCGGTGACAACGTTTTGTCGACCAGAAAAACGGGACACCAGAGCGTACAACTGCAGACAGGCTGAGTCAACCTACACCCGGCACCCACGGCGTCCACAGAAGAACATCAGAAAATCCGACATTCAGCTAATTCCTGTCATCAGGGGGCGCAAGGAGGAGCCTCCAGAGGACAACAGTGAAGCCCAGCCACTGGCTCCGCCTCCAGTCATGTCAGAGGATCAAGAAAATGAGAAAAAATACACTTTGATCCCATCAGTGTTGAATACAAGCTTCCATTCTCAAGGCTACCAAGAGGTGGATGCTGCTCATCACTCTAGAACACTTCGGAAACCAGGAAACATTGAACTTGATGGAACTTTGACACCTGCCACCTCATATCGAACCCTTCGGAAATCCAGAAACCCTTCATCTTCATCTTCCTCCACCTCGCATTCAAGCACCTTGAAGCGCCAGATTCATGCTTCAGGTGAAGAAATGGAGACAACCTGTTCTTCCTCTCAAGCGACTCTCAGGAGACCCAAGACCTCAGAGGGACGAGGAGGCCCTGATGCGGAACACCGGCAGATGCTACGGAATCTGGTTCGACTGTCGATGGCTGCGTTTGGGGATTCCATTGAACTGTCTTCAGCTTCACCAGAGGTTCAGGTAGGTCAGACCATCCACATTTTCAATCACCCTTTACTAATCTACACTTCTTTTCTTCCTCTGTACCTTTTAGATGACATTTAACCCAGGTAGTTAATTTAAAGCAGGTTTTTTTGTATCCACAACAATTTATAGTTTCTGAAGCAGTTTTTTCATCATCAATTAAGTGTGTTGTTGATAAAAACTTTAACTTTCCAAAAGATCTACAACAGGCCCATAATATACATGAAAATAAGAATGATTCTGCAACTAAAAACCACGATAAGTTAAATATTAACTTCAGGTTTAGAGCCATAATGGTTCATGATTTGCATGGATGTTCATCGTAGGTTGTAATAAGGTATAATTTGGCTACTTTTATTCAAATCATTTCCTTCTATTATGTTTATGCTGCATGATAGATTATTACTGCATATTTGAAATCAGAATCCTAAGAAATGGGATGAAATGGTGAAACATCCTATTTATTCAGAAGAAATCCCTGACACTGTCTCATCATTTCACATTTTCTCCATATTGATTCAGGAACTGAGCTAGAATTTCCCTAAAACAGCCAAAACTGGAGCAAAGGGAGTAAAATCAAACCAAGCACAATGTATTTAAAGTTTAAGCTTTTATCAGGGTAAAGAATGACTTAACCTTTGCTGTGATTTACACCAAATGTGTAGCCACTTACACTGCTTTTTTGAACTCACGAGGATGCTTTTTTTTTTTTTATACATTCCTGGATTTATTTTGACACTGTAGCTTGAAGGTTTCTGTTGACTCTCACTTAAAAGTCATTTACATCCATCTAAAAAATTTGTGATTTTTTTCAACATGTGCTCACAGTGAGTGTTGTAGTAATTAAGTCTCCTGTCTGCAGACTTTAAGATTCATCTTTGGTGAAGTCCATTAAAGAGCAAAACCCTCCCCCCTCCCCTTTAACCCACACAGACACCCAGCTTCCCTTACATTTTCCCAGCAGCCTCTTGACTTTTTCTGCCCGCTGTATGATGACTTGCTCACAGCGCCTTAAGGCTGGAGTGGAGTAGATTTGTGGGTGGGGGGTATAGCTAACTGACGGATGACTGTGAAGGCAAAAAGCAGCGAGTTTATTCAGGTGCTCATGTGTCAGAGACAGTAATCCACCCCCTCCTCCTCCTCCTCATGTGAAACACTGACAGTTCTTTTTTTTTTTTTTTACTGAATATCACATATCAGATTCATATTGAACATAAGAGAGGTGAACTCCTGGAGCCTCTGTCGGATGGAGGGTCTAGAGGAGGTGGAGGAGGGGGCTGAGGCCGGCCAAAGTAAGCGCTGATGTGTTTGTGGTGTAAGATAACACCCGTCTGACACGCTACTCTGTCACTAACAAATGAACCAAAACATCACTTTTACTGAGCTGAGCTGCTGCAGCAGGAAAGAAAAACAGCTCAGGCTAAAAACAGCAACTTAGAAGTGGAAGTAGAAGGAGAGTGTGTGTGCACATTCACTGCACGCACACGCACACACACACATACAATCCTCACACTTTGACCAGTTTTAAGACTTTATTGATAAGTATATTACTGCTATGAAATGGACAGTTTATTTTTGTGCATTGTTTTTATGATAGTGTACTTTTGTTTTTGATATGTGTGTTATTGTCATGAAAAGGACAGAGTTTATTTTTGATGTGAAATGCTGCAAAATGCACAGTCTATCCTTGATATGTACAGCAGTTTTGTGTTCTGTGCATGGGCAGAATTTAGTCTGATATATGAGGATTTTTGAGTTACTTAGGGAATCTGACATAGAATTTCTAGGAGATTATAAGTGAAATTTCATCCCGCTCCTTTTCAGATGTTTGACTTTCTTTTATATAATCTATATTAGATTCACTTCATGAAATTCAGAAAATACTAAGAAAATGCACTGAAATAATTAAAATAATAATACAGATAAGCTGACATTTTTCACAGGAGGAGATGAGGTCATGTAAAACTGAAAGGAGCCGTAGATGAATGATCTTTTCACATAATTCAGCAGGAAAAACAGTTGAGTAGATCATATATAACAAAGTGTATTATATAAATCTAAAGTAAGACGAGGTAATTGCCAATTGTAAACATGTCTATATTGTGTATAGTGTTTGTTTCTGTGTGTTCTGTGAATGTAGACCAGGTTTAGGGCACATTGAACTGTAGAACTGCTGTGCTGGTTTAAACAGCATCATTCAGGGCGAAAGTTGCGACCCACACCCAGCAGACGGAGAACAAAGAGCCAGGCAGGGCCCAACATCCTCACGTGAATCCCATTAAGGAGAGGAAGAGGCCTTTTTCTTTTTACCCAGCATCCCCCTCTCCTCTCCTCTCCTCTGCCCTCCCCGTCCTGTCGGCCCAGTTGGCACGACACTGGGCTTCAGACAGACCTCTCCTCCCTCGAGGTCCGAGAGGAAGAGGCCTACTGGAC
>JAPTYQ010000002.1:14281655-14306984 GCA_029814465.1 Ostorhinchus cyanosoma | reverse complement strand
CCAACCATCACGGACCCCCCCCCCCCAGCTCCGACAGGTTGTTTCCGGTGGCTTTCTTGTACCAAGTGCCAAAAGGATTCTGTCTGTTTGCTAATATGCTGTCCAGTGGTTAGCTAGCTGCTAGCTGTAGTGGTTAGCTAGCTGCTAGCTGTGGCTTATTGGTCTTTTATTATTTATTATTGGTCATTTCCGTGTAATTCAGTTCCATCACCGACCTGCAAGCGATACGCGGACGTCGGAGCAAAGTTTCTTCTTTTTTTCTGGCCCCGACTCTTGCCTTTTCGTTATCATGTCGGGGGAAAAAAAACCACAAGCCGCAGGTTAAACGTAACTTGTGGGCGTGACTTCCGCATGCGCAATGAACAGACCAGCCCACTGAAGGGGCAGGGGGTAGCCTGTATTACAACAATTCAGTTTTTGAGCGTGTGGTTCTGATTGTAAAGTGAAATTGTATATTTAACATATTTAACAATTTTACACAATACTTAATTAAAACTGAAATCTAGATTTTAATTAGCATAGCTTTGATTTTTTTTCCCATCAAGGTATTTTTGTGTCTGACTCTACATATAAAAACAACCTCCAACCTGGAAAGGGCAAGTTTTGAGACAGACACAAGTTTTATTATTTGCCTAATTGTTTTGTTTTGTTTTGTTTTGTAGGGATTTAGTCATTTTAATATGATGATTCAGTTCCTCATGTTCCACCAAAACAACTTCACTCCAGATGCTATTTTGCAGATTCACTGTTTTAGGATCTTGCGTTCGTATATTTACCAGGCCAAACAACCCAAAAGACATGAAATAGAAAATAAAAAATACACTATCACCAGTAACATTAATGCATAGTTACTTTTTATTCCATAAAGTAATAAAGAAATACCCATTTATGACATGCAAAACCTGGGGCACCCTTCTCACTAAGCTCCTAGTACAGTCAGTTTTGTTTTTGCAAAAATCTTTTAATAAATTTTCCACATGCTTCTGAGGTACAAGAATAATCAAAAGCATTACACAGATTTCAAAGACTTCCTGAACTTTTGCACATGCCGTAAGCAGCTATTCCTTGTGTGTCTGTTTGTATGCATATATATTTTCCCCAAATTATGAAATAAAAAGTAACTGTGTATTAATGTTAAATTCATCCTTTTGCAAATGATTTTTGTAGCTATTCTTGTACTTCTGATTTTCTTGCATTCCTTATGACAAATGACCTCTAGTTCTGTGATATTCTGAGTCCGTCTTCCTCGTTTAAGATCAACCCACAGGTTTTCAGTTCTGTTTAGTTCCGGGGACCATGAGCGTTGTTCCAAAACCTACTATTATTTTACTTTAGATCATATTGGTCTGTATGTGGAACCTGAACTAAAATGAGTTTGACACCTTTTATTGATAATATATTCGGTGTAATTTTTGCACTTTGTAAATTCATCCGGCGGGCCAGAGTGGACCTTTTGGCGCCCAGGCTGCATGTTTCATACCTGTGCTATAGATCATTAGTTACCTTATAGAATCCATCCTCTTTAAAGCTTCAACTTTCACCAATTTTTGCAACAGTACCGTTTACGTTTGTTTCTTAATTCCGTTAAAGTCTTATCAGTCATGCAGACAAATAATGATTCACTTAATTTGTTTCTGTTGCATTTACTTTCCATTAAAACACCAGCTTTTCCACCACCGTGAAATGAAATAATAAAAAGTATCTAAATCTTTTAGAAAGAAACCCACATGTACACAAGAAAATTCTGTTCATTAGGATTTTATTTTTTGGAGGCAAATCAATGAATATATGTACTTTTATACAGTATATGAGGAGCACATCTCTACAGTTTCATAATGTAAACAATCTCTGAAGAGAAATGTATTCAGTTTAAAAGGAAGCCATAGTCTTCTGTTTTAAACTATTTACATGAATTAAAATATAATTTATAACATCAGATACTTCCGCTTCTATGAAACTAGATTTTAACAATTCAAAAATACTGAAATGCCTTTGTCTCCACATTCTCAAGACATATGAAATCACACAAAACGGAAAAAAACACCATTTAAAGACATCCAAACTAAGTGGCGTATAAATAAAAAAAAGGAGAAACGCAAATAAAACCAACATATGTAAAAATATAAAATCTCACTAGTAGTATTTACCTTTTTGTTTTACCAAAAACTAAGTTAAAAAAGAAAAAAAAATTATTTATGTGAAATTTGATAGTCATTAGTTGTAAATAGACAACGAAATCAATAGTAATGAAAAACAACAAAAACAATGTATGCCCTTATGTCAAAATATTTTCTCCCACCAAAAAACACCGACTCACATTTAGCAGATTTTGATAGTTTGCAGTTCCTACTAAGTGCCTATTTGACATCACTGTTACCATCAAGTTCGATAGATTACCCATTGGTTTTTTGTGTATTGTACAACTGTTGATGTTGAAATGTGACACAGACAGTTCAGAGTTGTTTACGGTGGACAAACCATTTACAGACCAAACACAGCAGTGAAATCTGGGGCCACAACCGACCCGTGGTGTCAGTACTCCTGTCCTGTAGGGGCTATGTTATTTGATGGCATAGCATGCTGACAGATACATTGTTTTCCGAACTAAAAAAAATATAATAGTATGTGACATAAAAGCAAATAAAATGTGTTTTAGTGGGCCATGGCATTGGAAACAATGACATCGATAAAACTGAATCTGTCACGGCTGTCAAAAACATCACATTTTTCACAAGCCGTCACAAGCCACGCATTTTATTGTTGAAAGTTTTTGTTTGTTTGTTTGTTTGTTTTTTTGCCTTTTTTTTTTGTTTTTAAACTTTTTTTTTTTTTTTTGGTCAACTTGCCTCTTAAGTTTAATGGTTTTCTTGCCATTTTTCATTTTTCTGAAATGAAGAGTGGAAAGAATAGTATTGCATTCTGACGAGGGTAATTCCCTTTGGAAGGATTTTTTTGTGTTTTTTTTAAATTTTTTTTATTATTATTACATTTTTTGGATTTGGATTCGTTGTCCATTGACCTAGGATCTAGACCAAGTAGACAGCGGTATTATCATGTTGAAATGTGTCAACGTGTTCTCAAACACTGAGGAGAATGGTCAACATCAACGTTTTCTATAAGAAAGTATATAATCATCTAGATATCTACACAAACACACAAATATATATTCATATATATGTATATAGCTTTTATAATATGGCTATTGAAAAAAGTTATAATTACGTCAGTAATTATTTAATAATAAACCACATTGGATTGGAAAGGAGTTGAGACAGTAATAGTAAAAGCTAGTGGTAGCTTCGGTGTCCCCCAGTTAAGTTTAAGGCTTGCCATGATGTCGTTCACCTCCACAACAACGGAGGCCCCTTCAGGCACAGCAGCAGGCGCCGCAGAAATCCCAACAAATGCTGCACAGCGTTTCCTCAAACCCATCTGAATTTGGAATAACAAGCAGTGGCTTTTTTCTTCACTGCAAAAGTCCCAACAGACAAGTGAGTTATTAAAGGCAACTTTGTCTGTTACGTTCACCTTTATTTTCCATTTTTTTCAGTAAATAAGTTCAAATATCCAACTGTGGTGAACTTGGTAGAGATAAATCCTGGGCTGATACCGACTGATGACTTCCCATTTAATGTGCATTTTCACTTTTTTATGGATACAGAAGAAAAACAAAACTTACTGAATTTTGCAAATGCATTTTTGTCACCTGCTTGTGTTTGTTGTTCAAAGAAGACTGAATGCTCTTAGTGGGAACACTTTTCTGATTGTTCATTTTGTTTTTGTTTTTACTTATTTCCTAATTTATGTCAGGGAAACAAAGTCATCTTAATTTTACAAATGTCTGTCAGCCCTTCATCATATTGTTTTAAATAAGCACAGTTGAAATGTTCCTGTCACTCGATGCCAATATTCACGTACCTGTAAGTCATGGGGGTTTTAGGGCAACATACTCATTTTGCAAATCAAATGATAAAAAAAACTTTCCATTGCCCTGAAAAACTCTGCCCTCTGTATGAATGTGTGATTTTTAGATGAAATATAAGTAAGAAGCAGTTTCATCTGAAGTGCAGCATTTGAAAAGGGGGATTTCTCCAGCGTCTACAGTGTCTCTGAAAACATTTAACGGGGTCAAATCTGCAACGACTTTATCTCTTTTCTTCTTTTTCTCCCTCCTACTTTCCATTGCCAGAGTCATACGCATAGTTATTTGTTGTTACTGTAATACGTGTCCAATGTAAGTCAGATTTTAAACAAACCTGTGCACCATTAAAATGTGGTAATAACATAGTTACAACAGCTTCCTTTCCTTGAGAGAGAAATCACTGTGAAGGTGTTTCACTACTTGGGATGTTAATTGTGCAAGAGTATACTAGTATAATTTATTTTTATGTGTTATGTGTTTACAACTGACCACATTCTTTCTGTAATTTTTGTGTTGAACAGCAGTCTGCATACAGTACAGTCACCTATTGAGTCTCCTTGTGTTGTAGTTCAACAACCAACCACACACTGTACATTATTATCTCTGTTTTAGGAAAAAAGGCTGTCTTAAAGATAAGATTATTATGTATTGCATCTCAAATTGCTTTTTAGAAACAGAAAAAAAAAATATCAAAAAATATTTTGTCATTTCATAAACAGCAAAGAAATATAACTTTTCTAATGTGATAGTCTAAAGGGATCTCTTATATATATATATATATTTCTATTTTTTGTCTTTCTCATACAACAGTGTTGGACTTTGAGTGAAGTTGTTATTGTCATTTTCCCTTCGTTTCCTCCCTGTACTGAACATATATTTACTCATTGGAAAACAAAACCGACTTGACCGTGTCCTGTCTGATTAGCAATCAACTGTGACCCACCACCTTAAAAACAAACAAAAAAAAACAAAAGAAAAAAAAAATCCAAAACAAAACACACAATACATTTTATGTTTACAACGAGGCATAGTGCTATATACACATTATATATTCATATATTATAATATATTTTCTTTTTTTAATATGTAAACCAGCACATTCTCTCACTTTTTAGTAGTATACATACTAAGCACAAATACTCATTCAGTTGTTCGCGATTAGTCTGTTACACTTTTTGTTCGTTTCTTTTTAGAGGATGACTTATTGTTTCAATCAGTATGTATAGCACTAAATTGTTAGTTTTGGACATCAGTGATCCTGGAGAAATTGCATTCCTCGAGGCCACTCAACTTGCTGTTATTTCTTTAAACACTGAATAAGGCGCCTTTGTACTTAGTGTGCGTTCCTAATAAAGTCAAAGGAGAATCGAGTGATGTAAACATTCAATTTTTTGTGTGTGTTACCAAGGAGTTGATTAGATAGAGAGAAAGGAGGAGGATGTGGAAAAGGGCAGAATATACCAAGGGTCTGAGGGGAAAACCCAGCAACCAGGCCTGAACCCACAGAGAGAGAAAGAGTTACAGACAGAAAGAGTTGGGCGGCTTTGTTGAAATTCCAGGGTTAAGGAGAGGAGGAACAGGGGAAATTGGGAGGAATGGTGTCCCTGAAGAAAGCAAGAAAATAAGGGAGCGTGGATGGAAGGGGGGGAGGGGAGGACTGGGAAATCTTTGCCTCCTGTTGCGTTCAAGGACTAACCAACCACCAAACCAAACGTTCAGCCTCTCCCCACCCATTTTCACCAGCCCGCAAGCGTCAGTAGTGTCCGACTCAAACACGAGACAAAGACGAAACACTGTTACACAAACACATGGTCGAGACTCCATAAAACGATCACGCTAAAAACCGCAATGAGGCAAGCCAAGGAAAGAGTTCGAGAGCATTCCCCCGCACGAGGGGAGGGGACGGGGCTTAGTGGTAGGAGTCATAGTATAAAATAAAAAAAAACAAAAAAAAAAACCAACAAACCGCCGAACTACACATAACCGCCTGTCAGTTGGGAAAAACCCTCACATGGAGAAGATTTTAGACACAAACAAGACATACGAAAGAGGATGGGGAGAGCATCTAAGAAATAAAGTGACAGGGGGAGCAGGGAGGGATGTGAGGTAGAGATGCTCAGCTGATACAGTACCTCCCGGACAAGAAGCCTTGACCGATTGCTCTTTTTTGTTACTTTCAAGCCCATCCCTTGCTCGTTCCCTGGCTGTGTTATAGTAGGTATACGGCGGCTGTTCAGTGCCACCTGATTGGCAGGCTTGAAAGCTCTCTCTGTCTTCGTGGCAGGTGCTACTGGCTGCATGAGAAATGTAAATTAGGCGTCATTCAGGCTATATTTGAAGCTCGGTTAAATGTAATCAACCGCGTGACAAGTCTACCATTTTAAGCACCAAAAAGCTCCACAATCTTTGGGCAAGCAGAAATGGGGAAAGCATAATAATTACATTCAGATACTCGTATACATTCCATTTCAACAAACCAATTAGTCGACTGTATTTATGGCGATGTCTGAAACAGGAAAAAAGTCACATTTCTTTAGATCCGTTAACGGTTTTTGCACTGTAGCGAATAATGAATGTTATGTGAAAGAACATATCTGGATAAAGCAGATGTTATACGGAGTGAAAACCCAAAAAAAACAAAAAAACAAAACAAAACCTAAATGATGTAAAGGTGCCAATGGCCACCAACTTGTTTTTCCCCATTTTTGTCCTGCTTGCTGCAGTCCGTATGTAAACAGTAACTATTGCATTGGCTGTGGCATTCAGGGGGTGTCTTTAGGCTGCAGCCTGTATTGGACACATGTTCAGTGGGACCACGTCAAACATACATAGAAACCCCTTTGGATTTGGAAAACAATAAGTGGAATCAATCTACATTATTTTTTTTTATTTGCAATTTTACTGTTTCTGAAATCCAATGACGTCAGATATTCCTTTTTATATTTCCGACAGTACTACTGATTAAAAAAACATGCTTAAATGTGCTTAATTTTACAGTTAAATGTTGTTCCCCCATCTCTACAGTTAATACAATCCCAACTTTAACCACCCGACAACACTAAACCCATCCCTTCAATTTTTTTATTTTTATTTTTTTAACAAAGGCAGTGACAATTATTGATATTCAGGCTTTTTTTTTCCTCCACACTATTTTTGTTGCCAGTTCAATTCACCACATCAACAATAAACTATACAAAAGCTCAAGTAGAATTTGGCAGATATTCTATTTCGAAGCCAGTTCAAAATATTCACATTAAAATTACAAACGGCTTTAAATGGAGTTGATTTTATTTCCAAATCCAAGTTGGGGTTTTAATGTACATAACGCCTACCAAACTGAGCCTGCAGCAGCCAGTAGCAGAAGCCCAAATAGTCAGCATGGCAGATTTAGAGATTAGAGTCAAAGGGGGGAAAGTGGAGGACAGCGGAGACATTTAACCTCCTTACAGTGCATAGATCAAATTAAGGAAGCACTACAATTACAAAAAAGAAAAAAAAAACATGATTTTTTTCCATCTTCATTTTAAATTTGTAAACTTTTATCAGTCATCAAATGATTACGTTAAATGTTATTTTGTTATATTCTTTGTCCATAACACACGCACGATAGATTTTCAAATTTATAACATCCACAATTTTTTGCTAAAACAAAGCAGGGTTTTTTTTTTTTCTGGTTACACAACCGCACAACTTCATGGTGAACACAGCTTGCAGGTCCACCGCCTCTGACCAGAAAGAGGGAGTTGTTTCCTTTTTTTTTTTTTTTTTACAAAACAAACAGAACAAAGAACACGCACACGCAGAAACACACACCACGACGACCAACGCAACGCAGGGATAGCAAGGATTTGCTACGGAGGTCTTTCACGCCCGCTCTTCCAAGGCAGGGCAAAGATTTCACCAACACAGACAGGAAGCAGCTTTGTTGTCATTGTTGTTCAGCAGAGAACGCTATCATTATCGTTTGTAGCTGTTGTACCATTGCTGTAATTTTTGAAGTCATTTTTCCTCCACTGTCTCTCAACTCCTCTGGACTCCCAGTGGCTTCCTCATTTATAAGCAGTATCCTCCGGTGAAAGAAACTTAAAAAAACAACGTCTGTACTGTTACTTTATTCCAATGGTAAAAATGTAAACATTTTGCGAGGTTGCCTTGCGTGGAGGTACTGAGAGGCCTGTCTGAGCGCAGACATGGTGTCAGAGGAGGGTTACTGTAGTTTACTAAGGCTGGCCAGTCAGGACCTGCACTGTCAGCGGTGAAGGGACTTCTGGGCTTCCTTCAGAAGAGTGTCGAAGTCCAGTGCGTCGTACTTGCTCTTGACGGGGCCTGGACCTGCCTCATCTGAAAGACACAAACAAACTGGGCGTCAGGTTGAAACACTGATACATTGATGTTCACCCATAAAGACCCAAACATCCACCGGTGACCAAAAGCATCTACTGATCTAAAATATTTAATACCTGCTGATCCACTAATCCTATCAATACATGGAAATAATTGCTCAAAAATACAGTTTGTCGTTTTTTCATGGTCATCAGATATGACCCATTTGGACGTTCAGAGGCTCCGTGGTTACCGTGGAAACACTAACATCTTGTACAACATAGATTCACCAGTAAACCCCATGGAGTTGGATCAATGACACTGGATGGACTGGATTGATTTATGTTCAGTTAATTATATATTTTGCTGAAAAAGTAACTTTTTCTTCAGTTTTTTGCGTTTTGATATAATAACTTTTGAATGTACTTTGAGTTTTCATTGAACGGCTAAATTAAAAATAGGAAAAAACATGATTTACAGTGAAACATGCAAAATACAGAGGATGGTGTTATAACAAATGATGACGTATTACTTAAGTTAAGGTTAAATAATGAGAAAAATTAATTTGGGAAGTGATACAAAAGTAGCACTGGGTCTTTATGGGTTAAATTATTATGGACCTCAACTATCCAAAATGTGTCAGAAAAATCATCATCACGCTCAAGATTTAACTGTTTGTGACTTGTGTGAGTAAAAAGACTCAATCAGCTTGTGTTTAAATGATGACTGATGATCCGTCCTTTTATTTTCTGAATGAATTATTCCGTGTGAGGGTCGTGGAGATGTCAGACTCTGGTCGACACTGGAATCATCAAACAGCAGAATAATGATTGGGCTTTACTGGTTTTGTTTTGTCTGTCAATGCAATTTGTAAACTGCTGTTTTATAGGTGATTCATGAATTATTATTGTTATTATTATTATTATAACTCGCTTATCAATGACTAACATTTAACTTAATTGACGTATATGGAGCTCCACTATCATTAAGTGTTCAGCTGCACAGGAGGTTGCTGTTGTACTTGAGCTTGCTTTATTATACATGTACTACTGTTTGACATTTCAGTGCCCCAGTCCATCTGCACTGCTAATGTGCCCAGAGAGACTTCAGACCAGAAACAAGACCACATCCATCTTCTTGCCTCATTCGGCGAGTAGGAAAAAAAAAAAGTAATTCATTCAGGTTTCACTTTCTGTCATCAGTTAACCATTAATCTATACCATGACCCCTTTGTTTACCATTCTTTGTCACTGTAATGCAACACTAACAGCCAAAAAAACCCCCCAAAACAACAACAAAAAACTCAACTATGACTATAAATGCTCAAATCGTGCTTAAATGCAGGGTTTTAAGTGAAGTCGTTGTGTGTGTTTTACCAAGGTCTATGTAGCGCTTCCTCGTCATCCTCCGTAGGCTTGCAGGTCCACTCTGGAGAACAGTCTCCCATTCCCTCCGGTGTCTTTGAGCCCCTGACTGGCGAATCTTTATGACGCCACACCGCTCCCTGTAATTGGAGAGGGAAATAGACACACAGAACAGAAGTTTCTTTAGTTTCATCAGCCCATGTGGTTAATGTCAGTATTCAGCACTGACAGCATACACACACACATACTCTGTAGTAAAGGGATTAGTGAACGCTTAAAACTTAATGCTAAATCAGTGTTCGTGTTACTTTTATTCACAAAAAAAAAGATACTTCAGCATTAGAGCAAAAAACAAAAGAAGTCAATTCAACCCAGTAGATTATTTGCATCTGTTTTTTTTGGCTTCTCGATGATCTGAACACAGGAGAAGCAGATGTTTTACCCTTTACATCTATGTGTTTGTCCTACATTCTATGAAACACACATTCTATTATAGAACTTGCGTGTCAAATACTCCAGTAACAAATATTCAAGTACAGCCGTGTGTCACATGTGGCTTTTCCATTGGACATCTGCACAAAACTTTACCAATATTTACTAAATGTCAAAAAAACAGAAGTGTGTAATGTTGGTTTTTCCATTAAATCACCAATGCAATGATTTGTTTACTTATTATCACGAGATGACGCCAGAAGTCATTCTATAAACATGGCAATGAATATAAATATCATCTTGATTTACAGATATATTCATTATTATTATATATTACTCCTCTATCCTGTACTTTTCCGTTTCCTGGAGAGTCCACACATACTGTGCCGCGTTTCTTTAAAAACTCTTCTTCTTTGCTTGATGTAACATCCATCAACATCCACTTTTTCTGTTCACCTTACTCTAGTTGCAGAAAAGGGTGTTTCCATTGCAGATTTGCACGACATACCAATTTCATTACACCTGAGTGGATTTCTACAACTTAAAAAGTTCAGTTGTTGGTTGAACGGGACAGAGAAGCACGGTCAACAACCTGGAGTGGCTCATTAGCATTTAAAGGGCCAGCGCTCAAAACAACCTTTCTGGTGTCATTACTCAGAAATAGGGTTGAAGATGGACCTGTGGAGTTGAATTAATGAAGAATTTAGACCCAAGGATTGCATTTACAGTTTATGTAGACCACAATGCATTATTCCATTTAAAAAAAAAGCTAAATGTTACTCCTTTAAAACTTCCTCAGGATTTAAGACAGAAATTTGGAATGATTTGCATTTAATCTCAAAGTACAGTGACTTCTTTTCAGGAACTAATGTCTCATTATGTGGCTTCACAGCTGGAGTATAAAGGCTGCATTTTCTCTGTCTATGCACAGTCAGCATATTAAAGTTCTCATGTCTCTTCTTTAGATCAAGGAATCCAGATCAGGACACTTACTCGTTGCAGATGATGACTTTGCAGTCCTCCGCTTTGCCGAAAACCTGGAAGCGTTTCCTCAGCATGTTCTGGGTCACGCTGCTTGGCAGGTTGTGGATGTAAAACACCTGGCAGTTGTCCTGGCAACAGGGAAACCATGGCAACAGTGAGGACAAAGGACAATGCAGAATGCAGACAGACGTGGGAACTGATGCAGGAACGCTGAGTGTAGGGCAGCGTCACTTCAGACACTTCAAACGACCTTGTGTTTATTAAAATGCATTGTAGTCTTTACAATAGAGACTTTATTGAATGTGTGTTAACATTTAAAAAAAGTCTACATCAGTAACTTCATGAGCTCAAAGTTGCTGAGGTGGAGTTTCTTTCTTTAACTTAAGATGTAAAGTTTTTTAACATCAGTGTGATTTGCATGTGAGTGTTGAGGATGACTGGTCTCTGTACCTCGTCAGACTTGGCTTTGTTCCTCTGCTTGTCGTCAGGACAAATCTCCGAGTTCTCACTGAAGGAGGAACGAGAAGAAAAGGGGAGAAAGAGAGAATGTGAGGGGATAGTGAGATAAGGATGCTCACAAGGTGAAACTGAAATGTCAGACATGGGGAAACAGGTGAACTGCAGCAAAAAGGGAGACGTTTTCCTTTTTTCTTTTTTTTTTGCTGCAGTAACGCTCTCTCCTTTCCTTGCTATTATCTTTTTAAAAACAGAAATAAAACCTACAGACAGACACATACAGAGATTCAACAAATGTATCTGCATCATTTAACCTTAAATCTAACCTGACTTTTTTTTTTTTTTTAAACCTTTGTGAAGAATTTGGTCAATATGACAACAAATGTGCAGAGATAAAGACTGCAATTTACTTTTTTCACTGAGGAGCTTCTCTTTATCATTTGTCAAAACAGGTCTGTGCAGCTGAAGCTTGAAAACGACGGCCAAAGAAAAGGAATTGTGTACGGTGTCACTGGATGCATGGACAGTATTAACCCACATTAACATATTTTTCAGTATCAATAGCTGTGAATATGACTTCATACTGCACGTCTGTACTATGAAGCATTTGGTTTGCATACGTTCCACTATATGTTGACATTTATAAAGTCTACAGAGGCATATTTGGATAGTGTTTGTAAATGTTCTGTAATGATGCAGAATTTCTTCTTGGCTTACTCATGTTCTTGGTTTGGTTTTGTTTGGCTCATACTTTTATTTACTGTTCAAGGGTAACTTTTTTGAGTGAGTTTTGTGGATTTTATCTCCACTCTGTTGTGTATTAAACCATTGATATCTTAGCAACATAATGCACAGCCAAGGACGGCAACACAAAAAACAAGTGTCTCCTCTAAACTGGAGGTGAGCTGACCACATTCTACTGCAGATTTATTTTAGTTTGTTGACCTTTCAGCATCTCACAGGTTAATGGAGATAACGGTCATTAATGACACTGAATTATTTTATTCTGTTAAATGAAATGAATCAAATTATAATCAAAGAAACATTAAGCATCTTTATTTGTATATGTGGACATGTGTCACATAGTGAAATTAACCATCTGCTTTTAACCCATCACGACAACATGCAGACTAGGAGCAGTGGTTTGGCCATATCAAGTACCCAGGGAGCAAATGGGGGGTTAAGGGCCTTTGCTCAAGGGCACGTACATTTGTATAAGTACCTCATACAATCCTGCAGAAACCTGAGTGCGTCCCTTTAAAGTCATCCCCTCTGAATCATGTATTTCCTCCTTCTTACCTGGAGTCTGTCTTGCTGGCGGGGGAGTCTGGACAGAGGTGGAGGGTGGGCGATGGTGAACGAGATCCCGACGAGCGCTCCGCCTCTTCCTCTGAGACCGGTGGTGTCGCAGCTGTCGACTGGCAGTCGTGCGGCGGTGATGATGAAATCACCACTGTCACCGTCTGCTGCTCCTCTGGGTCTGTGACTTCCAGCCTGTCCCTGTTCTCCTTGCCCTTTGCGTCCGCTGATACCTGATCGTCAGCTGCTTTGGGTGCTAGGGCGCCGACGCCATCGCTGCCCCCCTGTGCCTGCAACATAGCACCGAGCATGGCAGCGCTACGTTTGCGGCTCTCTCCCAGACTCGGTGCGCAGTAGTCGTGGTCACCAAAGTTGCAGTGGGTTTCGGCGTCGCCGGCCTGGCCCATGCGCCTCAGCTGAGCGTACAGCTCTGTCTGCTCTGGAAGCTTCCGCTGGTGGTGGCCGCGGCTCAGCCAGGAGGAGCTTTTGGTTGCAACGGCGGAGTTGGAGGCGGGGTTTCCTGACTCACCTCCACCTCCTCCGCCATCACCACTGCTGCTGCTTCCTGTTCCTCCACTGCTCTTTCCTCCCTCTGTTGGCTTGAACATCTCATCCTCAACAGGTTTGTGAGGTGGGGTGGTCGGAGGGGTGAGGCCTGATGGGAAATACGAGCAAATTTCAACTTCATTTTATTGAATCAGCTGAAATTCTCACTGAGACTAAACTCTCCTTTTCAAAAACATGATACAAATTTAGTGTTTAGTGTTACTTCTTCTGACTTTACCTTCTAGAATTCAGGGTTCCATGAAAAGAAACATAGAAATGTTTATTTTGGATTGATAAAATGAAAAAAAAAGTACTACTGTGTTTCTTTAGATGATATTCATATGATAGCTCCTTTCTTTTCCCATTATCATACAGTAACCACACTCTTGTATGGTCTACTGTTCCCATCTCTCTGTTTCAGTTTAGTAACTAGTTTACAATCTCATTCTTCTGTGTTTTGTCTATTGTGTTATGTTTCATGCATCTTTTGTTAAAGTTAATAAGTTTTGTTAAAATTGTTAAAGTTTGTCCTTCCTCTGTCTTTTAGATACAAACTCCTCTTAAGAATCATGTCGTGTTTCACTACAAATTCCCACACTCGAAGCACTCAGAGTAAAAGACTTGGCCCTTTTTACTGTATCCCAACTTGGATCCAAATAAACAGATGTGTAGATGCATAATGTGTTTACCTGCTGTTCCACACAGATCCACACTGAGCGTCTGCTCAAAAGGCTTGGTGCTGTACTGGGACTCTCTGTAAGTGGAGACACAAACACAGATAAAAGAAAAGAGAGAAAATTAAAGATTGCTGTGTCATGGTGGAATCTGTTGTAGCTTTCCAACAGTCAACAGGAATCCAATAACAGCCTTAAAAGGCTCTCAGTAAAAGCCTGTTTTTCCTAAAATAAAACGGCACGGTTTCAGCTGATGTCTGCTGAATTTGAATTATGTTCCTCCCTGTAAATGCTACTGGCATTTCTCGGCGCTCCTCATTTCTTATCACAACAACCATATGTACTCCGCTGTCCTCTCCCCTATTCTTCTTCTCCTTTCTATTTCTGGCTGTCTGTTTCTGTTTCTCCAGTTGCCATGAAAGGCAGGAGCAATGCCGAATGGATTGGCTTCAGGCGGGATATTATTTACCCTCCACAAAGAACAGGACAGTAAAATTTTGAGAGGAAAAAAAAAAAACCTAAACTTTTTTTGGAGAGTGCTTTCAAAGACAGATTCATTTAGAAGATGGACAGAAGCCAGGGGTTTGTACAGGGAAACCATTCAGCTTTGGCTGGAGCTGGAAAAGCTCCAGGTCTGGAGGCTAGACGAGCGGAGAGGTTAATTTGGAAAAATAAGAGTAGTGAGGGCACAGTGTCTGGCACAGATGAAATCTAAATCAGACAGACAAAGGTCCCGATTCATCAGGGAATCTTGGAATCAAATCTGTGATTTTTTTTGTCTGGTTCTTTTGTTTCACATTTCAAATTTTCTGAGTCTAGTTTATGGACAATATGACTCCAGGTCAAAATGATATGATACACAATACTTTATATCTGCACTGCTCTTTGAAAACATAGTCTGATAATTGATAATTACATGTTTAATTTTGTTTTCTTCAGCTGATGGAAACTGAATTTCCCCTGGGGATAAATACAGTTTATCTATTTATATTGTTACAAGGTGATATGATTTAGGCAGTTCCTATTCTATCTAAATCTGTAAAAAAACAAACAAACTTGGTAACTGCTCATAAAATGTATGAATTACGGATTAATGGCAGATTACGACACACCAGCTCACACAATTCAGAAATTAAATTGATACCCAAATAGGATCTACTTAATTAACACTTAATTTTTTTTAAATTACAGCAAAGGTGATTAACTCGGTAATTTACATGTTTACAGGTGATAGATTTGCTGAAATACTCCTCTGCTCTTTAGTAGAATCCGTCTCTCACTCGTTTCAGAGAAATAAAAATCCTCAGGATGTTGAATATATAGGACCGACTGTGACACTATCTAAAAAATGGACTACATCCTGTTTACTGTGATGTAATACAACTTAGACATTACATGTACATAGTGTGCATGAAAACAAATCAGTATATAGGTTTAGCAAGTAGGATACTATGATATAAATATGTAGATGTAGAATCAACTGTGCAATATAGTATTTATAGTATATACATAATATGAATATGTGCAAAATGAAGGCAGATGTTGGTGCAGGTATAAAAAGAATAGGTAATGTAATGAGTGTCAGTGTTGATACTAAACTGGATTGGAATGCCATGTTATAATAGATATGCATTTATATATCAACTCTCTTAACTTTAACATTGTTCTTCATTTGCACCAGAATGATGCATTTAACTTTAATATATAAAGAATTCTCTCCTTTTTCACTCTCACAGAATCCCCAGGGAAACACTACTACAACTGTCAGTTCTCCAGTTTACAAAAAAAAAAAAAAAAACTGAGGAAATTTATAGCTGCACAATTCAATATAATTGACTGGAACTACGGTAAGAGGTGCCAGGAAGACACGCATAAACACTAAGCATTTTGCTACGGTAGAGAAGGTGCTGAATGAAAAAATGAAAGACCACTGAACAATGAAATTCAACAGGTGTTTTATATAGAGATGCTCACCCTGTGGACTTGGAGTTCAGAGGCAGACAAAGGCATGCTCGCTTTTCTGAAATTAGAAGACAAAAAAAAGACATTCCTTTATTAAGCCTGATTAGAAGAGGTGGCTGATTTGTCTTGCAGTAAAGTATACTTATATTTCTGCTGTTTGGTTTTAAATTGTGGAACATATACATTACAATTGAAGTATTTCCAAGCTTTTGTGTAACTGAGGTCATATTAGTCTTTTTCCTACAATTGACTTCTTGAAATCTTTAAAATCATACTATCATTCACCTCAAACATTTATCAAAATACCAGTGGATCAGCTGCAAATTCAGGGTTCAGTCAGTGTCTGTTAATTGTCATGTTTAATTTTGATTTGATTTGGCATTTGATCTTAATGTTGAGCCCTGACTTGGGGTTGTCTTTACTTATGATCCAATGCATACAGTGAGAACCAGGAGATAATTGTCAGCGCTTATAAAAAACCTGGCCGTGTTACCGTTGTGGCAGCAGGGTTTGGTCGGCTCTGTTGTTCCAGTGCTGCAGTCGCCCGATGTCAGCTGCTCTGGCTGCATCTCTGTCGTAGTTTCCTCTCCCGTCTGGGTTGGTAGGAGCTTCACCCCTTCCTTTTCCTCTTTTTCCTTCCTCTCTCCGTCCCTCATGCGTCCGGGCCGCAGCCTTTTGGCGAAGCGGCTGGGGAAGGAGGCTAAGCGGCGGGAACGGCGAACTGAGAAGGAGCCGCCGTCCTCTGCAGTCTCCCCCTGGGTCTGCGGAGCATCTGAAGAGCTGTTTCTCCTCTCAGGAGAAGAAGTGTCTTTACAAAGCTCCGGTTTAAGGGTGGCGGAGCTGGGGGAGTGGGCAGGGGCTGATTTAGCCGGGGCAGAAGGAGCACTTAGTCCTCTGTTTGGGCTGTGGGAGTGGGTGTAGGGAGGGCTGTGCAGTCTGTAAGGCTTGCTCACATCGAAAGAGCTGCTCTGCTGCAGGAGCTCGCGGAGAAGGGAGTTGGCCTTCATCTCCCTCCGTCTAGCAAACGGGAGCCTCCTGGGGGCGCTACCGCCGGTCCCAGTTAAACCCCCACTAGTCCCTGGAGTGGCCACTAATACAACTCTGCTGTGAGAGGTTGTAGGGGCCGGGCGGGAGGCCTCGGGTCGGGCCCTGGGCCTCGGGACGTCCCGGTCCTTGCGCTCCCAGCCCTGCTGCTTGCGCATGGGCAGGCAGTAGGTGTGCATGTACGTGATCAGTTCCACCACTGAGTGCAGTTCTTTCTCTGAGCTGAACTGAGGCTTCGCGGGCTCGGCGGGGGCCACAGCTGCCACACCCTCCACCTCACTACTGGAAGACTCCTCCTCCTCCTCCTCTTCATCCTCCTCTGACTCACTGTCCTCGTCCTCCTCTTCCTCTTCGTCCTCCTCTGTCTCGGCGGCCGGGGCGTCCTCTGAGTCCTGGGCGGTGGTGAGATGGCGGTGGAGCTCAGTGCACAGTCGACCCGCCGGACGCACCGCTCTGGGTTTTCGCTCCTGAGGAAGGTCAGTCTGAGGAGAGGCAGACCAGCATCATCATCAAAACAGTCAAGATATTTTTAGTACATACGCAACAAATCATATTTATAACTATTCTGGAGGATTTCCAACTTATTTGGACCTGCTGGAACCTTAAACAGAAGCAGTGTTAGGACGGCTTTTGAATCATAATGGTTATAGTTAGCATTTAAAAAAAATAAAAATAATAATGTGATTAAATATATCTATTTTAATTACGTCATCTTTATAGTGAAGTAACATGTGAATGTATTTTTGTGCAACTAATGTGTTAAACTGGGTAACATGTTGTAAATTCCTAAATACGCAAATCTAAAACAATAAAGTGCTGTTCGAGTCCTTTTCTGGTTTCATTATATTGAGTTTTATCACTGAAACTGAAAATCTTTTCTGACAGCATGGTCCCTGTTGTATTATACATGTAAAGCTTTCACTAAAATGCATATTCAGATATTTCATACGTAATTGGAATCTAATTACATATTTTTCTCAGTACTGTAAGTGCTTAGTTATGTTTATTTAATTAAGTACATGAAATTATGCACTTTAATTACATAATATGTGCATGAAAAAACTCCTTAACATGTAACATGAATATTAATAGCTGGATTGGGAAAAGAAATCTTTACATAAAGAAACACAAACATATTTGACTCCAGATGTAAAATATGATGTGAATAAATCAAACAGAAGTGTGAAATTTTAAGTTAGGACAGTAGGAAAGTTTTAAAATAGAAAATATACTGGAATCCTGCATTTATTTTCAGGTTGTCGAATTTTTTTTTATTGTTTATCGTTCGTGACCAGCCATGCTAAAGACCTTAAAGCTACACTGCATTCACATCTGTCCAAGCTTCTGCAAAGAGACGTCAGTGAAAACAGCAGGAAAACTCCTCACCTGACCTGACGCTGACATTTACTATTGATGTTTTGGGATCAAACATTTTTTTCATTTTCCTTTAAATCCCGTTGTAGCTTTGCAGAAAATATCTCATCAAACTGTCTACAGTTGTTCATTGGGAATAAGAAAAACGAGCCACCTAAGAACAGAAACCAACCGGTGAACACACGTATCTTCAATTTCCTGCCTGGAAACAGGAACACAGAGTACACAGCAGTACATTTTTTTGCTTTTGACTTTGTGAGGGATGATTCAGTGTGCAGCTGCAATAAAATGGCTGATTCCTTCTTAGTCATAGAGAGAGGAAAAAGAGAGACAGAGACTATGATTCACTGTTGCCCCCTTGCCCTGTCAGTCAATACTCCTGCCATCTGCCACTGCAAAGCCACCCCACTCTAAAACTAAAGCTCACGCACACACTGTCAGCTACACTGAGGTTATGGAGCATGTGTGATGGATACAGGCTCGGCTTATCCCGGCGCTGCATCCTGTGGGGATTTGGTGTCCTCCTTGCCTGAGCCGGAGCAGAAGGCTCACCATGCTTTATGCTTGTACAAGATAAATGGCTGGTGTTGTAATCAATGACCACTTGAAGCACAATGCTAGCGGCTATCCAATTACTGCTAAGTCATACAGCGGTAGCCATTGTAAATGTCCTCCCTTCCCCAACACCACATCTATCAGACGACAGCTGAATGTCTGTGCATTTGGGTCTAAACTGAGATAACTCATTTAAAAAACAAAAACTACTGTACTTACTGAAGTACCACTCCTAGCCTGTGTGCTTTGAACATTCTATAAAAACAACCTGAGACCCGGTAGACACTGGGTTCTGTCATTTCTGGTTGTTTCAGACAAAGATCCACAGATTCTAAATTTAGGTCTAAAACTTTTGGGGCTATGTGTAATATTTCAGCTTTCAAATATTAAAAAATGGCCTATAAATATCATTAGAGTGTTCAGAATGAAGAGTTCTGAAGTTCTGCCATAGATGCCAATGATATGTACTGAATCTATCCACACTGACAGACTGATGAGACAGATTAATGTGACGACTAGTGGGAGGAGTCAGTCCCTCTGTCAGTCTCCCATGATGCAATACTACACACAGGGTTACAACAGGGTTCTACTAGTTAAATGTAAGGCTTTTTAAAACTCCTTAGAACAGAATTTAACGCCCATTTCACACCTTATTTCATGGCCAAACTGGCATACATTCGTGACTCCTACAATTTAGGAAAATGTAATTATTTACTCAATTGCCTTGAGTCATTTTTCACTGGGGGCTGCAAAGTTAGCAATAATTGAATCCTGATTTCAAAATAAATTGTTGGAACTGAGTTGACTAACCTTACTTTCTTTGCAGCTTGGACATTTCAGGTTTATGGCAACATAACTTAAGACCTACCACATCAAATTTAATACCTTTTAAAGACTTTTTTAAATGCAGATTTGTAAATTCAAGACTTTTACAGACCCCGCGGGAACCCTATACACATAACCTCTTCAGTAAATCCAACTACGCTGATGTAAAGTGAAATTAAATAGAGTTTAATCAATATGAGGAAGCTGGCTTACCCAAATTTAAATAATTAAATAAAAACCATTTGGCAGAGAGTGGAGATCCACAGGCCAAACAGCTCCCCATCCACCGTCTGGAAACGAAATGTCAGGGCCAAAAGGGGCCTGTATCACCAAGGTATCTTCCTGTCCCCCAGCTCGATAAAGCCCACCAATCACAATCACGAGAGGTGTCACAATAGTAGTTTCATCGACCCAGGTTTTCGCAGTCTAATTTATAGCAGCTCATCCAGTGTTGCTGTTTGGTTCCACAGCAGCGAATCAGTATCTAGACAGACATTTTAGTGACATCACTGAACTCAGATACAGATTTGTGTGATCTGTAGTTCCCTCATAGAAGTACTCTGAAATTCAACATTTCAACCTTCGTGTGTTACTGAAGGACATAACAAGACTTTATTGATTTTATTTTCATGTAGAAAATCAAGGTCAAAGCCATATTGTATGTGCTACTTTTGTATGTTTGGATTATATGTACTGTCTGTATGATTGTACTGATGCTTCACTGTTCTCTTTTCTCTCTTAGCTGTTTTAACTCTCACTTTTTAATTAATAAGCTGTATTATATTGTTTTTTTTAGGGTGCCTATTGTCATCAGGCCAGGGACTGCAGCAGGATACTAGCCATGTTAGCTAAAGCTGCCATTTTACTGTTACTGAAACAGTTCGATAATTGAGATTGTCCACGATATAATAAATTAAATATATATATAATAAACTAAACTAAACTTTTCTAGCATTAGACAAACATAAGTGCAGATCCAGACCCCTGTCCACATCCACATTCTCCCTTTGAACATCATTCCTTCCATTAGTACCATTACTTCCTGGTACCAAACAGAGCAGGTCCACTCACTGTTCATGCAGACTCTGGAGACCACATTGGACCTGAGATTGTGGACTCACTGTCCTCACTGGAACTGCTGCTGTCACTGTCTTGGAATGTGTGTGGAAATGACCAAAAATAGTCACATACCCGATAAAGGCTTAAGCAACCGTCTCCTACATTCCTGATCACGGTCTGTACACTGATTTCTATGCAGGTGATTCAGTTTTAAGCAGATAACGGTTATTTAATTCAGGCAACTACAATGGAAGTTCTGTTTCGAGCATCTGAACATCCATCTGGTTCTATCGTATTGTCAGAAATGTCTTGGCATTTAGATTTAGAACCTAATCCGTATTGGTCTTGCTCAAACCTGCAGTGTGAGTCCAGAGACCTGCTGGCTCAGTGATACTGATTGCAGCCCCTGAGTGTGACAAAAGTATTTCTGCCTTAACTCTCCAACTCTGAAAAGAAGTGATGGGAAAAATCCAATTTAGTTATCTCTGCAACGCTCAGAACACAGAGAATCCGACAGTAGCTGGTGAGTCCAGAAGTGTGTCTGGGTTTACAATAGACTTCTTCTGCTTTAGTTCACAATGTGAAGAAGAGTGAGAGTGGGTTTTAAATGCACTGGAGCGCTACTGCGTCTGCGTGTATTCATCTGGAGTGAACAGGTATTACAAGAGTAATTCGTACCTTGACCAGAGGTTTGACTGGCCTTTGGTGCAGGCTTCTGTTGCTATAGCGATGCCCGTGGACTCCATCTTTGTGTGCGTCGATGCCCGCGGGAACGTTGGGAGGAGTCAGCAGCAGCTTCCTCAGCTGGAGAAGAAGAAAACATCAAAACATCAAAAAAAAACAAGACAAAAAACAAACATCAAACAGCACATATTCACTTAAACAAGGTGTAAGAGAAATGTGGAGGATGGGATGTGAGTCAATATCACACTGATGTCATTGTGAGAATTTATTTAACAAAAACTAAGAGTGGATTATCTGAAACTGCAGCGTTTGTTTCAAAGAGATTAAAACGAAGTAAAACTACAGAAACTGATGAGCGTTCCTGAATGGGAACAAAATTCTGGAACACTCTAAACAATTTATTATTGGGAAAAAAACTCATCTTATGCCAGTTGAATCTATTGTCTTTTGGCATTTCAAATTATTATTTTTTTCTCAGATTGACATTATTGGTATCTCACCTCAGAAGTAGAATTGCACAAAATTTCACAATTTTGCATGTTGTGTCAACTGTTACATTTGTATCCATATCTACATGTTACTGTGCTGTTGTCATCTCCTTAATAATGACATAAACACGTCGACAGATACTAATATTAAAAAGAGGACAAAAAACTAACACTGAAACTCAGAAAAAATAAGTATTTCTAACAAAAAAATATAAATATCCAACTTGGTTTAAAACTGATTCAAACTCGCTTCTATCCTTAGGTCCATGCACATAAACACAAACTCCTCCAATGAGTGAAATAAACTTCAGAACAAATGCAGAGTTTATGCTGATGCGAAAGTGTCCGACATTTGCCTTTTTCAGCATTTCATTCCTCTGGTTAATCTCCTCTCCGTCCCCTGTTAACGCCCTTCAGATGGATGTTTGTACAAGGGAATAATGTACAGAGAGGGCCAGGAGGTTATGATACTCTACATTCATCACGTCACTAAAGCTGACAGCTACATGGCATATTCACGTTTTCCATTAAAGCACTGGATTCAGCCTCCTTCAGTATCACTTCTGCGCCTCCTTTGGTCCTCAGTCTTTCCATCTTCACCCTTCATGTTCCTGACATTTCTCTCTCATCTCACCTTACTTGCTTTCAACCTCAGCTTTACACATCAGTGCTTTCAAACCAACTGCATCCTTTCATTGATTTCACCCTTTTCTTTTCAACACAACCTATGGAAACTCTTTTTCCACCTGCATGTTGGAGAAAAACATCCTGTAAGTTGAAATAATGATGTAGTATCTTGAAATTGTGATAATATATTGTAGCTAATGACAAAACTCAGAAATACTGTCATTATTTTGAGATGCCAAGTCCAAATCTGACAAAAAACCCTCGATATTTTAATAAAGCTCCTCATTATTTCAAGACATTCAGTTCATGTTAAGAGATACTAACTCATTATTTCAACGAACACTACCTTTTTTTTCCCATCACTTTAGCACAGATGGGCTTCTATAGAGGCAAAGATTATGACACAAAAGGGAAAACAGCGTCAAACTCTCCCCTGTAGGGTATTACCTTTCAAATGCATATTAACACAAACGCTCCTCATTTCCAACTATCTTTTCATTTTTTTGCAATCTATTCATTCCAGTGTCTAGCTTCATGACAGGGCTATCAGCTGATATAAATCAGCTTAGGGAGAAAATCTCCCTCTAAGCTTTGCAGCGTTCGCTCCAGGAGAAGCTGCTGTTGGAAATACAGATGTGATGGGAATGTGGATTGGAGCGCTGGGATCCACCAGAGCTTCGTGAATGATTTACAGCAAGAAGCAACGAACGCATACTGAGGCTTCATCTAAAGCATCCGCTCTGGTCACCTGATGGTGTTTGTAAACACACAGACGCCTGGAAGGGACACATTAAATGGATTTTCTGATAAATTAATATTAACATTTATGGAGGGAAACGTCAAGAACAGTAATGCATGATAGATTCCCTTTTTAATGCTATACAGAAATGCAAAAGACTGTTTTAATTAAATAAAAATGTGCAGCTGTGTGCAGTCCATTCATTATTTATTTATTTATTCAGCTGATATTTTTGTTGGAACAAATTTGAAGCATAGATGAAAGAATTTATATACTATTATAATTTACACTGCCAAAAACACAGATCAGGATTATAGAAAACACAAACAGGACAATGCACAGGCAACTAGAATTACAATAAAAGTAAAAAAAAACAAAAAACAAAACCAAAAAAACAAGAAAGAGGAAGTTATTCATGATAATATGACTGGTACCTCTATTATATTTCAGATTTAGTTTAACCATCAGATCCATTATAGAGACAAAAATGAAACGTATAAGCGAAAAATTTGTTTTTTTAGAAGGCATGGAAACTATTGAATTTATAGCAGTTTGCATGGTTCTGTAACCCCTTAAATATGTTTTAAAATGTTTTTTAATGCTTCAGAGTCCTTGTTTTTTTGGATTATTGGCTTGTTTGTTGTGGCAGTTTGTTCAGGGGATAATACCTCTAGTCCACACTCAAACATGGCAGGTGATGATAATGCCTCCTGCAATGAAACAGGAACAAAAACCCAAAACTATTCCAATCTGAGCCACTGAAACCATCTGATGATCATAATACTGGAGGGAAACAATGCTGATATTAGCAAGAATAATTTTTTTATCAATATTACTTTTTAATTTACTTCTACATGAATGAACAATATGATTTTTTCACTGGTACTTTCATCCATAAAGACCCAGTGTGACTTTGGAAAAAGTTCCCAAAAGAATTTTTGTCCATATTTAACCTTTTTTCAGTGATTTATCACAGCATATCATAATATTATCCTCTATATTTTGCTTTTTTTTCAGTAAAAATCAGGTGTTTTACAGTATTTAAATATACAGATCATGTACTTTAATCATCATGATGAGATAACATTTGAGGGTTATTATCAAAAACAGAGAAAACTGAAGCAAATCTCTCATTAACTGAACATAAACCCAGTGTCTCCATCCACTGTCACTGATCAAACTCCACGGGTTTTACTGATGAATCAATGTTATAGAAGATGATGGTGTTTCCACGGTAACTACGGAGCCTCTGAACGTCCAAACGGGTCATATGTGACGACCATGAAAAGATGACGAATTGTATTTTACACCAATTATTTACATGTATTGATAGGATTAGTGGATCAACAGGTATTAAACCGTTTAGGTCAGTAGATGCTATTTATTGCTGGTGGAGGTTTGGTCTTTATGGGTTATTAAGGGGATAATAATTCTAGTCTACACTCAAACATGGCAGGTGATGATGATGCTTCCTGGAATGAAAAAAAACAAAACAAAAAAAACAACAATCCCGAACTGAGCGACTGAATCCAACCGATTGGGTTCCGTTGCAGTAGTTGTGTTGTGATGCTTCTGATCATTAGAACAAGTATAAACAACCCATCAGAGCTGTAACTACACAATACTATATGGGTCAAATGACTGAACGGGAAAATGGTCGGCATCACTAATGGGGCCACCGCGGCCCTTTGTGGGTGCGCCAGCTTGGCTCAGAGTGTGTGATGATGCTCCTGTGAGAGTCCCATTGAAGATAGTGAAGAGTGGACTGACGCTCTGTGTCTGTGTAACGCACTGAAAACTCTGTGACAACATCCGGGCCCCTCAAAGACTCTACTCTACCCTGGACTTCATCCAGATCCGCTGGCAGCATCAATAGAGGCCTTGTTCTTCATGGGACCGCACGCACACACACACACACACACACACACACACACACACACACACACACACACACACACACACACACACACAC
>JAPTYQ010000002.1:14170160-14182677 GCA_029814465.1 Ostorhinchus cyanosoma | reverse complement strand
CTACAACTCACATGACTGCAGCAGCCCTGTTCTGTAACTCCAGTCACGAGGATAGAGTAGTATTACAATAACCAGCCGGCAGGGGCGAGCGGCATAGACACACAGTGAGAGAGAGAGAGAGAAGAGGGGGGACAAAGCCACTGTTCAGCCCTAATAACCCTGAGTAAATATTAACATATTAACGGTGCGTTTGTAGAATTGATAAGCTTATCAGATTACACCTGAAGACAGAACTTCACCTGCGATATAATGTACAATGTAATTTCTTCCCTTTCCCTTCGACTCAAGCTTTATCTTTCTCCCTCTGTGTCGCTCAAGGACTTTGCAGTGGTGCTGCATAACAAGCTATTTTTACAGAAAATACATGTGATCATGCAAATTATTGCAGGAATATATACAGTTTTCCTCTTTAGCCTCCTTCTCAGCCTCCTGAAGACTGTTTATACACTGGTGACACTGAAGGACAAACAGGATGGGACAAAATCCACCCTCTATCTTGTTGTGAAGCTTTACATTAAGCTTTTACATTTTTTTTTCTTTTCGGTAAATGTCCTTTTCTTTAGCTCTATGTATTTGTGCACACGTGAACCAAAAACATATTTCTGCCTTTACGGAACAGAATTAGACAGTATGGAAGTGTGTCTGACTGGACTCAACTCATCTGGGTTGAGATTTGGTGACTGCCAAGCCCAAAGCACATGATTCACATCCATTTTGTGAACTGTTTAGTCCTTGTGGGGGTCGTGGGGATGCTGGAGCCTATCCTGGGTACCTATGGGCGAAGGCGTGGTACAACCTGGACGGGTTACCAGGGTTTAGCTGTGGGTGAGGGAGCACCGTCCTGAAAGTGACCACTCCTATCAGAATATGTTTTTAATATGTCACCTCTGAGTTTATTCTATATTAAAAAATCGGCCATTTTATTTAAGTACCTGTGGAACCCTTCTACTTCACTATATGTAAATGATCAGATACATATGATTTTGCATGAATTCTTAAAGGTACACTGTAGTGATGTAATATTAATCAATCTGTGTAAATGGAGACTGTGCATCATGTTCTTCACATCTGTAATGTGTGTGTGTGTGTGTGTGTGTGTGTGTGTGTGTGTGTGTGTGTGTTATGGAAGCACATGTCACTGCTGCAAGATAAAAATAGCCCACAAACTCCCTGGATCCCACCACACACTGAATTAACCTGCTTAAGCTGCCAATCAGCTGTGACAGAACCCCCCCCACCACCACCACCACCACCCTTGTGCGCGCACACATACATAAACACTTGCTCCTCACGCGCACGCACATCCTCCTCCTATGACCGCGCAATCACAGCAATAACAACCGCCACGGGCCCAGTCTTAATGGTGCACTGGGATGCAGTAAACACAGGGGTCCTGTATGTTCTAATGACAGCCCGTGTTGTGGGTTAATAATCCGTGCATATTTGGAGAAACACAACTCTTGCGCGTGCACGAGCATGGAGATTAGATCCGATACTTTGCAGTCAGGTCATATGGGAATTGGACACTTTGCCAAACTCCGTTAGAAAATCGGTGATTTAATGTTTGCTTGGACGCAGGAGCTGAGACTAAAACAGTGTGACACAAATTAACATTTATTAATAATAATCACTGTCTGACAGTAAATTCCGCATCACATAAATGTGCAAAACATCATGCATTTTGGTCAAATTTCAAGCTTTATGCTCGGTATCCACCAGTCTCTGCCGTGTTTCCGTGGCAGATTACACTGGGATTAAAAGGAGTGTCAATGATAAAAGTCCGGGTTTCATTCTGCAGAGCGGAGCTTCATGCACCTACTGTCACCAAATCCAATCTAAGACGCAATTCACCTCTAAATAATGTGAATCCATGCTTTAGTTGAATGCATGGAGAAATTGTGGACATCATCATGTTTCTGGACACGATTTGGCGTGTCGACGGTGCTGTGAAATTCCGTGGAAAACCATTTGCCCGCGCTCCCCTGGTAACACCGGGGGTCAACCGACTGTCCGTCATCATCATCCCATCTAACACACAGCTCGAGGATCCGGTGTTTTCTGTTGTTCCGAGACAAACCACCCCTGTGTGAACCAGACGAAGGTTTTGTAACCGTTGCCAGTCGGTTACGCAAACGATTACAAAAACAGAAAATCGGACCAACTTCCTCATAAACCGAAAAAAAAACAAAACAACCAAACAAACCGTGTTCTTATATCACTGACAGTTTGCAGAACATAAACAGATCGTGTGTGTAGATAATACAGAAGGTATCGGTGGGAGTTGTTCAACTTTGAAGCGCACAGCCTGTGCAGACTACAGATCCAGCACAGAGATCCAGAGATCCCCGGTTAAGCCCACGGAGCCTCGACAAGCAGCTTATAATGGAGTGAATAAATAACATTACACAGCACTGATGTATTGCAGTGCTTCCCCAAAGAGACATTTTATTAAACAACAGCCTGGATTCTGCGAGAAAAATACAACAAAAACAACAACAAAAGAAAGAAACAATCACAATATCCAACCAACCGAGTAATTCATCACAACAGACACGTACGAGTGGATTTTCTTGGCGAAAATTAAAGCCAAACAGTCCTTCAGTCATTGGGTTAATATCATAAAGTCATAATATCATAACAGTCCTCCAGTTAAGTCCATGCGTTCGGAGGCGCACCACGTGTCCAAGTCTCCGGCACTCAAATTAAAACTTCCCTCAAGAATGCGTCAAAAGTTTCCAAAGCGCCCCTCTGCATACCAAATAATCCTCCCAAAGCAGCGACACACGAGCGGATCCCCGGTTCTATCAGTAAAACAAAAACATTTATGCCTTTTTAATCCAACACAATTCCACATTCCCCCCGGCTGAAGACATTTCCTCCAAAAAACACGTGAAAGCCAGACGTCAAGACATAGTAGGCATTCACACATACACATATACACACATGCACACACACACACACACACACAGGCGCGCAGAGAGAGACACCGGCTCTCAGTGTACCGGGGAGATGCTGCTGAAAAGCCGGGGAAAGGCTCGCATCAACCGGGCTTTGCGTGCGCCACAGCCGGCGACGCGCAAAAACGCACCCGCGTCCGGAAAGCCCCAAGTCCCGTGTATCCAAAGAGGCCCGAACCTTACCTGGCTGTCGGAGTTTTCTGTCAGGTAATTGAAGACAAAGGACGAGAGTTCCTCATCTAACAGTGGAGCGCAGTCCGCCATCTTCTAGTGAATGAGGAGCCGCGGAGTCAGAGAGCGGAGTATAGGAGGAGGAGGAGGAGCAGTGGAGGAAGGCGGCCTGCAGGGGGCGCATCTGTTTATACACACACACACACATATACACACAAACCAAGACATGGAGATTAAAGGGGGTCTGGGGACCTCCTGGGGGTCTCTACAGTGACCCCCAGGGACACACAACTAAATGAGAATTAATTTAATTTCATGGTCATTGAAGAAATTACATTTGACCTATTACAGCCAACCCACCCCCCAAAATAGGAAACATTTATTATTATTATTATTATTATTATTATCATTATTATTATTATTATTATCATCATCATTATTATTATTATTATTCAATGTAAGTATGTAAATAATATTGAATTCTAATTCTAGGTTTATATAGCCCATAGGTGTGAATGTGATTGGTTGTTGGTCTCTATATTTCAGCCTTGCGATGAACTGGTCACATGTCCATGGTGTACCCCGACTTCACGCATAAGTAGTTGGAATAAGCTCCACCGACCCACGCAACCCTACTGAGGATAAAACAGGTTCAGATAATGAATGAATGGATTTTTATATAAATGACCAAATTTCATTTTTCACGAGTTTGTGTTTTTTTTTTCTACCTGTCTTTTTCTCCACACTTACTTGTTGTTTGTTGATGCTGTTTCTCCATAATGGGAATAAAGTCATATCTTATCTTATTATTATTATTATTATTATTATTGCTTCCTCCCACCATCCAAGCACATGCACTAGTAGGTTAATTGGTTAATCTAAATTACCCACAGGTGTGAATGTGACAGTGGTTGTTCGTTTCTGTGATGAACCGGTGACTCATCCAGGGTGAACCCCGCCTTCGCCCATAAGGAGCTGCGATAGACTCCAGCGACAGGACGAAGTGGGTTCAGATGATGAACTGATTATTTTTATTTAACCAAGAAGTCCCATTGAGATCAGAAATGTCTTTTGCAAGCAGCCATACAACATCAATACTCAGCCTATTGGATACACAAATCAACAATAAAAGAGAATATCAGCTCTTCAAGCACAACAGACTCAAAAAAAATGACATTCCTCCATCATTGTATTCTCTATGATCCTCTAAAAAATATGACGAATATGAGTGTTTTTAGTTAAAGAACATGGCATAACATGATTTTTTTCATCAGATTTGGAAGTTTTAACCTCTTAGAACTAAAGGTCTAGCATTTCCTCCATTTCTGAATCATTGTACAATCTACAATATCCAACCCTCACATGGAAATTATTGGATATTAAGGCGACCATATGTACTATATATATGTTACTATGCATACTTTTTTATTGAGATTATTCCAAAAAGCACAGCAGTATGAGTATTTCACACACATGTACTGTTTCTTCAAAATGTTGCAGGACAATATTACAACCATTTCTATTAGATCAAATATTTTAGTTTTGAGTTTAAGCTTTATTTTTTAAGTTTTAGGCTATGGTTGAGTGTCCTTAAAATAAAATAAAGACATACGTTTTTAGGTTGTTTCGTGGATATGAATAATTGCTACTGTTATTCAGTTAATACTGGAATTAAATATAATATTGACCTTAATGACAAGATGTGAATCCTAAACATGGACATACGTAACTTATTTCAATTGAATTAAATGTTCAGTATGAATGTATTTGATAGATTTCCTGTGAAAGTGTATGTATGAATCCAGTTCAGACTATGAGTTTGGTGTGTACATTTATTTTATTTTTTGTCCTTTTCTGTTTAAGCATCATTTATTTGTTTATTTATTCAATAATCTCTGTTTAACAATGGCGCGGCTTTGTCATTTATTTACTTTTTCTTAAATTCTCTAGAAAAACTCCAGAAAAACATTTTATCTTATTATTTGCAGTAAAGCAATGAAACAACCTGTTCATCAGAATAAACCATTGCACCTTTAGGCAAACTACAGATAAGTAGTGTAATCTCAATGTTTCATATAATACTTCTAGATGTAATATGAATGTGCATGTGTGCATCAATAATGCAGTGTTTTAACAGCTGACTTTTGAGGAAATACAATGAGATTATGATGAGCATTTTGAAACACATTGGGTAGAGTTAGTGATAAACATCAGTGCAGAACAAATCTGAAAAGATGTGATAAAAAAGTGACTCACGATGTATTAATTAATATTTAAACCAACCGACCCTATCCTCAAACAAACTGCTTTTATTGTCTAAACCTAAAAACCTTCAGGATGGAAACTATCTGGTGACAAAGTCCAGGACTTTTATAAAACCACCTTCCTCCAACCTATTGAGGAAAGACAGAAAAGTACAGGAATCTTCAATGACAAATCCTTTTGTGATTATACATACCTGTGGTTTGCAGAAATGTACAATGGCTAGATTTTATTCTGGAGATTGATTTGCAGTAGAGCTATCTGTCCTATTGGTAGATGTCTTTAACCCATAAAGACCCAAACATCCACTGGTGACAAAACCATCTACTGATCGAAACTGTTTAGTACCTGTTCATCCACTAATCCTGTCAAAACCTGTAAATAATTGGTGTAAAATACAGTTTTTCATCTTTTCATGGTCATCAGATCTGACCCATTTGGACCTTCAGAGGCTCCGTAGTTACCATGGAAACACCGTCATCTTCTACAACATTGATTCACCTGTAAAACCCATGGAGTTGGATCAATGACAGTGGATGGACACACTTGTTTTTATATTCAGTTACTGATATCTTTGCAGAAAGTTACTTTTATTTCAGCTTTCTCTGTTTCTGTTATAATAATCCTCAACTTTAATCTGAGCTTTTATGACCATCTACATGAGCTGTAAATTAAATATAAGAAAATAAATGATTTACACAGAAAACACACAAAATGAGATCGATAATGTTATAACCAATGGTGATAAATTACATAAGAAAAGTTCAATATAGAGAAAACTTCATCTAGGAACAGCCACAAAATTAGAATAATTTGTTATTTGATGTTTATAGCACTAGTCCATATTGTTTACCTTCTGATTACCTTAACATTAATGCCCAACTGGTAATGAAACCATCACTAAAAATTGTCAGTATTTGCTTCCTGTTACAACCAGATATTAAAAAGGTACAGTAGAACAAAACACACATGGTCTGTGGTTGGAAGCTGCCAAAATACAAAGAGCCCAAACACTCATCGTGCACTTTGAAGGCTTCAAAACTCCAGTCACACCACTCTGCCTTTGTTTTGAGAAGCCAGGACAGACATAAGTGTTGGCAGCATCATGTTGCTGTTGCCAGGCAACTGCAAAATCAATGCCTGTCACTCATTTTTCTAGCATGACTTAAGCTGATGTCATTATTATAAAAAGTATATCTGTTGCAGTTACAAAATTGCAACAGTGAAACCAGTAAAAGTGCTAAAAACTTTCCCTGTGTAGCCGTCACCCTGTGATTAGAGCTGAACTTCTGCTTTGCTCTTCTGCAGTTTATCATAATTTGATAAAAATATCAGACATTGTTATCCTTCTGTGATGATAGCTGCACATGCCTGAAGTCGGCTATTTTTAGCTTCATTGGTTGCTGCCTGTCTGGGATGTTTTAGTGATTAAATCAGTTCAACAAATTACTTTTGCAAGTATTTTGGCTGTAAACTGATAAGTGTTTGCACAGTTTCACATCAGTGCATCATGCATAGATGTATAAATGTGTCAGGGATTTACAGCAATGTAGAAATGTACTCCCAAAGTTAGAGTGAGCAAACACTAACCAGTCATCCTCAAGTGAACTCCAGGACAGAAAAACACTTTCAAATCTTACATATGTGCAAATGATACTGTTGGATTTATTTAGCATGAATGTACTAAACACAGAACAGAGTGAGTATAATATTACTTTATGCACCAAGTTATTTCATAAACATTTATTGAAATGCAAAAAGGTTTTACTACATTTTTATGGTATTATGATGCATTATGAGTTACAACAATAACAGCTGTTCCCACAAGCAGCTGATATCATGCGGAAGGGAAATCAAGCATTAGGACACACACACACGCACACACACACGCACACACACACAATGGGCAGAGCAGGGTTGTCCCTCCACTGCAGCACAGCTGTGTGCTGCTCTGTGTGTTTTGGTCATGAAAAGGTTAAGTGTCTGAGGCAGGTGATGGCCATAACAGACCTCTGCTACGTATCTGTCAAAAGAGAAAACTGACAGATCTGACCTTAATATTGTGTGTAACTGTGTGTGTGTGTGCGCGCGCGCGCGCGTGTGTGTGCTCTTTTTAAGTATGTGTAAACATGTGTGTTACCATCTTTGTAAGGACACTACACACCTTCATACCATTTACTCCCAAAATGACAACATTACATGAAATACTGACTTTGACAGTGTTAGGAAAAGATCACAAAAGGGGCTAAGATAAGAAATTTGCACGACCAAGATTAAAACACAAATATAATTGTTTATAGAATCCTCTACAAATGAACCAATGTTGTTTTTCTTTTCAGGTCATGTTTGACAGGAGTTAAAACATAATGTGCACTTTTAATCCCCCTCAGCCACATATAGTGTAAAATTCTGTTGAAAGTTACTGCTGTGAAATTTAGATTAGATTGTATTTGTGTAAAACTTATATTTATATTTGAAAGTACTCAGATATTATAACTGCACAAGGCCATTTGACCTCAAAAAAGTAGGTCAAGGTCAGCTATTTTGGATAGGCTTCTGCTCCATGACAAGATGCTTCCACAGTATAAATTTGTTGCAGATTTGTCAATGCGTTCTTCAGATAATGTGATTACGTCATTGAATGGACAGACGGACAGACAGACAACAAAATGATTACAATACCCCTTGGCCGAGGGGTAAAAACAAAGGGCTGTTTTTGAATAAATACTGTTGATTTCCGTGTAACAAGTTCATATACAGATGCGACAATGTGGGTTTTATTTGTGACTTCGATGAGTTATATAGCACAATTTTAGCCGTGATAACCAAAGCTACACAAATAAATCCTCAGTTGGTGTGTTTATACAGAAGTTGGATTATTGTGGTCAAAGTGGGGCTGTATAAAAGTAGTGCAGTGTTCAGAGCCACCCTGACTTCACCCACTGGTGTGTGAACTGTTGTTTTTACAGTTGCCATCACGGTTTCTAGAGCCGGACGTGACCATATTTAGTGACGGGGGTGGAGCCGGGGTCTGAGGTCATGGGTGAACTGATGGCAAACACTTACTGACTGACATGATAAAAGTGTAAATCTCCAGAAATGTTTGCAGAAAAACCAAATTTTACAGTTTAGTGTAAAGTCAAGTTGTCTGTCAAGAAAAATATGTTTTATTCAATGAACAGAATTTCAGAAAACACCTGTCACTCAACACCCGACAAAGTAGGTATTCAATAGTTAAAATCTTATTCACTGAGAAAAAGTTAAAGATTTATATGAACTGCTGCAAGAACTGTTAAAAAAAATCAGTATGTTGAATATTTACTTCTTATTTGTATTTTATCATGGAATATTCCTACGAATAGACAAAATGAATGGGATTTTTACTTTATTATTTTTACCCCAAAAGACTGGGAGGTTTAGTGTTTACAAAAAGGAAATGTCTATATATTTAAATCATTTTAATGTCAGTAACATAGGTGATTTAATTCACAGGTTCCCAAACTTTTTACAACTCAAGAGCCAAGTGAGAAATCTGCGATCTCCCAGGGACCGTAATGCTAATAATAAATCTTCCACCATCAAAACATCTGAGATAAACAGACCAGTGAAGCAAAATTCAACACTCTACTTCTGTTTGAATCAGGCAGAGGTGGGAAAAGTAATGCTTTACTTATGTAAAAGTCGAAATTCCACAGTCAAGTCCACAAACACTGCATTAAAAGTAAAATCCTGAAAAGTCCTGAATTTAAAGTGTTACTTCAGTAAGTGGTAAAAGAATTAACAGCAAAATACAATTTGATGAAAGGGCTTATTCTGCAGAATGACCCTTTTCAAGCTGAATTATTCTTTTGATAACCAACAAATATGGAAATAAATAAAGTAAAGTACATACAAGTGTTGTTAATCATGAGTCAATTTTACATCATCAGGTTTTTTTTTAATGGAAAAAGTTAAAACTTGTGTTAAATAAATGTAGTGGACTAAAAGTATTTCCCTCTGACGTATAATGCAGTAGAAGTAGAATGGAGGATAAAATGTAAATACTATAGTAAAATACAAATATGTCAGTGCTTAAGAATATATAGTGAAGGACACCGGGATTAAATGATGATTACCCTCTTTTCCTTCACCCTCTTATGAAACAATAGGAGTAAATAAGCAGAATATAGATTTTTTTAGAAAGGTTGGTTTTCTGACTTTGTCTCAAATAAACAAAAGATAGAATGATTATTACTTTATCAAACCACAAGTTCAGTCAAGTTCATGCAGACGATCGTAAAATTACTATGAACCACGGAGCTGATCTTATCAAATACAAATAAGCAATATGGCACAAAATCAACTGCACAAAGGTGGCGAGGGAAGTACTTTCACTTTCTACCCATATGTTACACTGTAAGCGGCCAAATGAGGCAAAAGTCAGACCCAGAAATCAATCACTCACAAGTTCAAGGAATAAAAACTTGGCGTGGTGGTTTGTGAAACAGACGTCTGGGGGTTTTTATTGTCTTATTGCGCATCATTCAGATTGATTTCCAAACTTACTGTCTGATGTATTTCTCAATCATGACGCCACTGTTTATACTTTTACATTAACCTTCCACCTCTGCTTTTCTTAAATAGATTCATTTCTGTTTTGCTGAAATGAATTATGATATCTTTGACAGAACAGATAACAGTAGTAAAAAAAAAACCAAACAAGTTAGTATGTATATTATAATTTCAAGTAATTGTATACTGATGGAGTGATATCATGGGTTTACTGGTAATTAAATGTAGGTTTGGTGAATGTGAGGTTAACCCAGTTTCTTCTCCTGGTTGTTCTCTGTATTTGGACACAATACATAGCATTAGCATTAGCAGTTAGCATTATCATATAGCACACATATGGAGAGCATAAGTGTTGTGTTGGCATTTAGTCGTTATTTGATAAAAACTGCATTTTTGTATCATTTTGCACCTATACTAAGGCAAAAGAGGAAATCAAAACATGAAACAAATCTGCTGAATTCAAATTTTGTAAATAATAGATGCACTTTTGAAAGATTCAGAATTCTTCCGGCTTTCACATTAGACTTTCTGTTTTCCTTTTGCTCACAGTACAATAACAATCTGCACTGCATTTACGTCTTCTAATGTCTGTAGAAACCCTAACATGGTACAGAACCATCTTTTTTTTTATTATTTTATCTTGACATAAGGCATTGTTCCCAGTCACAACATAAATGTATTTATTACTATCATCCTACAGCTGTGAGGTGAAGTATTGTTTTAAAAGTATCTGATCCTGGCAGCTGTGGCCTAGATGACTGGAGAGTCAGCTTGTGACCAAAGGGTTGCCAGTTTGATACACTGAAACAGCATTGACTTGTTCGCTGATGTGCCCTTGAGCAAGGCACTTAACCCCCGCATTTGCTCCCCAGGCACCTGCCATGGTGAGCCCACTGCTCCTAGCATACAGTGTGTGTGATGCATGATCTAGTGACGGATTAAAGGCAGAAGACCAATTTCAGTGTGTGGTGCACGTCTGTGACAAACTACGGCTGACAAAATAAAGATTCTATTCTATTCTATTCTATTCTATTCTATTCTATTCTATTCTATTCTATTCTATTCTATTCTATTCTATTCTATTTTTCAACCAAAAAACCTCTCAGGTGCATTTTAGACTCTTACTCTTACTCTCCATTTCACTTAGTACTTTACTGATATATAACACCAAACAAAATCTGTACTAAATAAAATTACAAAACTGTAATTGTAAATGTGGGGCCTTTGGAGCCAATCAACACTGAAATTACCCTTTGATTTGCTTGTGCCAAACTCTTTCTGAAGCCAACATATAAATGTGTTATACAACATTATCTGAAGGGTTAAATTTTGTTACATATGCTACTATAAATAATCTCCGTCTTCTCTTTGCAGGTTGTTTATTCCATCGTAACTTCAGAAGAAGAAGCCAACATTAGTGGAATGTCAGGAGCCCTTCAAGGAGGTGTTCCAAGCATCGTCTTATGTTACATTTTATATTTACATTTTAGGCCTGCAGCCAGATTTCTGATGCTGACAGGCTGTCAGTGAGGTCAACAGCAGAACAGTCTCAACCTTTAAATCATCAGCACCACGAGACAGAAATGGTTAGTGGGTCAGAGGTGGCAAGTGTGACTAGACATAGGATTAATCTAGAAAGATGTTCAGTATTATGTATCAGGTAGAACAGGTAGTAAATACCAGAAAGTGGAGTCGTTAGAGTGAATAAAAACTAAAACTAGTGGTGAAATAATGATTTTTAGTAAAAAATACAAACAAGTTACAAGTACTTGTATTGTACTTGTAAAAAAGTACAATACAAGTAGGAATTGTAATGCAATGTAGAACAAAACAGGATTAAAATGAGCTTCAAAGGGTCCAGTGTATAAGATTTACACCTCCTAAGACTTAGAAGGATTTAAGGGATTTCAGAGGATCTAATTACAGAAATGGAAAATAATGTTCATAATTATCTATTCATTAGTGTATAATCACAATAAAAAGAGAATTGTTGAATATTCATTATCTTAGAATGAGATGTTTACATCGACGGCGGTACTGGGTCACCATGGTCCGCCATGTTGTGCCATCATGATTCTACAATATGAAAAGACTTCCTCTTCTTTTCAATGTTTTATAGAAGGTGTCATCCAGCATTAAAGTTCATTACGGTGAACTATGGTTGGGTGTGGACCAGCATTAATGTGTGCTTAACTAAAAAGGCTAGAATGGAAAAACAAACAGGAGCTGCACTGGAGGAATTTTGTGGTCGACGTACAGGAAGAGAGGATATTCAGCTGGTTGTAGCTGATCTGCAACTTTACCCATAAATGTGATTAAACACCACACACACAGTCTTTATAGAGTGCAGGAATTAAGTGGTTTTGCACAATATTGAACCTTTTGAACCAATTTTTTTATTGTCATGTAGAAAATCAAGGTCAGTGAAGTTACTTGCCCTGTCCTTGCCCATATGTAGCAAAAAATTAAAAATTAAAAAGTCAAGAAGTATATATACATATATATATATATATATATATATATATATATATATAAAGAATACAAGAAAAACACATGTAATGTGAAAGGAACATGCA
>JAPTYQ010000002.1:13985648-14000537 GCA_029814465.1 Ostorhinchus cyanosoma | reverse complement strand
TTGGTTCCCTGTATCACAGAGTTCTGTAGCAGGACTCTCACAAGTGACGGAATCTGATGTGTATTTTAGAGCATGGAAAAAAACTAGGGCTGTCAAAATTAACGCGTTAACATGGATGAATCCATCATCATGATTAATCTGATTAAAAATGTTAATGCAAGTAACCCATCTGCAGGTCAGAATAACTCTGAACGCCTCTGGCAACGCATTTCGAGCAGTTTGTCCAAGTAAAGTTTGCGTCGTGCATGCACAAATGGGCAAATGATCCGGTAGTGACAGGCAGTAGAACCAACCCATAAAAATAGAAGACACTAAATGGCACGTTGGCTCTGAATGGAAATATGAGGACAAAAAACCCAAAATGGAACAGTCGACTGACATAAAGTATTATACACACTCTGCAGGAAGGAGTTGTCTTTTCACTGGAGCACTGCCAGCTAAAAATACCACATCAATGTGAAGCTTGTCACCCAGCTTGCAACAAACAAGTGCATATATATTCTCTTCTTTATTGAGTCTGTTTACTCATGAAAAATTAAACACAATTAAGATAGATTAAAAATGTATATTTAATCGTGATTAATCAAAATTAATCCACAGCAACCCTGTGATTTATCTAATTAAACATTTTAATCATTTGACAACACTAGTGACAGACTTTTCTAAAGTTTTATATTAATGATGCGTATTTAAGATAATGTTTCCAGATATTTATATATTGTATGACTGTAAGTATAATAAACAAACATTTTGCAAGTTTAATGTCCCAGTTGACTGTTGAATAAAATATGAAAATTAAAAAATGAACATTAATAAACTTTTTATTCATAATATACACCCCATTCAAAATTAATAGGATTTGATGCTTTTAATGCACCGAGGGGGTTTAATTATTTGACAGTAATCTGGTTTGACATTATTATGAAAATGTGAGCAGCAGGTGCTCAGACACTTAATTAGACTTTCAAAGGCTCCAGTGGAGAAAACCTGTTGACTGAATGTGATGTTTGCACCATGTACTGTGAGTCACTTACTCACCTGGAGACAAGGCACAGGCATCACTCTCAGTGGCTGGCTCTCTGGAGTATACGAGTGTCTTCTGATGCCCATGATGCCATCAGGCAAGGTAAGATGTGGTGACGGCGGTGGATCCTCTGCTGGCTGATGGTAACGAACCAGCTTTGAGGCAGGAGCATAGCCTCTTCTGCCTGCACGTAGTACAGTGTTTAGGACTTTTTAAACTGTAGTCATTTCACTGCTGGACAAACTTGTACTGTAATACTCTGATCTGTACCTACAGCTCTGGAAAAAATTATTAGAGCATCAAAAGTCATCAAAAACAATGGTTATGCAATGAAGCACTAACTCCTGTGTGTATCATGCGACTAAAACAGACAGAAAAGAAACATGGAATGCCTAAAAGCACTGTTTTTGGCAGTACAATGCCATAGTTATTGATGTAAGAATTTAAGTGATTCTGGTTATCAAGAAAACCATGGAAAATGAATGGAAATTAAACTACTATGAGCTATTTTTGTCATCATTATATTTGTCCAAACAAATGTACCTTTAGTTGCACCTGGCATTAAAATGAACAAGAAACTGAGGAAAACAAGGGTGGTCTAATAATGTTTTCCACAACTGTATGTCTCAAATTTTGGTTTACTGCAATAACAACAACTAACCACAAGGTGGTGCAATGAACTATACTGAACAAACACTGTTGGCCATCAGAACATCTCCTACAGAGAAATCAGCAACATCAGTTAGTCCTCTTTTCACCATTTAACTTCATGCTATAAAACCCATTTATTTTCAATCTCAGGTGAAACTATACATGGTAGGTAATAGTTTTTACTTTCTACATGTCAGACACACTCTCCTGTGACAACAGTAGATCAGAAAACAAACAGGAAAATGACTTTCAGCCTGAATCCAGAAGGATGTTCTCACCTCCTGCATCGACCAGCCATCTCCGTTTGTCTCCTCGGCTGTCGGTCTCACTGATGATGGCCACCAGCTCCCCTTTGACTAGATTCAGGTCCAGGTCTCTGCTTCCCACCACCGCCCCAGTCACCTGGTAGATCTTTCCAGACCCATGTTTATCGGTCAGCTGCTTAAGGCGACGCTGAGAGGATGGGCTCAGCGGCTGATGGAAGAAAACATTTAAAATATAGAGTTAACTGCAAATAAACAAAAAGAGTACTCAGCTATCATATCCACTAATACTAACGAATTTGCAGTTTCTAAAAATGCTTTGGAAATTGAATGTGCGAATGTACCAGGAAGTGAGGAGTGACTATTTCATAATTCCCGCACATATGAATGACATAAAGCTTTTGATATGTATTTCGGTAATGCCTTCTTCACCCAGTAAAACCAGTTTGATGATTATGACCAAAATAGGAAATCAACTCCTGGCAGAAGTTGTTAAAATGTGACTAAGATGATTAAAGTGATGGAAAGCAAAAGAAGACATGACTTCACACAGTTCTTTCACTATGGTATTTATGTGACATGCCCAACAGGTTTAGGGAATGTGACCCAGTTCAAGAACATATGACGAGAAGAGGAGCAGGAAAAACACCCAGCAGTGACACACATTGAAGAACAGCTGTTTGCCAAATGATTAGCAGGTTAAATACTTGCGGTGGATTGCTGAAACACCTTGACTTAAGGCTTCATTTCTCAACTGACACAGAATTAAGAGAAGTAGAATGCCTGATGCTGAAATCTATTGCTAAATTTCGGGTCCTCAGTAGGTAGGTTTTTATTCAAATGTACAACAAATTTTAACTGAATTTATATACATTTCTATCCACTAGTGTCATTTGAATAATTAACAGCTGCTATTTCGAGGAGCTAACAGAAAAAAGTAAAAAAAAAAAAAAAGACATTAGCTTTATCTTTTATGTTAACAGTATCAATCACAATAAGGTATGTTTCTTAGTCTGAGGTTAACAAACAAATACCTGATAGTGAAGGTCTCAGTCTATACTGGGTCATGCATGCAAACAAGTGTCTTTGCAGAATCAGTTTCAATTGAATGTGCCCACTATATGTAAATATATATAATATATATGTTTAGTTTGACTGGAATTGAAAATGTGATTAAAAACAATTAAATGGAAACAGACCATGTGATGTGCATCATTGTCCTGGTTATGAAAAGTTGCACTTGACAGCATAAGTTCATTTTCTTCATTAACTCTCATTCCAGTTAGTGGAGGTGTTTATCACTCTTACCATAGCGTGTAATGTTTTGATTACTGTCATATAAAATGTGTGGCACTTGAAATGTTGAACTTGAACAATCCTGAACGTGGAAATACCAATTAACCTGCTCAAATTTCTGTGCCCCCACTCGCACTTCTGTGACAAATAAGATCAGGTGAACAATGACAACTTGTTGTGTTCTCTAAGTAAATAGTCCGTTATTGAACAGAATGTATGCCAATGTTTTTTCTATCTTAAAATAAATAAAAAGGTTTCACCCAACAATATTAAAATTCCACGTATACGAACCTGGACGACAGGTGCATTAAGTGTCTCCTCCACACTATGACACAAAGTCTGCAGCCTCCTTGCACCTTCTAGCACCTCAGATTCTGCCCATTCCCAGAATGCATTAGGGCTGAAAGAGCTGTGTGGAAGCTGGAAAGAGACAGAGACAAAAATCCAGAAATATAATCATTTAATCATGTTAATTTGATCAAAGTTTGCATGTTTACTAAAATACAGCCATGCCATGTCGTTTATGCGCATTATGTGTGTTTCTGTATAGGACATGATAAAGGTGGTGAAAGGAGATTCTCCCATCATCCTTTAGGAGCTGAGGGGAACTGTGTGATTACAGTATTACCTACCTGTTGTGCAAAGCTCTGGAAGAGTTGCTCCATGTCAGAGGCCAGGTCTTTATGAAGACAGCTAAACGTGCCTAACATACTCCAGATCATTTGCAGAGCCAAACCATTAAACCGGGGAAGTTCATTGAGAAGCAATGTGTTGATTGTCCTGACAAGAGCAGAAAGACGGTTTTGGTTAAAGTGAAAGTAACTGAAGCCATTTTACCACCACTGCACAAGACTGTAATAAATACACACATCAACCCTAATTTTATTTCATCTTAATTTGCCGGGTAAAAATGATAAATAATGATAATAATCAGGAATTAAAAACTTGCCTTAAATGTCTAATCATGATGCATTTACAAAATATAGCTAAAACAAAGTTTAACCCTTGACCAGGATCTATATTTGTAAAATTTACTGTGACAAGTTTCAAATTTGTCCAGTAAAATAAATTATTCTTGGACAATGTACTGGAAAGAAACAAAATCCTGATAAAAACCCTTTTATTTGGTAAACTCATATTAAAATTAAACAACTCATCTAAAGGGTTTATACAGTATGTGATGAATGTGACATTTCAAAAGAAGATGCTGTAAAAACAGACCCACAGTCTGTCTTTGACTAAGAGTTGTTAATTGTTCTCCCCATGCAGCCTGTCCCCTGGTTTTGTACATTTTCTCTAAGTGATTTTCCACATCAATCTGGCATGTAATTATAAAACAGTGTTTCTCTACCTGTAGGTGTTGGCCACAGCCTGCTCCTCATAGCTGAGGTTGGATTTGGCTTCTATCACTTCGTAGTCCAGTAGTTTATCCAGTCTTTTCCTGATGAGGTTCCGTGGACCCACCAAGAGGTCCCGAAGTGCACATAGTGGTTTATGGATCAATGTCTTCATCCTCTTTTCCTGGACAGAGACAGAGAAACCACAAAGATACACAACATGTGAAAATCATGGGTTAGTAACTGCTTTTACTGCATTTTAATCTTTAGACATTGTTCTGTTCCTCTCTAAAGTCGAGATGACTCACAAATGTAGGAAGGATCCACTGTCTGAGAGCAGTAGTGATTTCTTTGTAACAAATAGGAGCCTTCTCTCCATCCATATCCAGGTCAAACTCCTCTGTTTTGCAGGAAAGAAATCTCTGCAGATCAACAAACACACCATCATATTCTACTCAGGTCTTTCAGCTCTGAGAGGCTTAAGTGCAGCCACAAACATGAATGAAATAAACAAGAAAAAAAACAGAGCTAGTGGAATATCAGGTATATTTGTAGGATAAATTAACCCTTGAAGACCCAAATATCCACCAGCAACCAAAAGCATCTACTGATCTAAAATGTCTAATAACTTCTAATTTTATGAACATCTATATGATCAGTGAACTAAATATAGGAAAATATAAGATTTATGCTGAAAAAATGCAAAATACAGAAAATAATATTATAATAAATGGTAGTAAATCACTTCATACAGATTAAATAAGGATGAAAAATTCATTTGGTAACTGACATAAAAGTAGCTCTGGGTCTTAATGGGTTAAAAGGCAAAAACGACTCACTGCTGATGGTTTACATTTCAGAATAAATGAGGGGAAAAGTTTTCAGAGGAGGGTAATTTTAGAGTGGAAAGGTCTCATGTGTTTAACTTCAGGGACATACAGAGGGATTTATGAGTCATACGTTAAAATGGCATGGTAAAAATACCACGTTTTATGCATCAGCTGCCAACTGTCCACACACACCCTGTGTTCAATATAACCAAAGCTTTCAATTCACTCAAAATTCCACCCGGGTAATCAGTTTAACTGAGCGACGTTAACATGATAACAAGAAAAAGTAATTATAAGCAAATGTGAGCTGAATCAAAATGTGTTAGGACCAAAACTGTACAGTTAAAGTTTTAACATAAGAATCTACAATCCCTTTGACTGAACACAGTTAAGGGTTTGCTGCTTACCTGCAGGTGGTGCAGATACATCTCCACATTCTCGAGCAGCTCCAGGATGCCGTGCTCCAAAACATAAAAGAAACCCTCCAAGGCATCAAACTCTTCATCCACCAGCTACAACACATCACAGACAGAGCAAGGGAGAAAGTTACTGTTATGCTAGTGATGTTATAAAATAAAAACACTTTTGATTTGTGAAGATGGAGATTTGTATTCTAAGGTCTGTTTAAGACACATGCAATGTAAGTGTCAGCAAAACAAAAAGATCAGACTTGAGAATCTGTTTGGATGTTACACAGTATCAGAACAGACAGCAGGTTCAATAACACATCATATTTTCTCTCCATGTTAAACACAGCTGATTAATCATTAACCACTGAGGGGAGACGGGAAAGAAGGTGTGTGCTTGGAGACTTTTTATGAGGAGAAGGTTTATGGCGGACAGTTAACTAAAAGAACAGCACTCTAAAAGTTAGGGTTAGGTATGTGTAATTTCTACCTCTAATGTGCATTTCTAAATATGAAGCAGTAATTAGTCTTGATCCATTTCAAATAAGCATCAAAGAATGGGCAAAGACTTTGTGCATTACTCTTTACCACTTCATCAGAACAAGTATTAGTTTAAAAAGGGCCGAAACACCCCTGTTGTACCTTTGGCGCTATTCCGGTCTCGTGTTTGATCTGTTGGCTTAGCCTTGCTGTCTTCTTTGCGATGCTGTGGGAGTTGAGTCGATTTATCTTGTCCTTAATGGTCAGGTTTTCTGTCTTCTTGTATTTATCAGCTATAAAATATGAGGGGCTGTTTATCTAGAGACACTGAGATACTCATCTTTCAAGTTGCATTAGTAATACCCTTGAGGGTAAGCAGTCTCACCAACTTCTCTGAAACGTTTGTACTCGTTTATGCGACAGTTCAAGGTGATGGCAGTGTGAGCAGTCTGTTCTAGCAGTGCGTACGCCGGGTGGGTTGGGTCGGTGTGTTTCTGGATGGTTTGCAAGAGGAGAGGGTAGCGAGCAATTCGCTGCACTGGCATCACCATGAAAAAACTCAAAGAGGTGGCGTTTACTTCAGGTCTGTGGAGGAAAACAGAAACAGTGGATGTAAAATCAGCATGGAGGCAGTGACCGTCGTGTGTTAGTTCATTTGATTATCCAGGTTTCACCTGATTTTCTGGCAAATATCAGTGCAGTAACATGATATAAACCTACGCTGAAGTCTTGATGACTTTCACGATGTCGTTCCACAGTGCTTCCTTCTGTTTGTAGCTGTTCTCCAGCACTGTGACGTTGTTATAGTTGGCTAAGTATTCCTTATACGCCTCCTCAATGTCAGAGGAAAGACTAAGGAATGAATCGCCTGCCAAAAAAACAAACATTATTTTAATTATTATACTAAGAGCACTGGAGTACATTTATTTCTGTTTATAAAGAAAAAAGAAAGAATTGAATTACTTTGAAAGGCTGCAGCATTGTTAATTAATTAGTAATGTTTACCATCTGTTTTCAAAATCTAAAATGCCAATTTTAGTTTTAGTTTGACAAAGACAACTGCAGGATAAAAGATATTACAGATTACAGGCAGAAAATTCTCAATAAACATGCTAGTAAAAACATCATAAAAAAAAAGCCTCATATCAAACTGATTTATTTAACAATGCTTTACTGGTAAGCACTGGAAAGAACAAGCAAACGTTTTACCATATACATCATGGTAACAACTGGTATTCACTGTAGAGGGGGTGTAATGCATAAATACTGGACTGACATAGTAGTGTCATAATGTGATACTGCTGACTCACAGTCTTACTACACAAATTAACTATCTTTCTGTACATAAAGTGAAAAATTCTATTATCAATAAAGCAAACATCTGAAAATTCTGCAACAAAATCCACAAAACTGTAACCAGTGTATATCTATCCATTCCAAACCATCAAGAAGTCTTTCCTATAAAGACTTGTTGGTATTCTCCTTCTCTGAAATCAAAGATCTGTTCCTTAGTTTTGTCTGTATTTAGCTGATAAAAACTACCATGACACCAATCATTTATAAAACTTTTTCTCCTTCATGAGCCAACCAACAATCAACAATATCTTCAGCAATAAATATTAAATAAATATCAAAAATGTCAGAGTTGGCCTTATATTTATATGTAAGACTAACTAAAATTGAGCAATAACGAGCCCTTGTGCTGGTAAAAACATGGGAAGACAATGCGGCATTTACTCTGACACAGTGTGATTTATCAGTCCAAAGATCTCCACCCATCTGCAGTTCTGTTTGGAAGAACACTCTTGTTGTGTGACATTACATTGTGACATGGGAAACATGCAGACAAGCCAATGTAGCCAAGATAAGAGCATCATGAAATCTTAAATCTTTTGAAAGAATGCAGTAACACCTACTACAGTCTTCTTTTACAGTGTTGCACTTGAACTGGTTGACTAGTCTGAGAAGTGTGAGAGTCACGTTTACTTTCTGTCCGGAAGTGTGATCAAACAATCAGTCTACAAGAACAAAACCTCAATGAAACCAGCAAAGTCCTGGGTGCCACCTGGTGAAAAGCTGAATGAGGTTGTGTGTTTAACATAAACGATTCCAGCATATGAAACAGGACGGAAGGTTAATGTAAATTAAGTCCTTACAGAGCGTCTCCAGGAAAGACGGGTCACCAGGCTGAACCTGCTTCTGGTCCAGCAGGCTGAGGAGGCGGCTTGAAACATCAATCACATCTTCTATATAGAGAAACATACTGTCCAAGTTGGCTGGAGGGGGCTGCAAGGGTCGGAAAGACACCAATACAAATGGACTTTAGTTAGTATACTTGACAATATTATTTTAAAATATGCAAATCACAAGCACTGTAGGGTGTTGGCGAGGGACTGATCAACGTTCTTTTCAGTTTTTTTGCAAAATGTTATGTATATAATTTACTTTGACTCATTTCTCCTTTTGCAGTTTTCCCTTCTGACTCCTTTTGCTCTATAAAGCATAATAATATGTTTGTTTCCTGAAGTTATTCCACAATAAAAAGGTGAGTTATATGGCTACAGATACTGAACTGTGTAAATAAGTCAGCTTTGTACACCATAAAACAATCAAAAATGAAGCTGAATGCAAAAGGAGCAAAAAGAAATATATACAACAGACAAAGATTTTTCCATGTTCCTTTCTTGTTTACATTTTAATGCACAGCATACATTCATATTAAAAAAAAAACATTCCTTCTATTCTAATGAGAGAATGGTGGGCACATTTGCTGGTGGAAGAACAATCTACGCATTGCCACACAGAAAACAAACCAGCAACTTTCCTATCTCACAATAGCAGCATTCACTCAAATATTCATTGTGTTTGTCTGCGTCCAGCCCTCGTTGATTTCACTGCTCTCCTCTGTTAGGCCGTGTAATGCCCTCTTTCATACATTCACTACTCGCTGTAGTTTAATTACAGTGAGCAGTGAAGTGAACACTCACTTTTTTTGCAGCATCACTGTCAGAAGCAGAGTGGCACATGGTTAATATTTATAAATCTGTAAAATCAATAGAGTTCACTGGATTGTGGGGACAGGAAGCAATGGACGGACCATATGGGAATCATTATAGAAAACATCAATCAGAATTCTGACAATCAAATAAAAAATTCACACGAAACAATAAATACTGTGCTCCATATAGTACATTCTTTATGCCCATATTATTCCCTGCATCATTTTTACCCTTTCCTCTACCCCATATTTAGTTTCTCTTACATAACATAGGCAGTTGTGTCTCTTAATGGCTGTCTCAACAATCATCCCCCTCTTCTCCAGGTTCTTTCCCCTCCTTGACAGGTCCTAAGCTCATAATTCAGCTCTGTCCTCCATTTTATTTTCCTTCTCATTTCCCTCATCTGTCCTTGGTTTATCATCATTTTCATCTGTATTAAAAGCTTGGTCCTTCCAGCCAATAACACCTGATTCTATTAAGTTTTATGAGGCGTCGTTTCATTATCGCAGTGACAATAAAAGATGATTAAACAATAATAGGAGATACTTCGCAAGTAGGGAAACCAAGTGAAGATAAAGCACCAAGCAGCCTCTGGATCCGGATGTGTAGTTGCTTTTTATTTTAAGTCTGTGTATTTATTTGTTTAAACAGCCTCAGTGATTGGATCATATTCATAAACACTAATCAACAACTGAGATGAAGACGTTCTCATTAGTCGACAGTGTGTTCTTGTATTTATGTTTTGACCACTGGTTGTGCACATGTTGGTGGAGGAGTACCTCAGCTGTGGCAAATTGTGGTCATGTGCTAAAAACAAGGTGGTTATTTTAAGGGATGGAGATGTATGTGGCAATAGCTCTTACTTATTACTTAAGTGACCTAAAAACAACTTAGTGGATTGAATGTAGGGCAAGACTTGGATGGACGTGGATTAATTAAATTATTGACACATACAGGTCAATAATAAACATGGAAGCAAAGGCTTGTTTTACAGACGAACACCAGTGCAATAAATTCAAAGTAAATGATTAGAAATATAAATTAGCAGGTCAGTAACTGTGAGCCAGTGCTGACAATGTAGGCTTTTAAAGTATGTGCTATATGTTTGGTACACAAGTTGAATGTAAATACAGTTTGGTTTAATAAAGACTTCAACTGCAGACTTTTACAAAATCCTCAGGATGAATGTTGAAACATTTCATCTAAAATGTGAAAAAACACCAATATTTTACAGATACAAACTTTGGCTATTTGGGCATTTCTTTAACTTTTTTTCCTCAAACTGTCATATTTGAAAGATTAGCAAATGAAAAGGAAGCTAGCTGAAGTGACGTGCCTTCTCCTCATGTGAATTTGTGCTGTGTCATGTATTCATACCTGTAGTTTCTTCAGGTTGCTCCTGATGGTTACTGTACTGACTTGCAGCATTCGGAGGTAGTTCCTCTCAGACTGGACCAGCTCCTCTATGGCCAGTACTTGTCTCTGGGCTGCTCTCTCTTTTGCTGCTGCTTTCTCCTCTTCAGATCGTTTCTTAGCCTCCTCTGCTTCCTCTGCCAGTCTCTCCTCTGATACTGAACTTTCCTCTGAGAAACTGTCCTGCGATGAAAGTTTTACGTCACCCTCCATTGTGGGGACGTTTGATTGTTCTGAGGTCTCATCTGATGCCTCTACGATCACAGTCACATTAGAGTCCCCTGGATTGAACGTATCATCTGCAAAATTATCATCGTCTGTCTCTGTGATTCCGTCCTTCTTGTCTTGGAGTTTCTCTTTCAGCAGATCTTTCTTTGTTGCCTTCTCAACAGCTCCAACAGGACAGCGAGCAGTAGACGCTGGTTTAGGAAGAGGCAGAGTGAAGGACGAAGGCTGGGGCCTCCGGGGCACCTCCATGTTTGATCACTGTTCAACAAAGAAAGACACTCTTATGATCATGTACGACTAAAAATAGATGGTACACCACACTGACAATACCCCACTGCAAATTAAAATACTATATTCACAACCATGTAGTTAATAGCTGTAGCTGTTGTGCAGTGGTGCATCTGTGTGATAACAATAATAAAGACTGGATGGCTGCAGATATAAGCATAATATGTGTCCTTCCTCAATATGTTTCCTGCATGGATGATGCCATTGTGTGGAACATATAGTAAAGTGGTTTGTCAAGAGTAGCCAGTTTTGCACCTGTTTGCTCTGTCTGACCTGCAGAAAAATAGATACATTACAGAAGCTGTAGGAGAATTTCTCTTAAAGGAGTGACATTTTGCTTTTTTAAAATGGAATTATGCATTTTAGAACATTTCCCTGCGGTCTACATAAACTGTAAATGCTCTTCCTGGGTCTGAATTCTTCATTAATTCAACTCCATGGGTCCATCTTCAACCCTATTTCTGACAAATGACATCAGAAAGGTCATTTTGAATGCTGGCCCTTTAAATCCAAATGAGCCACTTCACACCCCTCCCCCTCCAGGTTGTTGGCTGTGCTTCTCTGTCCCATTCAGCCACTTGTGTTCATTAATACAACCAACAACTGAACATTTTAGGTAATCAGCTGGAAGTTTGGACAGATTTTCAGTATGGACTACAAAGGCTGCTGCTGACAAACAATTATGTTGTACTCGGAGAAATGTTCATCCGATGTCTTGACCTTATATGTGCAAATGTCTTGACATAACTAGTTATAGACGTAACAAATTAAGCAGGAATTAAAACAGGTCGTAGAAATCCACTCGATTTTTGTGAAAATAAATATGAAAATAGCTTTGCAGCATCTGGAGGGTTCAAATTTAAACTTTTTGAACTGTTAGGGTCCAAATACACAAATAAATGAACCAAAAACTAATAAAAGTGGGTTTAGCAAAATATGACCCCATTAAGCCCTAAAGGAAGAGCCCATCCTTCAGTTTATCACAAACACTGAAATGTAACACATGTGGACAGGTGTGGTTTTCACACATGGAAACCATATGAGAAATAGTAATATGAAAGCAGTCAAAATATAGTGGAATAAAAAGTACAATATTTGCCTGTGAGATGTAGAGGAGGTTAGGTAAACTGCACTTATATAAAGTTAAAAGTACTACATTAAAAATATATATCTACATTCCACCACTGACTAAAGAATATTTGTCATTCTGTTGGAGACGTTCAGTATTAAGTAACTTTTTCATATTATATTTACTCAGGACTATAACATACTCACAAAGCCAAAATAACACACAAGTAGGATAGTAGGAGTTAATTACAAACAAGCACACACAACTTATTTTAGACAGAAATCTGAGAGACTTCAGTAAATAAAGCATTTGCTTCCGAACAGCTGATGTTTAATGCAAAACACTACTTTACTTGAATTAAAAAACACAAGGAACGTCATATGAGTGAACAGAAATAACAGCCACGAGCATTTGTTCCAAAGAGTTAGATCAAATGAACTTCAACAACCAAACAAACAAACACTTCATGGTCAACCTTGGCCTCTATAACTGGATTCAGCAGATGAGGTGGTTCTGTTTATATTGTTTTTTTTCCAGTGCTGATGCATTGTCATGGGTGCACTGAGCTGCATCAGCACGTGTCCATCCCACCAGGAGGCTGCCAAGCTGCTTACAGAGCGACTAATGCTGCCACTGCTGTGACAATTAGCCATTACATGGTTCAACTGGATAGCCTTGTGAGGCCTTAAAGGACAGACTCTAATGACAGTTTTATTATGGACCCAGAGATTAAATTATACTGTCTGTGTGAAGAGTTACTCATCGCAGTACTTTTAGGGTCAGCAACTGGAGAGTCAGAGTTTCCTTTACTTTGATTCTTCATCATTGTCCATGTGAAATACAAAAACTTTCTATGCATTTAATGAAGCAGATACAGACCACAATGCATGACTCACTTGGGGGCAGATTAATAAAATGATTAATTAGGTCCTTAAGTAAGCATTTGATCACTGGTAACAATTTTGCAAAGGTGTAGTGTGTAGAATTGACTGTGATTTTCATTTTACACCATTTAAAGTTTTGGTTTTCACTTAACTTCAGGTTCTAAAACCTCTGTTAGGAGTTGAACAATGTTAATGGTTCGAGGTGTGCAAGAACAAAATCACTTTGCAAAACATGGGACTTCAAATAATAGTGACTCTCAAATTAAAAGTATTCCTCATAAACTAAAACTAACTCTAAACCTAAATAAAAACCAATCTAATGCCAGTACCAGTACTTCAAAATAAAAATACAGCACATATCTGGTTTTGATCTCTTTAATGTTTAGCTGCAACTCCTTGCATTTCTTAGTTTGATACTCAAGATTTTTATTGTGTTATTTATTTATTCATTCTTATCTTAATTCTATTCACTGAAGAAATTCACCGTATTACTTTGGCAACACAACAAAAGATTGCAATCATTCAGTTAAGTCCACCTATTGTACATCATTGTTAAAGTAGGTTATTGTGACTGTTGTCATTTTAATTTGATGGACCAAATCCCTCTGTCACAGATTTTCTGTCCTCTAAAGGCTTTTAAAGCTTTGCAGCATATGGTGACCTAGAGATGGGGTGCTGAGATTTGCAGCCTCAAAGTAAGATATGTTGTAAACTGTTCATAAATCAAATTATACTTCAACTACAGAGTTTAATCAACTTTAAGGCTTAGTATCAACAAAAAAAATGGGAAAAAGTGGTTTGGTTTAGTTTATTATGTTGTGAACAATCCCAATTAATTGACTGCATCAAAAATAAAAGGGCCACTTTAGCCAACAGTATCCTGCTGTAGTCCCTGGCCTGATGGGAGTTTTTAGTTTTTTAGCTTTATGTTGCAGCAACCTGGCATGTTTCCAATTAAAGCAGGTATTTATCAGAAAAATTAACCATGACTTGAAACTGTCTATAAACGCAATAAGAAAAGTACGAATGGATAAATGTTGTCCTGCATGATGTGAGGTTTACAAGGTAAACAAGGTTTTTATAATACTGCTTTTATACCAAAGTTCAGTACCCGACCCTATCTCACTCACGCCAACACTACACTTTCTTTAAATCCAAAAACAAGTGTGTCACTACTCGAAGCTGAGACAGCATCTGGGCACACACCAAAACCAAAAGTGCACAAAACAACACCACCATCCTGACAAAACACTGACGGGGTATCATTAAAACACGCTGACATGAGATCATTACCTTGTGCAGAATCCCCGAATGAGCTGCAGTAAAGCTCGATCTCCCCTCTCTCTCTCTCTCTCTCTCTCGCTCTCTGTGGTGTTCTGCTCTGTCCCAACTGAGACAGAAATCTGCTGCAGAGGAGAGGCAGCCTGCATGGAAAACACACACAAACACTAGAGTAACTTTCTCCAGTGACTCACACACAGCAGGCTGCTCATGTGGCACGAGTGTGTGAGTATATATATGTTGTGAGTGTGTGAGGGACAAACAGTGTGTGTGTGTGTGTGTGTGTCTGTGTCAGGAAAGGGGGGATGGGAGTGGAAAGGAGGGTGGGCCGGCTGTTTTGTAAAGGAAAGAGGGGAGGGGGTAGGAAGACACACACACACACACACACACACACACACACACACACACACACACACACACACACACACACACACACACA
>JAPTYQ010000002.1:13514149-13525014 GCA_029814465.1 Ostorhinchus cyanosoma | reverse complement strand
CCCTCCCCTGAATCCAATCAGGCTCCCCATCCGTCACACAGATCACAGGGTTCTCGAAACAATACTCGATACACACAACAGCAATAACAGGAGGCTTTGTTCACGCTGCAGCCTTTCATGCTGAACTTCAAAACTGGTACTCGCATCAGATTTTTTTTGCTTTTTTTCTTCTTTTTTTGGGGGGGGGGGGGGCGTCTACTGAAGGAATAAAATGAGCACTGCATGTAAAAAATGGAAGTCATCCGCTGCCAGAAGTCGTACTTTTATACGACAGTTGACAGAAAAGTTTGGTTCGGATTAGATTTGTGCAACTGTTCCGTCGTGATCCTCGACTCTGCTGAAATATGTCAGATCTGTTCTGTGTCTAAACCAATGCAGTCCATTAGACACAAATATGGTATTTGGCCATTAGAGCTGCAACAATTAATCGATTACTTGTCAGTTATTAAGGTGATCGTCAATTTTGTGATGATCAATGGGTGTTTGAGATATGTTTTTTTTAAAGAAATGAGTTAAAATTCAGATTCCAACTTCTTAAATGTGGTTTCTGTTCTCCTCTATGGCTGTAAATAACATTTTTGGAGTACATGGTTGCTAGTTGCAGTCCTATCGGCCATCTTCCCACTCAAACAAATTGTATCCCTCATGTCTCACTGACTTTAGAGGAAATAACCTTTTTTTTCTTATGTATACACAAATCTGATGCAAATTCAAATGCAACAAATAAAAGGTGCATTGTGAACGCTACCGTAGAATAAGAAAAAAAAAAACAAAAGGGAAACATGAACATACAAATGTAACCTTTGTTCAAATCCAGACCCTTTTAAACAGTACAAAACAGTGTATGCAGTGTTCTGCATAATACAGAAATGTATTGAATATGGTTTGTGTTTGTAGTTGTAGCACCTTGTATCGTGTTTTACAGCTTAATCGCTCGAAAAAGCAGACGTACATTAAAAGGTTATCGCAATAAGACTGAATGTACACAGAGGAAATGACAAAACTTACAAATACTGGTTTTCTGTGAATGTAAGTCTTTGAACTTTCCCTGTCATGTTTAATTATTTTGGATGGTTTTATCCTTTTTCCTCGTGTGCCGGGGTGTAGCAGTGCGATCTAAAATCTGGGCGTCTTAAGCTGGAGACACTGATCTTATTAGAAAATGAGTTAAATATTGTGCAACAGCAGGAAATCTGCACTCGCAGACAAAATAGCACTGAATAATTACAGTTTGGGAGGAATTTTAACCAAGAACTGACAACACTATTCTGTGAGAAACCAATACAGGAGAGCTCACCGTTTCTGGTTTATGCTGATGATTATTATTAAAAGGAGCCGGATTTCTCACAAAAGTGTCAATCAGCTTTAATTTCTTTATCTCAACACCATTTGAATGTAGTTATTTTTATTATTATTATTAATTTAACCACTGCAAAACAGAACTTTCTAAAGAGTGGAACCTCTTAACATCTCCAAGTTGACTAATATTTGACGTATTTTGGAAAACTGAAAAACAATGAGCCGTTTCAACGCGTCGCTGGATTTACTGGACTGAAAGTTACCCCGCACTGTGCAGACGAGACCAAGAGCTGCAGGAGTGGTTTTGGTTGAGCTGGTTTGGTGCAGACCTGCAGGCTGTCAAACATGTACAAACCATGTAATAGGTCCTAATGCAGCATGGTTCCTACACATTTGTCATTTCAAATCACAAATGCTACAGATTTTGGATGTAAAAACCAATAACTGATGTTTTACAGCTGGGGATAAGCTAGAAGACTCTGCCTGAAGAGCACGATATACACTGCAAACACCACAATACTGGGGTAGATAAGAGGATTTACAGAGCAGGCATGGGGAACCGGAGTGAGGTGTTTTTCTTTCCTTTTCAACATAGACCTTGGTTTGCATTATCCGATTTGACCTGGGGAGTCTGCAAGGTGCATAGGAACCCTGCACGCGAACATACAGACAGGACAAATAGATGTATCTGGTACGGTACATATCAATTGTAAAAGGAGTTGATGATGAGAGACAGTGAGGTATTATAATCGAGGTCTGACATGGAGTGTACATAGGGATCCAGTTGTGGTAGCATGAAAAACAGTTTGTTCACTTCTTACATTGAGATTTAAGACATGTTTTTTTTTTTTTTTTTAAAGTTTGAACATTGGTTTGTTAGGAACAGCATGTTCCCGAGGCACAGTCCTCCTCAGGATTTAAAAACAGACATTAATGAGCACCAAATGACCAAAGAGTAGTCACTATTTAGAATTTCAATATCAAAATGTTCAAAAAAATCTCAATCCCTGTGCAAAACCTGAATTTGTGTGTGATTTCAGTGGCTATTCTGAAAGCAATTCCAAGTTCTGAAACTATTGTGCCAGAAGCAATAGGTCATTAAGTTTTCTCTCTCTATATATATATATTTAACACTGTGCAACTTTGCACATTTGCAGCTTCAAATGGCAGTGAGAAGAAACGGAAAATTTATCACACCCTCGTTCCCAATAATGTGACTCCAGTGATTTGCACAGTGCGTTCATGTTAACTGACTGCTGTGTGAGACGTCATCAAAGGAAAAAAAAAACAAAAACAAAAAAAAAACTAAATCCAGCTCTGGACAGAAAACTTGCTTGCTGCTGCCCTCAGTTCACCGTCTGTGGGCGAGGGAATGTTCTACTACTGTGAGTGTAACATGATGATCCTCTCTGTTGCAGGCTGATGTCGTTTACATTAACATGTCGCTTTAACCCTGACGTCCACCAGCAGCGGCTCTGCTCCGACTCCTGGAAATGACTGGGATGGAGGCTACGATGGCAGCCAACGTCCACTTGACAAAAAATTAGAACACCTCACTCTCCTTTTAGTGATTTAAATACAAAATCGGCCGTTTTTACTGAAGTATGGCATTCATCTGAAAGGTGTATTAATAATCCCAGCCGCTACGTCTTCAGAATTACTTGATCCACAAGTAAAATCTGACGGAAACAACAGGCTGTTTGACAGTTCGGAGTCGACTTTGATTTCCCATGTAGGTGAAGGTCATGTGGGCCGACTTGACACTGAAGATATTTCTTTAGAGGAATATATACATTTATGTGGAGAAGAGCTAATTTACAGTCACTAACCAAAACGTCGGTGACTCAATATGAATGTATTCTTTTTGGTAAAATGTTAATGCAGATTATGACACTCATTCTTCTGCTCTGCGTCTTATTTTTTCTGCAGGAATGCCTTCTATTGGGGCAGGAAATGAACACATGCTGAACTGTGGTGATGTTACATTATGTTGGAATTTAGGATTCATGAGGTAACTAGTAAAATGCCATCTTCAACACTACTAGTTAATATGCATTTCAGTAGTTGGGTCTTTAGCGTTCGCATTTATCCAGTCATTATACATTCTTGGAAGCCAATAATTATAATACACAACCAATGAGCTGGATGATTTATATGCTCACGCTATGAGTCGAGGGAGAGCAGCCAATAAAGAACAGACATTCATTTCTGAAATGTTTCCTAGTGTCCATCTGAACCATTACAGAGCCAGCTGCCGCCAGTCGACATGAGGGGTAAGAGCAGAAGGAAGTGTGTAGTATGAGGGAGCAGAGCGCCGCCAACATCTGCTGCAGCAGCTCAAAGTAAAAGCTGTAAACATGTGGGTGTATCTCAGCGGTGCATCGGCTGAAAGGCTGCAGAAACACAGGGACGGACAAACAGGACTGATGAAGAAATCAATAAGAATTAGCGACTTATGTGCTCAAGTATTTGATTTTTATGCCTTAAAGGATTTTCTGAGATGGGTGTTTTTGTAAAGCGTTGTTACCTTAGAATGTATATTATCAAAAAATAAAAATAAAAAAGAAATGATAACAGGCAGGTGAGATGGGGAACACAGGGTGGTGAGATAGTTTGAAGCTTTCTCTTTACCTTCACTAAAGTCTTTTAATGCTATGAGAGCAACATATTTAGACCCCACATTCTCACAAACGGCAGAGGATTTGATATATTTGTTTTGTGTCTTTCTCCGACGACATAAAGATGCATTTATATATTTTTGATACCGATAGCGAGTCTGTATTAAAAATCCTAATTTATCTCCTCCGGACAAGTTGCCCAACATATAGATAGCACTTCTGGGATCCACTCTTTAACAGTCTAAAGTCTCTTACTCTCTTCAATCTCTCGTAATGACATTTTATGTACAATATTGGTATATAGAACATAAATTACTACACAAAAAATTTTAGCCTATTCACAATTGACAATCATCAAGAACCCAATAGCAAATTAGACAAAGTCAACAAAACGAAATTAAAAAAAAAAAAAAAAAAAAAAAAGGACATTTTACTTGATAAACAGCTTAAAATTGATGCCTGTTATATAACTTTTCCATATACTTTCTGTGCTCCCAAGACGTGTCGAGTGTATTGAGAAAAGGATTAAAAAAAAGAACACACCTATTATATAAAAACCTCCTCCTCTCTTCAGTCCTTGTCTCCGGAGGATGAAGTCTGCATGAAGCTCAAAAAGACGATCACGTGCTTCCCGACATCTTGTTTGCGTGTAAACAGAGCACCAGTAGTGTCTTGGTTCCATGTGTCTCTTCTGTACAAAAGTATAAATATATGCTTTCTCTCCATTTGTGTATGTTTTTTTTCTTTTTGTTCACATATCTAGGATGTAGCGGACAAAAAAAATGGTTGTTTTAGTTCCTAAAAACACACCAGTGTTGCAGTGTCCTGTGCTGGAGGTTGCCAGTTCTGTTGTACTTGTCCCCCCTGTGAGATCCCTATTTGCTGGCTTGTGTGGTCTTGTTTTACCGTCAGGTGTTTGCTTGGTGTTGGTTGATCGTCTTTGCATAAATAAAAAGGTTTCGGCACAGTCCGCGGCCACTGGGCTAAAAACAACCGTTGTGTCCGTTTTAGCTACAGCAGATCCATCTTAGGTCTGTAATGGAGCAGGAGGGGTGATTTCTACAGAGGGGAAAAACAAAATACATCAATTTGGGGAAAAAAAGCTTAAGAGACTATTTACAAAAAAATAAATAAATTCCCTGAAAAGAAAAACATTTAAAAAGCGAAACATTCAAGACTTCATATTCTCAAGCAAAGTCGGTTCGGGGGCTTTAAATATGTGTGTAGAAAATTTCAATAAAAACTCAAATGGAAAAAAAAGGGAAATATTTTGCATTTGATGTATATACACAACTACACAGTGTTCCTAATTTCCAAATCTGAAGCCGCTGAAACCTTTGAATGTGATCAAGAGGAAGACAGATGGATGTAAACAATCAGACAAATCCTAACATACAGCACCGACAGAATAAGACAAAAATCTAACATCTGAGCCTGATGAGTGCATGAAGAGTGGCAGGGTTTCCAGAAATATTAACAAACATGCATGCCATGAGAACAAAGGCATTCTAAGTGTCTTCCTGTTTCTTATCTACTTTATGAATCCCTTTTCCAAACAGCACCTCTAACAAACTCTTTTTGTGGTCCTAGAAGAATTCCTTCCCATGATTTTTTAATAAACCAGTGGTATTGGGCACTGTATTTTTCAGCAAGTATTGATTTCTGAAGTCTTTGCAAGTTCGTTTGTTTATTTATTTCGAATATAACATTAAAACCAAACAACAAAAGCATTTGTATAAAAAGAAAGTCAAGCATTCGAAAAGGAACGGGATGAGGTTTCATTTATAATCCACGCCCCCATACCCTTAAATTCCTACGTCAAAAGTTAAAACAAGTGCTGAGTAGTTTAAATGAACATGGATTTGTTTTATTTGCATCATTCTAGGGTCTAAAAACACTGCATTTGGCATTTTGACCGACTGTTCTGTAGTTTTATTTGGCTTTTTCCAGAGCGTGTTTAGTTGAGTGCAACATTGGGAATGAATTTGAGGCCAGGCACTTCCACTGCATCCAAGCAGGTGGAACAGGAAGAAATCAGTGCGACACAAGTAGGTCTTCCAGCCCCAGATGACTTCACTGAACTCATCAATATTTCGTATACATCTGTGTTCGGCAAAGTGTTGCATTTTTAACAAGCGTGTTACAAAAAGGATAATTTTAACCTCTGTGTCGTGAACGTTTGCACATAGAAAATAAAGGCTCATTATCAAGTCTCCAATTTAAAAACAGCTGCTTTGTCTCCATGTGGTTCATCCTCTTCGTCTTCATGGAGCTAAAAATGATGTTATAAAATGCAAAAGAATTATGATTCCTTCATGCAGAGTTCATACTTTTTTTTTCCCCCCTCAGTGAGAGCCTATGTATATTTATGGGGTTTTCCATTTGCCTCAGGAAATAAAATACAGTTTTGATTTAGTCTTGGTGTGCAAATAACTTTTTTTGTAATTATGTGCTTGAAGTGACTCAGTGCTCTTTATAATAAAAAGGTCAATTTCAAGACCTAATATTTGATCCAAGTAGGTCTTTATACTCCAATGCAGCCCTTCTATTCAACAGCATAATTATAATAAACTGTAAAAGAACCTTATACTACACTATGGGTCAGCAGCTTTTTCTAATCTAAAGAGCCATTTTAGGACAGAAAAATAACAATAAAACTGTCTGGAGAGAAAAGATAGCCTTATACCTTTAGTTTGTGCAGAATGTGGAGTTTCAGTGCATTTACAGACATGACAAAACTACAGAAAACAGGAATATTTGTCATTATTTTTGTTTGATGCAAAAATCAACTGGTAAGTGAAGGCTTTCTTTGTACTTTTGCTGTAGTGTTATAAACTTAAAAAGGTAGTCAACTTTTGCTACCATTACTTTTTTTTTTTGTTTTAATTCAATTGGAGTCTACATTTTGTAAATGTGTACCAAAAACTGTTATTCATTTCCATATGGTTTTGGACAAAGCTACACTGAACCACTGGAAAAGGGCCCTTGGTTGCCTCCTTATGTTCTACACTATGCTCTATTTAACACGTCACTTACCTTAAATCTCCATCTTGTCACAACAACAAATTTCAACGTGTGGTCCTTGCCCAGGATTTCCTCGTTGCATAAAATGTCCAGCTGTGAAAAGACAAGAAAAGACCAAATTACTGAAGAGAATAAGGCTCTTGAGTGCACTTAATGAGATGACACGGCAGTGGCTTTAAACACTGAACAGTGTAATGCAAACAGGAAAGTTAAACTACTATGCCCTAAACCCCCCCCTTTGCTCTCATTTTTTCAGTCTGTTATAATGGTGCTCTTTTGAGGGGAGCAAAGCGGTGGAGGCTTATTTTGACACTGCGTGGCCCCTGGCAGACGTGCAGCAGCAGCAGGGCTTTTTAGGAGAAAGAGGAAAAGTTCAAAACCCAAACATGTCGCTGCCTCCCTCGCCAAAATCTACCTCTTCTCCTGTGAAGTCAACATTGATATTCCGCTGAGCAGTGCCTCGCATCTGCATCTGCCAATCAATACTGCGAGACACAGCAAGGAGGAGAGAGAGAGAGAGAGAGAGCAGCTGGAGAGGAGCACTGCCACAGCGTCCCCTGCTGGTCGAGGATGGAAGGGCAGGCTAATGGGTAAACGTCACACAGCTGATAAAAAAAGATGACTCTGGAGGAACGACCGGACAGCTCTGATGCAGCGATTTAGAGTCGGAGGAAATGTAAGGAGTCTAAAACACTCCACCCTGATGTGCGACTAGAAAATCTGTAGCTCACAGAAACTGTTACCAGGGCGCCGACTGAGTCTCAATACTGACTGATGTGTAAATTGTTTTCTTTAATAATCTGTATTTGTCACTCGTCCAGGGGTGTTACTCCACCTTCGCTCATCGGTAGCTGGGATCGGCTCCAGCACCCCCTGCAGCCCTAGTGAGGATAAGGTTCAGAAGATGAATGAATGAAGCTATAAAATAAGTAATAAGGGCAAAACAAATGTTGGTTGTTGTTTTTAATAGCATAAGGCTGCATATTGAGACATCATCTAGTCATGGAAATGTATAAAAACAAACCAGAAAATATCACTTTTTAAAAAATAAGTTACTCAAATTTCTTAAATCGATGATGCAAAAGTTAACTAAATCAATAAAAGAATGTTCCGAATGTTATCCAATCAAATATACAGCGACATAATGTATGACATCTGATCTGTTTAATCATGTAAATCAAGTGTTAAGGTAATTAAACAAATCCAAATAGAGAAATGTAAGTATCACCAGTTCACTTTGATATCACAATTAAAAATACAACTTGAGGAAGGATTTCTTTGATAAAAACAAATCTTAACTACCAGGATATTTTGGAGGTAGAAGTGTTGTTTCCAAATGCAACGTGCAGGTTTAACGATATAATTGGTGAGGAACGGAAGCGCATTTCTTATTTATTTCCTGAGTTTTCTCTTAAAAGACAATTTCAACTAGACTGAAAATAAACCCCATTTGATGATTCATGAGCAGATATGGATCTGTTTTCATAAAACAAATGCTCTAAACATATACTTGCACAGTTTAAAATTTCATGATCTCCACTGTGATATTTCCAACTCTTCGCTTAAAGATTTGTGATCGTTTAGGAAGTCTTTTAGAAGTAAATTGATTTTTTTTTTTTTTTTTAGTTGCGTATTCATTTATTCATGCGTACAGCTCCTGTGAACTCATTTAGATGAGTGACAGGACCACAGTGGTGGCTCTGCAAACATGAGAAATGAGTAAATGGTGCACTTTTTTTTTTGACAAAGCAAATTTTTCAGAAGCTCGTTGCTTGGGCCGCTGCTGAAAAAAAAAAAAAAAAAGCAAAAAAAAAAGCATCAGTTTGAACAACAGCTTTTGATAGTCAATATATAGCACAACAATAGCTGGCGGGGTTCTCTTATGGAGGCCGACGATATGATGGAGTCTACCCACTCATCTCCGTGACAGCCAGTAAAAAAAATAAAAGTCTCGAAAAATAGAAGACAAGAAGGCGCCTGTTAGGATTGTTCACGGCATCCTAAAAATCCATCTGTCAAATTATCGCCCACCGCTTCCCCCCCGCTGCTCTGAACAGGGCCGTTAAGACAATAAATAGAAAAATTACCAGATCTAGATATCACTGGGGCTTGTTTGTTCCTGAATTCGATAAACACAAAAGCTCTACATGAGTCAGCACAGGGAAGTATACCCAACTGACCTGACTTTATGTAATTTGTGATTAACTAAAGTTTCATGGCCCACACCGTCCAGCTGGTGCAGCAAACAAATTTAAACAAATGCCAAGACTCGAAGAGATTTGTTCCAAAAGCTACAAATCCAAAACATGCAACCGTTATCAGCGTTTACCCGGCGCTGATAATTGTAACTTCACAAATGTTAAGTACGGGAATTAAGACGACAACAAATAGTAAACTTTCACTCTGCCAATAAAAAAGTTTGGGGGAAGACACAAATTGTTTAGAAAAGGTTAGTGAGAAACTCATTTGGTTAAAAGAAAAGCAAAGAAATGATGAAAAACTACATTAAAAAAAATTCAGATTATGACCATGTGACTTTTCTGTAGTGTCTTAAACTGCAAACAAAAATAATCCTATAGATGACAAACCCTGCTATATGGAAAAACACCAGAACAGAATGTGTTACTCCACCTTCTGAAGCCTTATGCTGCACATCGCCATCACTTCAACCTAGAATCAACCTCCTGATCGCGGTACTTCAAACCTGAGACTCGATGCATCTTGGAAAACTTAAACATCTTCTACCATTTCTACACCAAACATTAGCATTTATATCAAACTTTACACACTGGTACCAACAATATTGTATAAAGTCACACTTGAGTAGAAGTACAGGTACCCTACCAAACAATGACTACTCAAGTTAAAGCCTTGAAGTATCTAATATTTACTGTACTTAAGTATTTCGAGTAATCAACAGCCGCTTTTCCACAGCGCTTCTGTTCCGGGAATATTTCACCTATATTCCGGAATGACGTCCGTAAAAACAAAATGGCGGATCATTTGGTTCGACCTCTGTCACGCCTCTGGAGGTAGTAACAGAGCGGTGAAAAAGGTGGAATCATGAGTCTGGAACTCCGTCTAAAAAGGAACAGCTTTCGTTCCGCAACCAAGGGGTGACGTTTTCATGACATATTGCGAGTGTGACCGAGGGATTTGAAAATAAGCGCAGGCCGCGTACAGTAAACAAACATATCGACGCCATCAGGGGAGACGCCGAGATCCGAGGCGTTGTCACTTCAGGTGGAGACTCCATTGTTGTTTTGAGCGCCAATATCGCTATGCTCGGGGTATTTCTGATGCGTAAGTTATACGTCATACTATACGCTGCTACATCATCGCCGCTTTTGATTCTGGAACGCAGGTCTGTTGTGTAAAAGTCCAGCCTGTCTCACCTCCGTTACTCCTTTGGTTTGGAAATCAGTCAATGATGGTAAAAAGGTGGGATCAATATCTCACCTTTTTTCCAGGATCTCTGTGTAAAAGTGGCTTACAATTACATATACTCAGGTAATGAAAATAAAAGTACAAGTAAATGTTAATGACAACCAAAGGCAGTCAGAATTTGGAATAATACGCTGCTGCTCACATTCACAGATTGCAAACAGACTGAGTGTGGACAGTCTTTTGCAGTTGCTCATTACGCGACGTGACTTTGTTTCAGTCACTGGTAATCTCAGCAGTGAAAACACATAATTTCCTTTGATTTGTTTTTTGTAACAATTAACAATACTGTGCATTAGAAACGTATCGGAGTAGAAATATGCAACCGAGTTAGGAAATGTAGAGAAGTAAAAGCGAAAGTAAACTGAATAAAAACTACAAATTCTCTCAAAACATACCTGAGTACAGTAGAGAAGTATTATTACTTTGTTACTATACAACACTGGGTACTAAAACAGACAGATGGGTTAAATTTTCACA
>JAPTYQ010000002.1:13444437-13456220 GCA_029814465.1 Ostorhinchus cyanosoma | reverse complement strand
CATGTGACTAAAACAGACAGAAAAGAAAACATGGAATGAATAAAAGCACTGTTTTTGTCAGTACAATGGCATAGATAGATGTAAGAACTGAAGTGATTTTGGTTATTATCAAGAAAACATGGAAAATGGATAGATATCAGATCTGAAATTAAACTACTATGAGCTATTTTTACTGTTATATTTGTCCAAACAAATATGCCTTTAGTTTTTCCAGGCATGAATATGAACAAGAGATTGAAGAAAACAAGGGTTGGTCTAATATTCTTTTTCCATGACTGTATATTCCAGAACAGATCCGTTTTGTTTACTTATGGTGACTGCTATTCATGGTGTTTTAGATCCATTATTTAGGGCACAAACCATATCTCCTGTGCCCTAGAGCAACAAAAAGTAGGACCATTTTTCAGTTTGGTCAGACCAATATTCCGCATCCATTCTGATAAATGATGTACTGTTTGAGACACTTTTAAAGCTGAAATACTTAATATCTATTATATTTACTCTACAAGTAATATGGGAAGAGGCTGAGGATGTTACCATAACTTTTTTTTTTTTTTTTTTTTTTACATGTTAGACTAAAGTAATTAATTGGTCACTTGCAACTATAATGTGCTATATTGTTTTTGTCCCACTTAAAGTATATAGGGTGCTTGCAGTAAACCATTTGCAAATATTTCAAATCTAGTCATACAAGTACTTCGAAGATCATATGATTATATGCATCAATACTGCATTGTGTCAAGTTCTAATTATCCACCTAATTGGATGAAGAGTTATGCTCATCACAATGGGCTGGTTCAGTGAATGGTTGGAACAAATACATGGCAAGAGCTGGGATTCTCCACCACAGGTTTCAAGTAGGTGTAAGGTGTTTTTTTTTTTAAGTTCTATGGTAGTGCACCCAGTAAGAGAAACCTCTTCAAGTCAAAGTGGCCTCTTCTGAACCTCTTGGCCTACTGACCTGCAGGACGACACCAGAGACCCTGGGAGGAAGGGGAGGTACTGAACACCACCACTACATACAGCACAGGCAGTAGTGAGGGGTGGCAAAAGCAGGGAAAAAGGCAGAAATGTATGGAAAACACAATGGTTTATGTGATAGTTCATGACTATAAAAATGCTAAGTTGATATGAATGCATAAAGAAAAACAACAGAAAAACAGCAAAAACAAAAAAAAAAGTCTTCAATCATTTTACATTCATAAAAACTAAATATCTGGCATTCTGATTTGAACCAAACTGAAAAGTATATTAGAAAAACTTAATTCTGAAAACAAGCGACAAATCTATGAGTTAACTAATCACCTGTCCACTGGAGAAACTAGCAAATCTTCATTGGGATCCACAGTCTAAATTGTTCACACACATTTTTATGGCAACTTTTTAGGATTCCTAATATGTTAAAGACTGAATAAAATGTGTTCAGTGAAATGCAGGGTGGTGACTAAGGACAGCAGTACAAAACATAGCCTGTGTTTGACAATGACAACCAGAAAACTGAGCCACTGTGATGGTGCAGTGATGTCAAGGAGAGCCGGTTGGAACAGACACACCTGTATAAAATTATGCCATTTGTGTTTGTCTTTGAAATATTTAAAACCAAGATGAACTACTTTATTCTAGAGATGTTCACAAAGTTCTTCATGTGCTCCTGGGTTTTTTTTCCCCAACATGTGTGAGGGGAAAAAATTAAGCACCAAGGCAGCTTCATGTCGTCATGGCACTAAGCTGAAGACTTGCATTTCAAGCTGATTTTCCCCAAAAAACTATTGCTTCTGAAATGAAATACACTAAAAATAAAAGTTCCCACTCTCATAGTAAAAATAAAACATTCAAATTACTCCGCCAGCGGTGGTGAAGAAAGTTGTTGCAACAAGAAAGGGGCAATGAGCCATTACGTGGGTTTGTTGGTTAACAAGCTTGCAGTAGTGTAGTACCGTCTTCTAGTTTCAAACCACAAATCATGTGCTGCAGGCCACAGACAAAGATGAGCTGTGTCGGACAAAGACCCAGCGATGACAGTTATTACCCATTTACTGTACGGGCCAGGCTTGAGTACAAGGAAAGTAAGTAATTAATTCCTCATTTGGCCCGCTAACGCTCATTCACAGCAGCTTTCGGGGCTCGTTACACTGACTAAGATCCTAAACAGAGCTGTCACTTGTGTCGCTCCGCTGCAGGAATTCAGGAGAAGTTAGTGCAAACGCACACCTCTGCTGACCCTTGACCAGGTTTTAACAAACAGCTGACACGCCACTAAATAGGAGCTGACTTGGTATATTGTCTGTTTGTGGATTCATCATTAACACCTCAGCGAACTGTGCGGCCTTTAAAAAAAATAAAACAAACAGACGTCAACAAAACCCTTCTCCGGTCTCAAATTCATTTTAATGTACATCAGAGTAACCAGCAAAAATCTGTCTTTCAGATCTGGCATGATCTAATCACCTCTGTGTTTTTCTGTTCGTACATGAACACACTCATTGACAGTTTGCAACATGGAGCAAGCTTTTATGTCAAGTTTAACAGACTGTTTCTTTCTAGTCTTCCAGCTCAACGACTAGGCTACAGGCAGGTTTTAAGATGGGATGCTTTTCCTCTTACTCAGGAGTTGACCTTACCAAAAAAATAAATAAAATCAATACATGCAAAAGCGTCAATACAGCAACTCCGAAAATTGCATTGCTTTAATGGTTTTCTTGCAAATGATTGTGCTGATTAAATCTTCAAGTGCTTAAAATATGTATGTGAATTTCTACCAGATTGTATGCAGATAATCCATTTCCACAGAGGAAAACAAGAGGACTCAGAAGATGACACATTGCCCCAAGCCCCCACAGCTTGTTAGTGATGTTAGCTTAGACTCACTGACTTTGCCCATATAGTTCTGCTCCAGAAAACCAACCAAAATGATAACAAATGACATGACTGCCAGAAAAAACAAAACAAAACAGAATAACCAGACCATGAAGATCATTGTGTCAACCATAAAAAGTGTTGTCACTCTATCGTATATAGTGTCATTCTATCATAGCTTTGGCTTTAATATGGCACACTGTCCACCTATACAGATGAATAGGCAGTCCTTCATTCTGGCCGAGGACTCATTCTGCCAAAGGGAGTGTGGCCATATGCATCCTTAAGCCCCTCAGAATGGGGTCTGAGTGATCAGACCTCAATGAGTCCTGGTGTGTTCACACCTCGCATTAGTGCTTATCCATTGTCACTGGATCACTTAACACATAACTCTAATTCTGAGCCAATGGGAAACACCCAACGCTGTACTATCACTGAACATCTGATGTCCCCTTCAATCATTGTTTTATATTGAAGCACTTCCTTTTCTGTGTTAGGGCAAAAAACAGGTACAGGATGTGAAAGAACAGAAATTTTAGCAATTGCCTGCGTTCCAGACCTTAAAGGCAGTTGCATCACAAACTTCCCAGAAGTGAACACCACTGCACATTAAGTAACGGTTCAACATGAAAAAAATGACAAATGGTCCAAGGAGGGAATGCCATATTATGAGAGATGTATATCCATTTCCTGTCATTCAAAATGAGTCTTAGATATTTAGTGCCGTCTGTTTGCAGAAGAAAAAAAAATCCTGCCAACATACCTGCTACAATTAATGTAGAATCACAAATGTCAATTGACAGATCTCAACAGGAACTAAACATCCATTATCTATATTCAGAAATAGTCACACCTTGAGAGATAAACCTAGACTAGGAACTCGAACCCAACAGTACTTATCGGCAGTCATCTTTGCATTAATTTGACTCCCTGACATCGTGCTACAAAACACACAAGCCGTCTTAAAATACATGAAAACCAACCTCAAATGAGGGTAAATTCCAGCTCTGTGTCTGTCTGTCATCTATGTTTAATGCAAACCTTGTTCAAGTTCTGAACAAAGAATCAAAACACACAAAACATCAAATTAAACACCAACCATCTGAAGCACAGAGCGTTTCCACTGCACTGCCCGTCACTTTGCAATTGTTATCAGCATATCACTTTCATCACTAATTTTTCTTCAAATTTGTAAAACCCTAGTGATCGCCTAACTATCACTAATCCATTCATCTTTCCATTCTAATGCACCTAAATCACTTCCCTCACGATGAACAACTTCAAAGACTATTCCATCACAAGTGGTCTGTTTGTTTACGTACCAAACCGATAAGTCACTCAGGCCTTCTCGGAAATTTTGCCGCAGAGTGCATTGTGGGAATTCCACGCAGTCTCAACAAACAATAAAACCGTGTTTGCTACCAGGTTAGAAGAAATCACTGCAAGTCAATGGTCATCTGATAATAATATATGGTGTGTGATCATGAAAAACAATACTTGGATATCAGTTTCAGTTTCATGGCATCTTTGAAGTATGTCATTGTGTAGGCTTATTATACATGTACTGTAAAAAAACAAAAGAGCGGTGAGGACCTGGTCATACCCTGGACGTTTGCGGCGGTTCACTGTGAGGGAGGCGATTTAGGTGCATTAGCAAGGAAAGACCAATGGATTAGTGATAATTAGACCATCACTGGGGTTTTACGTAGTTGAAGAAAATTAGAGATGAAAGTTATACGCTGCTTTAATGTCAACAAAAGCCAAGCCAAAGCATTGAACCAGATATTAGAGCTGTTGACAAAACAGATGTGATCAGTTCAACTGCAAAGTAGGATAAGTCTTAAATCTTCTCTAGAGCACATATGACCCAACTGATCAAATGAGGTTCATCTGAGGTGCTTTGTGTGTCTGAAAATATTATGGAAGTTCTAAAGTTTACCACATTTATGAAAACCTGTCAGCATTATTACATATTAATGAAACCTCCTCCAGATAACGCAAAGATTCAAACTAACAAAAAGGGTAATCATTTTATTGCCATTTGACTGACACTTTTCATCGACCTCATCTCATTCACTTCTGATACGGTTTATTGGAGTGAAGATTGTGCATCACAACTTTCAACACTCTTAGCTTCTGACATTTAACATCATTTCAGGTAATTTTTGTACAATTCAGCGAGTAGGAGTAATGCCTATTTTATTCATATGCATGGCTCTGTGTGAATTATGAACCTAAAATGAACAAAAAGTCATGTAATTAATTCCCAATATAACTGACAGTAGGTTTTCATATTCTTAACAGTTTCATAAGCGAGGATTCACACAGATTTTTAAAAACAGTATTCAGTGATAAGTTTAGTTTCTCATCTAAATTACAATCATTAGAAGTTAACACTTTGACCTCTCACTGGATACGGTTTCAGATTTTTGTGCTTTAACTTCTCCAAGTCAGTACAGTATTAAAAAAACTCTACAAACCTCATACCTGACTGTACTGTCTTCACCTCACAGGGCCGTCAAACATGAGCAAGTATATTCCTGCTGGTTTAGTAACACTAACCCTGTATCAGATAAGACTTGTGACTCAGGGATGTGCACCAACGCTCAACTTTCACGATCTCATTTCATCTTTTCACCCATACCTGTCAGCACATGCCAACAACGATGAACCCCTCTGTGTTTTTTTTTTTTTTTTTTTTTTTAATAAACAGATTCACTTTTCACATTCTTTCCAGCCATGGTTATGTCGGTGGGGTCTTAACAAATGCAGTGAACTCATCAAGATGGTTCTGAACGCGTTTATGAATTCAATACAGTATCCTTATCTACACTTGGGTGAACACTGGGCTGTCCTTTTTTCTAGACAATTTATTTTTCAGTGCTTATAAAATGTTCAAAGAGACCGTTTCAAGGACGAAAGTCAGACCAGAGCTAAGAAAAAATAAAAAAGGCAGGGGATTCTCCACTACTAAATGTTTGCTAATTTAGGAAGCTGCCGGAGATTATTTCCTGTTTGAGAAAGACAAATGCATCTTCTACCTCTTAAGTCACTATTGAGTTTTTTCATTACCAAGCAGTCCCAGCTCTTAAGAGGCCATATCCTGCTAGGCTGTCCTGTAGGGCTGACAGCTTTATCAGCCTGCACAGAGGGATCTTTAACATTGTTGAAACTGAGTGCAAATGCATGTTTTCAGGGGGGGGGTAAGGGTTTTTAAGCATTTGTAGACATCATGGGCATAAATCATGCTGTAACGCTAGAAAAGCTCATTAGATGTTATTCAATTTCAGGTCAGGGGTTAGTGGTCCAAAAAAGCCGAGGGTAATTTGGGGTTTCCCTGCAAAGCAAGCAGAAATCTGACTCGAAAGGTGACCCTTGGAGGGTATGTGCAGTCTTATGCAACAGTCCCATCATAGTGGATCTTTAAGTGACGCTCAGCTGGCCGAAAACCATCAGAAAGGCCGCGGGGTTCCTCACAGAACCCCAACAAGTTCAGATTACAGCTACAGCTCTGGTGACACTTCAAATAAGAATGCATCAGATTTACTGACATCACACAGAAAAAGCATCCTTTGCCTTCTGGCTGAGGCTCTATAGAAGAAGCTATGATTGCCAAAGTCACATCTCTTATTTCTCATGTCTTTGAAAAGCATCACAGCATGACTGGGCTGTTTAAACATGTTGAGTGCAGATTGGTGGTGGCATGGTATAAGATTTAAGGAAGAAAAAGATATCTGCACCTCCGAACATCTGAAATTAATTCATTAGGAGGCGGCATTTAAATTAAGAGCTTTCATCACGCGCCCTGTTCGGCAGGTTACAGAGGTTTTAATTTTACACTCAACTCTCACTGCAGCTGGAGTTTCCAATATGCCAATGATGATGCAGCCCGGGGCAGTTTTAGTGTCAATAAAAGCAAAATTTAACATGAATATTTCATTTATATTCCTGTCCTCGCAAGACCCAGGAAGTCGACTCAAATGATTTTATTCCATTAATCACACCAAGGAAAAATTTTGTGATCAAAAGACGCCAGAGAGTTATATTTGGGCTAGATTTGTCAGACATTTTCCTTTTAGACATCTGGGGCTATATTCACACTCCAAGTCTTAGAGCTCAATTTGGATTTATTTGTCAGACTGGAATTCCTTATTCAACAGTTGAAGTTATTTTTGTAAACATAGCCAATATCAGTATCCAATGTAAATTGTTCGTGTCCTGAACTGACCCACATGTGCAAACGAACAAAAAAAGTAAATACAGAGCCAACTTGAGTCAGTTTATACGATAATACATAGGAAGGGGAATGGCCCAAATGACCAAACCTAATGAAGAATGACAGAAATCATGAATTCAGATATCACTGTTTAGACTGAGGTCACCAAGCAAAAGATAAACATTTATTTCAATTGTATAGACATGCATCAATTCTATGACTTGAATCAGAATCAAAAAGGTCAGATTTTGTCATTTGTACTGTTAAGGGGGAAAAAACATCTGAGTCATATAAGATAAAACTTTGCCTACAGCAGAAACAATATTCAAGTCACTTCTACATCTGAGTCATAAAAACCTTCTTTGACTCTAAAACATTAATGAGAAGGTGAACTACAGGAGAAGCAATTTCACAGAATTCAGTCAATTTCAGTTAGTCAGGTATTCTTCCTTGTTTTGTTTCCAGAGAATAAAACTTAAACCACTTAAAAAGGCAAACACTTTTTTTTTTTTTTTTTTTTTAACAGTGTTATCACTACAGAGTGCTTGACAGAATCCACTTTTCACTTCATTACCATCTGTTAACAAATGCAGGACTTTAAGATGAAGAACATGATTTGGCTTAAGTTTTGTCCCATCTGCTGCTGCAGCTCGGGAGTAAAAACTAACTTGATAGCAATGATCATTTGTATTCATTTGTATTGTGTTTTGCCTCCACAGACATGTGCAAGTAAGTCTCTATGTGGGACAATAAAAAGCCATCTACAGATCCATTTACATTCACAGCCTACACAATGTTCAGTTTTGTGTAAATAACTCTTGCAACAAAGCCATCTCCAGCTTTAGGGGTGCACGTCAACTAAACCATGCTCTCTGAATTGCAGTGTTAAAGTTAAGGCTCCCAAGTTAAAGGAAACAGATTTGGGGTTTGCATACAAATGTGTTACAGTCACTCGTATTAAAATGAGAATTAAAAAACAAAAAAAGCTCCAGGATCACCCCGAAAACTGCACAGACTTGTTGGCTGCTCTCTGCATGCCTTTCCCCCCTACAATGTCACACAGGGTTTGCTGCAGCAGTCTGGCGAGGGGCGACATCCACCCTTAAGAAAGAAAATGCACCAACTTTTTTTTGTCCTGGTTTCATCTTAAACCTCATGCACATCCTCCAAAACACACGCACGCACACACTGCCTGAACTTCGGACGGCAGGAGGAGGAGGTTAGCCTAATGGTGGACCACGGTATTTGGTTCAAGAACATTCCAGCTCAATGGGAAAGAAGAATTGGTTGTTTGGCTCAGAAGGAACAGCATTTAAACATGACGAGACAGGCTGAGGAGCGGCTGCCACTGCCTCTTCTCCGGTACAGCTAACCGTGTGCATCCCGGCTGGCGTCAAAGCTGCCTTTAAAACGCACTTTTCCCCCTTAAAACCCCCCATCCCCGGTGTGCAACTGCAGGGCCCGGCGCCGCCATACACCACCACATAGACACATAAAACAACACGTATAGCATGCCCTGTAGCACCAAGCGGAAAGAGACATGCGAAAAATGAAGAGGAGGGGGACAAACCGGGACGGTAAACCGGCCGTAGACTCACCGACAGCGGGAACATGCGGGGAGCAACAGTAGTTAGAGGAACTAACCTGTCTGGGAGCAGCACGGTCCGCTGGATATTGGGTTGAATCCGAGTTAAATCCACTATCAGTAAAACAAAGAGGCGAAAATAACCGAGCGGCCGCGGAACAGGCCGAAACAGCACTCTTTAAGAAGCGACGCGCATGCGCAGAGGCTAGTCGGAGGTGGATGGAGGAGGTAGGGAGGGGGGGGAGGTTCAGGTGGGGGTGGGGTGTAAGAGTGCAACCAATTCTCAAATTGATCTGTAGAGTGTGTCATTCATTATTAATTTATGATATTAATGGCAGCTGTTTTACATGAGAGTGGGACAAAAGTCGACGTATTGAGCTGCAAATAAAACGCAGCTTTAAACCGTACGGCGGCGTAATAATCCGAATAAAGAGCTTATAACACTGGTTCCAAACCAGTTCAACTCGAGTCCAGCAATTAAACCACAAACACAAGGGTGTCACGAGTACGGAATAGAATAGAATTTAATATATATCATTGTCAATAAAAATGTTTATTTGACATTGTGATGACTGACCTTAAAGATCAACACATATGTGTATTAGTATATGTATATTTTAAATGCATTTTAGATTTATTTTTTGTCATTTCATCTACGTATATTCTGATTTTGAAATAAAGGGTTTAAATTGATCATTGTTTTGAATATTTATCTCTAGATTGGCCAAATATTCTACTGTATGTAATAATGTTTTAACGTGTCATACCACAAAAAAAGCCCTGTCACAGTCCCTTTATTGAAAAAGAACTCACATAGTACTTATTTTATTTATTAAATCTAAATGAAACAAGTAGGGTTTTAGATCAGGTGTGTTTTTGTTTCGATATGACTTGTCGTATATAGTATTTTATGCTGTTTTTGTTTTGTCACATATTTCATTTACTAATTTCAAGTCACATATTGTAGTATGGATTCTTTAACTTTCACTCCAGTCCAAAAATTATCCTTTAAACTAAGAAGAATATTGAGATACTGAGTATTTTAAAGTCAAAGTTCAACTGCCTCCCTACTGATAAAATCCTGCTCACGTGGACTATAAACTAAATAATAACAAGTTAATATTAGTAAACTAAATTATTATGCAAAGGTGCCTGTTGTTATAGTATTTTATATATGAGCATCATTGTAGTATCATTAGCCTACTATTTCAGCTGTTTACTCATACATTTATTCATGTTATTTCAACCTATGAATCATTTTAACACTTTCTAGCTTTTATCTGTTACTCTTACTTTGTTATATGGAACATTTAGACTATACATAGAGGACTATATCAAGTAATTTCAACATACTCTCAAATAAAGGGTTTCAACTGACTCTGTTTCCTTCTTTAAAACATTTGTGAACATTCTTTTTTCATTTTTTTCATCAGATCTCTTTTACAAGTAATCTCTAGCAAATGCAGAAGTATCCTCTGGGGTACATGTAACCGAGCCCTGTTTGTGAATAAATGATTTATTACGTTCACTGAAAGTATAAATTCTTGCAGTAATTATTATGCAACCTACATTTAACCAGGTAAGTCCCTCTGAGGCTGGAAACCTGTTTTGCGAAAGGGACCTTGTCAGGACAGCAAAAACAAATGGCATACGATACTAAAAAGTAGGCTGCAATACGAATAAACTCTAAAAACTAAGATGAGAACAGAAAAAGTAATTTGCCATAAAATTAGCATTAGATTTCTCCAGTTCCTTCTTCACCAATGTCTGCTTACAGTAGTAGAAAAACAAAGCATGGATGTATGTATGACATGTGAAATTTTTGACTGAAATTAACTTCATTTCAGAACTTTGAATGTTATAAATGTACATCTATACATGAGACAAATGCCTTAAAGGGTTAAAAGAGAGGGAGGAGTGTGTTGTCATGTTCTGCTCAGAGAAACTGAAGAAGTGAAGAGCTCCCACTCTCTCTCCTCTGGCAGTTTCAAGAAAGGAAACACCAACATGACACTCTTCATATGTATTATGTTGCCAATAATGCAAAGTGTTGTGGCCAAGTGTAGGTTTGTTTTACATTCAATATTTGGGAGGAAGAAGATAAATGAATAGGAGTTAAATGACTGAATTTACAAGATAAATGCAATTGTAAAGAGTTACAGAAAAAAAAATGTTATTAAATTGCTGTTACACAGGTTTAATTGCCAAGGCGTTACACTCATATATTCTTTTTGCCGAAAAAGCTCATATATGGAGTGTAACAGCAAACCATGCGCAGACAAGAAAGTGCTTGAAATTCAACATCATTTTCCCAGAGACTTGAATCTAGGTTTTTAGAGCTTCCCGTTTATTGCAAAGCTTTGAATACTGATCAGAAAATTCATCAAAAAGTAATCAAATAAAATCAGTCACATTTTAAAGACAATCTTCTACACTCTATATACTCAGTGACAGGCAGTAAAACTCTAGCGGAGACATTAGACTCTAATACAGAGGCTCAACGAGGACCATGTAACACCAGATCAATTGTAGACTGATTATTCTGTGTGTATAGTCGCTTTAAATAATGCATTTAATATAATAGGAGTGCCCTCTACTTTACTGCAGGGGAAGCTGCATCAGTGCCAGGGATGCCAGCAAAATCAATAAACTCATTCACAAGGTCAGGATTGTCATTAGCCAAAGCCTGAAGACGTCTGAGTCATTGAGGAGCAGGAGGTGACTAAACAATCCATCGCACCTCCTCCATGGCTCACTAAAGACAGCAGGACTCATTTATTCCCCACACTCATTGAGCTCTGCTGTCATGAGGAACATTTTAGGAAATCTGTCTTACCTTTCATTTCAGTGTTGTACAACAGTTCAACTCTGACACACTATCATTACAATCTAGACATAGTGGTTATAACACACATTGTTTCACATCTGTTCTTATTGCTCATGTTTTCTCTTATTTAAAGCTATTGCTACATATCTGATACCCTGCTTTTATAACTTTGTTGTTATTCTTTATTACTGATTATGCTGCTATAACAGGGGTCTGCAACCCTGGTCCTGGAGAGCCGCTATCCTGCATGTTTTAGATGTATGCCTCTTACAGCACACCTGATTCAAATGATCAGCTCA
>JAPTYQ010000002.1:13430199-13444378 GCA_029814465.1 Ostorhinchus cyanosoma | reverse complement strand
TATAGCTATCTTATGGCCCATGGGCCAAAACCAGCCCACAAAAGGGTCCAATCCGGCCAGTGGGCTGAATTTCTGAAATGCAGAAATCACATTCAGATATTAACAGTCAAGGTTCAGGGGCTGCATCCAGCCCAATTTGATCTCAACTAGACCCAACCAGTAAAGTACTATCACAATAACCTATTAATAATAACAATCCCAAATTTTCTTTCATTTTGTTTTGTTATAACAAAAGTAAAATTCTACAAAAATGTTTACATTTACAATCTACCTTTTCAAAAGAATTGCAAACAATATGAACAAATATGAACCACCTGAAATGTTTAACCTATAAAGATCCAGTGCTACTTTTATGACAGTCCAAATTATTTTTTTCCCTCTCTATTTAACCTTTCTTAAGCAATTTAGTATAATTTAGTCTAATATTATTCTATTTAGTTTTTTTTGGTGAAAATCAGGTATTTTCTCATAGTTAATTTACTGATCATGTAGATGTTCATAAAAGCCCAAGTTAAAGTTCAGGGTTATTATATCAGAAACAAAGAACACCTGAAGAAAAGGGGAGTTTTTCAGCAAAGGTATGAATAACTGAACATAAAACTAGTGTCTCCATCCACGTCTTTGTAGATCCACTGTGACCTGTAGGTTGTAATGCATGTGTCAATAATAAGCTGAGACATAGTATTTTTTTCAAATTGCTCTTATTTTTCTTAAGGAATGTCAAGTTGAACATGCTATTCACATTTTTTAAAGAATAGTTTGCAGATGTAGACATTTTCATAATGTAATATTACTTTTGTCACTCTAAAACATAGAGAAACATTTGAAAATGATATTTTTTAGAGGTTACTGCTGTATTATTCTTTCACTGGTCCGGCCTATTTGGGAACACATTGGGATGTATGTGGCCCCTGACCTTAACCCTTTATTGAGCAAGTGACTATTTTGGTAATTTCTACATACATTACAAAACAGTGACAGCATCAGTTCCAGTGAGGACAGTGAGTCAACAGTCTCAGGTCCAATGTGGTCTCCAGGGTCTGTAAGGTCCACCTCTGTATGAACAGTGAATGGACCTGTTTTGTTCGGTAACATGAAGTAATGGTACTAATGTAAGGAATGATGTTCAAAGGGTTAATGTGGATGTGAACAGGGGTCTGGATAAGCACTTATGGTGTTGTAATGTTCTAAAAGTGATGTTTTAATGCTTTAAAATATATGTTCTTTTCACCTAACCTGTGTTTTTCTTGTATTTTTTATATTTACTTCTTGTGTTTTTCATTTATTTATTTTTGTTTTGCCACTTACGGGTAAGGAACCAAATATGGTAACTTCATTGACCTTGATTTTCTATATAAAAATACAAAATTTTGAGTAATAAAGTCCTGTCAGGTCCTCCATTAACACATGAAGGTTTCTCTCCAAATGTTTTTTACTGAGCCAAGATAATTTATGCTAACAGAAGTGTTGTTTCAATGCTCATTTCTGCTTATACTGGGAAAAAAATACACTGATTTAAAAATTAAAAACTAAAATACAGAGGTATTGGATTTGTATTCCTCACAAATATTTAACAATTTCAGAGTATTTCTATGAGTGCCCTGTAAAGGGTTACATGAGACACACCTGGCTTAAATGTTTCAATATAAGTTGTAAATCAGCCTACCATTCTATTAGTCGAGTGACTCCTCTTGACAATAGATGATCTTCGTACAGTACAATGACACTGCCGGCATATCTGAGTCACGTACTGATGTTTTGCCGACTTTCCCCGGTTTGAAAGTTGTTTTTCTACCTCTGTGCGAGAATAAATTAATTTCTAATCCATTCGACGTCGACACAATGGATGTAGGGTTGTTAATTTAAAGACACGGTCCAGTTGTTGGAGCTTTTGTCTTCTGTGTGAATGACCGCCAACTTAAAGTGTACAGTGTTTTGGATGTAGCTGTTATGCTGTGGACACACACTGCTAAAGCTAGCTGGGAAACTTATCAACGTCAGGTTCACTAATGGAGAATGGCGGAGAAGTTTCCTACCCTCCTCCTCGGGTTCAGGCTCAAGAACCCTGTGATGTTCCGACACAAACCAGCGGGGAGTTGAAGAAACTGCTGGTGTTTAAAGTTTACAAGAGGAGGTGGTTTGTCCTGCTGGTGCTGTGCCTGTTGAACTGCTCCAACGCCACGGTGAGTGTTAGCAAACAGCTGGAACGGTTGGACGGGTCCGAACAGAACCTCAACCAGACCTGGTATCCTGCTCACTTTACGGGTCACATGACACACTTTAATAATAACAAAGTTCATTCATATACCTTATTAACAGTATTAGAGGAAGCACTGATTACCTGCTTGTACTAAGAGTATTAGCATCAGACTAAAAAAAAAAAAACAAACAAACAAAAGTAAAAGTACCAAAAGTCATTAGTTAATCATAATTAGTTTTTTGTTTTTAGCATCAGACTAAAAGAACCAAAAGTAAAAGTACCAAAAGTCATTAGTTAATCATAGTTAGTTAATTAGTTAATTGTTTTTAGCATAAGACTAAAAGAACCAAAAATCAAAGTACCAAAAGTCACTAGTTACTCATAATTATATCCCTGAACGGAGTTTTGTCAGCCAGGTTGAAACTTTATCAATATTGAAAATTTGACCTTTTCCTTTTTTCTTTGTGGAAAAAGGCTTTTATAGCATAAAGGTGGTCAACCTATTGTACTTTGTGCAATTTACATAAGATTTTAGCCATTTAAGTAAATGCTTAAAGTACATTTGGAAGATAAATCAAGCAAATCACCCTTCTGCCACACATTTTTAACATATAATTACTTACTTATAACTAGGCTTACGCTGTCGGAAGCAACGGCTAGGGTTATATCCCTGAACATCCCCAATCCTTAATGATGTCATGACGTGAATGGTAAATCGTCCAAAATCTAATCAGTTCTTCCTCTTCATGATATTCACTGATATGGAAAATAAGGAATTTCAAAACCAAATATCTTTCAAGTTATCACACACAAAGGATATCCGGCATTTCACAGGTGCAGCCCTAAAAAACAACACATTGTATTTTTTTTTAAAAAAATCAGAAATCGGGAAAAAAAAAGAAAATTACAAAGAAAATTAGTACATTTCAAGCTTGGGATCAAAAAAGTTGATCTTTGTATTTTTACACAGTTGTCTTTCTCAAAAGATTATCTGGTTTTATTAATTTGTAACACAGTTTATTAAAACTTAAGAGCATCAGGTACACACTAGTATTTTTAGGTTTTCTAGAGAAGGTGACAGCATCAATGATGACCTCCTTTCTGTTGATGAAATACCCACCATCTCAAAGTTCTCTGAAATTCTGTAGCCTGGAAGACACCGTTAAGTAGGTTTGAGGAACTTGATATGATCATTACCAGATGATGCGAATGATATGTCATGATATTGTTATTAACCCGCCTGAAGGCAAAGTGTGCCGTCTTGTGTCATGCAAACAAAGCCGCTTCCAGACCTCGTCCCACCTCCCCTGAGACTCATCTTTTCTGTGGAGGCTATTGTTTCCCAGGAGCTGGTGTTCCCACTCACAAAAGATGCGCAGCTGGTACAGAGTCGTTCAACAGCTGATGAGCCTGTTAGTGTGCCTTTCTGACATTACCAGCCCCACGAAGACATTTACCCATTAGTAGAAACCAGATCTGTTTGTGTTGTGGTAGAATATTATTGAGATTCATATGATATATCCACGTTTTACATATGGCACACCACCAGACCTGGACGAGGCAGAAAACTTGATCCTCTTGCGGTTCAACCTAACCCTCTGCAGCAGGACAAAAATGTGAAATAACAAAAGAGAGAATGTGTGAAATTTATCCCTCACAAGCGTCGTACCCTGTAGGGGACAGGCCTGGCATTGTGTGCTCAGATCAGCTGACCTGCTCGCATAAATTAGGTTTTATTCACGCAGAATTGTACTGGTCCTGCTTCTGGAGTCCTGGTGTTTTCAGGTTATAGGTCAGCTTTCATTCAGTTTAGCCCAATTTATTCATGTTTGTCTGTGAGCCATTTTGTATTTAATCTTTAAGCAGGTGTTAGCGTTGATCAGGTTTTTTTTTTTTTAATCATCATCAGTATTTTGACCCTAGTTTATGACCTGATGCTCTGCAGGCATATTATAAGTCAGTGTAACAATCTTTCAGTAGCTGCAGTTACCAGTAATAATATTTATTAAATCCAAAATGAGTCATTTTCATTAGAGACTAAAATTAATGATCAGAATAGGACATTTTTGATGTACCTAAAGAGATTCTACCTGCTGTGAAGGGTCTAATTTGACAGAATTAGTACAAGAACAAAGCCTTGTTCTTTTCAAACGTTCAACATTTTTACAAAATCCTCATCATTTGGAGCTTTTGAATGTTAAGTTAAATATGTTGTAGTCACCTACAACAAAAAATAAGCTGTATCGTCCACAGATTATTTTTGTTTTTATCCCCTATGTCTCATCATGTTACCTAATGTTACCCCTGTAGTGGTAAATATGCACAGAAAGAGGATCTTTCTCTGTGTATAACAGAGAAACATTGTGATGAAGTGGATACATGGTTATTAGGTGGTAGTATACATTCTGGGAAAAAAAAAGACAACATAGTATGTCCTTGGACTGCATCTAGTTTTGGTTATGGAACACAAACACCATGGCATCATTTTGATTAGGTTATGTCATGTCATAACATTTATTTGTGTCATTTTTAGATACATAATGTTACTGAACCTAAGCTTGACCTACCAAATCAACCCCTGATCATAACACTGCCCCCACAGGCTTGTACTGTAGACACTAGGCATGATAGGCAATGACTTCATTCACCTCTCTTCTCTCTCTGATGCACCCATCACTCTGGAACAGGGTCAGTCTGGCTTCATCCAACCTCAGTTAGTCAGGTACTCAGCTGACCTAATATTTTGGACATATAATGTTGCAGTACAAATTATTGTGCATTAGCATGTGCACCACATGTTGGCCCAGATCAATCTTTATTCTCTGTAGGAAATTGATGGATGTGTAAGAAAGGAGAAGCTACTTACTGCACTTATCATTGTAGAAAATTTAAAATAGACGGATCTGAACTATTTGCTCGTTAAAACCAGTTGTGGGCTTTTTTTTTTTTTTGGCCCCGTGGTGTTTATTTTCCTATTGAACAGGTTAGGTTTACACAACCCTTCTAACCCTGAATGGAAATTGAGACCAAATCAGGCACTGAGGTATTTTTTTTTTTTTTTTATTAGAATTTGGCTTGGGCTGCACGATTAATCAATTTTAAATCGGATTATTTAATTAGGATGATGTAACTATCAAATTGAATTTCATCTCTCTTGTGTCTCTGGGCCTCTGGGCTACTGACGGCTCCTCCTCCTGACTGTGAGAGCCATCTCCACAGTCTTTGGTCTCCACACACCAGTACAAAAATGGCAATTGTTAAGGAGAGTGAGAAGATCGTGGCTAAAAATAGCAAGAGCAAGTCGGTTGTGTAGAATTGGTACGGCTTTGAAGTGTCCGGTGAAGACCCTTGCTGCAAACTCTGCCTGAAGGCAGTATCAGTTAAAGACAGCAGCACAACCAACGTATTTCAGCACCTCAAACATCATCACATGCCAGAGAGAAAACATGCACAGGAAAATGACATGCTGACTAAAACACCACAAACAAACAAAATTATTGAAATAACTTCTGTTGTCTTTTGTAGTTTTAGCCTAAAAATTGAAATTGAGTTTTTAGAGGAAAAAAATTGGGATTTTATTTTTGGCCAAAGTCATACAACCCTAAATTTGGCTGTTATTCCAATTATGAGTGGAAAATTAGGACCCATAATGCAGCTCTGTGACCCCATGTTTGGATCACCTGCTTTGACCTTCAAATATCTACATCTATAGTTCACAGCCAGTGTTTTCAAAAATGGCATATTTCAGAGTTCCTTTTGCTGTGTTACCCATACAGAAGCTGAATGATTATTCTGTTTTATCTGGTGAAAACATAGGCAAGCGTGTGCTGGAGATTGTGCTTGAACTTTCCTCCTCTCTGGATAAAGCCACAAGTCCAGTGAAAAAAAATCAGCTTTAAAGCCCTGAAGGGAAAGGCATATATTTTAAATGAGTTAATGTTGGCTGATTCATGAATTGAGTTTGTTCTTTTGTTTTTGATGGAGCTTTGTTTTCAACTAACTCAGTTTACAGGAAAAAAATTCAATTATTTAATAAGGCACTTCTAATTTAGCAATCTTTATAATCTCAGCTGACAGGCAGAGGGTATGAAAGCATCAATGTAAAGTAGTACACGAGGAAAAAAAGTATGTTTTTTATTGTGTTATTTTCACAAGCTTTCCATGATAATGTTGATGCTTTCTTCAGAAGTGGACCTAGATAGGGAAGTTGAGAGCTAAGCTGTTTTTCTGTACCTTGTCATACTTTCACTGTAGTTGATTTAAACAGATTTTTGATAAATTGACCTGTTGAGTCCCTCTATCTGTCTCACCTATTGAGTAACACAAGCAGTAGGTCTGTGCTCTATGGATTAATGTTCTGTTGAATAGATTTATACTCATCTTATAGTTACGGCATCTCATAAAAACTGAACTAAACAAGTCATTCTGACACTGTTCAGTCCTAATGAGGTTGTAAAAGGCTTTGAGATTATTTAAATGGTGCAGGAGAAGCAGCAGATGACAAAGCTGAGAAGTGACAGGTTTGTTTGGTAAAAGTGTGATAGTTGGGTCATTATCCAGTCTCTGTTAAAGGGGAACTTCACTCCATTCACTGGTCGTCTTAGCGGAATGTCTGCCACAGATCAGAGAGGGCTGGTTTTAGAGCATGTAAATGTCTGTATGAGTAGAAAAATGTGGTCATATGAGCTGAGCAGATTTACTTATTTCCCCTTTTTAAAAACAGTGTAGAAACGTCACATGATGACACGAGATCCTCATGGAAGTGTGACTGCTGACTGCACAGTGAAGATAAACTGGAGGACGTTGGACCTGCTGTGTTTTGAAAGTTGGAGTTTCTTTGTGTTTACACTCACGGGTGCTCACTAAAATTTTGTTGAACTGGTTTAGTGCATTCCCTCTCACATCAAAAAATACAACTCTTTAAAGTCACATTTCTTTATATGTGTGTTTACGGCAAGTAGAGCTGGGCAATATAGCCAAATAATTGAGCTATTTTTTTTCAGTGTTATGGAAGATTTACTTGATTGTTTTCTGGCTATGGACAAAATATGACTGAAAAAAACTCTTTCTCAACTAAAATTATATGTCATATGCAACTGGAGAAACGCATTGACATTGATGAGAAGCAGACAGGTTACACTTTGATTTTTTCAGTGAGTAAGAAAGGTCTGCTGAGGAATAATCTCAATTTTATCATTTAACAGGGTTTCGGCTGGTCATGTAAAACATTAAAAGTCATTAAATAGATTTTGTGAAAATTAAGGCCTTAAATGGCATTAAAAAGCATTAAAGTCAATGTCCAGAAGCATTAAAAATTAAATACACTTGATGGAAAAAAGATTTGTTATTCATGATTTATTTTGATTTTATGAACATTTAATAATTTGGATTGGAAGTATAGTCTAATGCTTGATAGGCCAAACCCATCAATCGTCTATTGTTTATGGCCGATACATGAACTCACCACACTGGATGCTTGGAATGCAGCGTGCTGTGAGCGTGCTCATGAAGTGGTGAGAAAGCGGAGGGAACATTTGCAAATGTCAAAAAAATGGGAAAATGCAAGTTTCAGCAGAAGTGGTTGGAGGAGGAGCTAAAAGCCTGTCGACGGTAAACCATCATAAAACTATAGATAAAAGTGTATCTGCAGTTGGACATGGGCATTACATTTGTTTAAAGTGGCATGAAAAAAACATTAAATTAGATTTGCTGATACCTGCAGAAACCCTGATTCAGGCATTGTTCACGATTTTCAGGAAGCAAACTTTGATTTGTAGAAGTAGCTTCTTCTTCACTGTCATTTGTGTTATTTTACCTCCACCAACATCAAGAAGTGAAATATCGGGAAATCACTAGTAGATCTTTGTTTAACTAAACCCCAGATTGACCCACTCCGTTTAAAAATACTTTAATATTTGTGACTATATGATCACGTCTTTTTTTGCCTCCTCCTCATTTGTGACTGTTTTTTTCATGTACACAAATCATCATGTGTGAAGTGCCTACCATGCTTCGTGCCCACACCACCCACTGTGCCTTTCAATTGACTACTCACTTCTTCATTTGTTAGCGAAGTGCTTACTCACTCTTTAGCTTTGTTGGTTTGTTTGCTAATGAGGCACTTTTAGTGAATCTGTAGGTTAAGAGGTCCTACTCCTGATTGCATTCCGCTTTGATTAGAAATAACAGCAGGAAAGGTGGTGTAGGTCTTTTGTTGTTTGTGTCATCGTAGTAGATGTTGATTTTAAGATCGGAATCCCTCTTCTTATGCTATTTGTTTTACTTATTGAGTAGTATTGTCGAGCCTTTTGTTTGGTATTTGCTGCCTGCCACTGTTGATTCTGTTATTGCTTTTTTAATGCCTCTCAGTAAAAGTTAAACTATTTGTTGTTTATCTTGTTCCCCTTTCTCGTATCAAGCAAGGCTGTAAGATATTGATTTTAATTTGAGTGTAGTTGCTTGGTTAACAAGGAAAATGCCCATTTTTGTTCATTTTGAACAAAGAAAAACCAACACAAAAACACAAACCTTAGCTTGTAGAAAATACACAAACACTTTTATGTAATGACTTTCATTTTGCATGTATTACCCTGTACCTTTCTCTGCTCAAATTAAAAATGATCACAACAGATGTTTATTTAGTTTTTTTCATATGCTCCATTAAGATTAAGCCAGTTAGTAGTTCCAAGTGAGTCTTATTTTCATTAGTAATGATAACAGCGTAATTTTTTTATTTTATTTTTTTATCTTCCTTCAGTTATGGCTGACCTTTGCACCAGTAGCAAACCAGTCTGCCAAGTTCCTGAATGTTTCTCTGGAGCAGATCAACTGGTTGTCACTGGTCTTCATGGTGGTGGCCATACCACTCAGCTTCGTGACCACATGGATGCTGGACACCCTCGGCCTACGGATCACGGTACAGACGTCACTCTAGACACCAATGAAGCAACATTGCGTGACAGATATTTAAGATAACAACCCTTATCCAGGACAATTTTACAGAGCAGACTTGGTATCACACTCTTTAATTACCATTTACAAGGTTTATATTTGTCAGTCATTTTTTCTGTGGAAATAAAATGTCGATTGACCACATGATTGGAAAAAGCATGAAGCAAAGAGATAGGGTAAATAAAATATTAAAATTGTCATCTTTGGTCTGTGACAGATGACTGAGATTTGGTTTGTTGTTGTTGTTAAAGAGCCTAAGCTGACAAAAAGACCCCCGCAGACAATTACATTTCATGGACTGAATTGAATTGTTCAAACTAAACACCCCCAATACTTAAGGGTCATTCTGAGAACTCGGTGCAGGAAGTTTATCAGATAACTTCTAATACCAAACATTTTGATAAAAAGCAGAGAGCTGTTTCAAATCAACTGACTGATTACACTGTAAGCCTTGGAAAAGCTCATGTAGCTGCTAAATAACCATATATGTAAATATGTAGTTCAGAGTGTGGAGCTTTAGGGTGTTTTCACACCTGGATCGATCGGAGCTGTTGTTCCGGAACAAGTCTTTGGCTCAGTTCGATTGGGCATATGTGAAAGCAGTAATCACGCTCTGTTCCGGAACAAAACAATCAAACTGAGACCAATTGGAAGAGGTGGTCTCAGCTCAGTTGCAGTCGCTCCGCAGAGCAGTTTGTTTACAGTGTGACCATGGCCACAGTGATCGAAACAGACAACTACAGTTTTCTCTCTCAATGCTGTGATGTCACAAACATTATCAAAAAGCAGAATGGATCTGTCGAAAAAATGCCACTGCCAGACGTAAACAGACAGAAGGCTAATGAGCTTAATGAGCTTCATACCTTTCATCAGCTGCTGGATAAGCAAGTGGAGAAAACGTGTTGGGGAGCAATTTGGACCAAGGAAGAGATAGAATGCCTCAGTGGCATCTGGGAAGACGAGCATATATTGGAAATGCTCGATAACACGCTCAAAAAGTCCAAAGTATTCAAGATTTTCAGTGAGCGCATGAAGGAATATGGCTTCCACCTGTTTCCATGGGCGTGGTGTAGGGGGCGGAGCAGTGTGAACACGAACCGAAACACTGTAACACTTTATAATACATTACTCCCTGAATCCGAACAAAATTAAAGTATGAAAACACCCATAGTATCCCATCAGCAGCACAAAGTCTGTATATTATCCAAATTACTAAAAAGATTATATGTTTTGCATAATTAACATTAAACAGTGTTTTTTTTTTTTTTTAAATGACAAATGTCTCCACTGTTTAACAAAACTATTGTCACTCAGCTTCTTATAGTTTAATCTATTACATAGTCATTTACTGTTAACATATGTTTTACATCAAAATTGCAATAAGAAAAGTAATATAAGTAAAGTCTAGGCTACTTTATTGAGATAATAAATAGTGTCACATTTCACTCACTTTGTCATGGGAGTTTTTACTCAGTTAACAACAATCACAACAGAGCGTCCCTCCATCTGATCCATTGTAACACCAACCATTACAACCTGAACCACTCTTCTTGACTCTGCAGCTGATCCTGGGGTCCTGGTTGAACATGGTTGGAGCCCTGCTGCGCTTCTTGGGCGGGTCAATGTACAACTATAACATCTCAGCCCGATTTCCCTTGATGATGACGGGTCAGACTTTCGGTGCTCTGGCCCAGCCCCTCATCATCTTCGCTCCCACCAAACTCGCTGCTCTCTGGTTTCCCGACAACCAGCGGGCCACAGCGAACATGATTGCATCGATGTGTGAGTAATCATTACTACTATTACACAACCTCACCAAAATAACTGCAGTGATTAATATTTTTCAGCTGCAACAAGTTCTTCAATCCTAACTGATGCAGTGAGTTGCATCCCATAATCAAGTAAAAATGCGAGCTAACAAAATATTAGCCTATAGGAATTACTGGGATTTCATTGGCCAGGTTTTAGATATTATTTTGATTGAAGGGGTAGTGATTTTAATTTGGTGTATAGTTTTTACCCGACTGCAGGGGTATTGTCGTATCCTACGACGTCCGTCTATGTGTCTGTCCATCAGTGTCAAAGCAATTACTCCTCACCAAATCAATCCGATGTCCCTCATGTTTGGTATTTAGCAGCAACATCCAAAACTTTGGACGATATTTTGGAAGTTAATCTTGATCTTAATTTTCAAGGTCAAATGGAGGCAAATTTGGGCCTACATTTTTAAGGTGTTTCGGGGTCGGTGCATGGTCATGGGGGTAGATAGGAAAAGCTGCACAGATGAGGTGAGAGGATAGTGATACTGGTAGGGGAGCAGGGAACAACAGGATATAGGTGCAGGGCGGACCTCCTAGTCAAATAAGGTGGGTGAGGGCTCAGTGCAACATTGGTCCTGTTATAACAGTTACACACATCTATACAACATTCATGCAAATTTTTAAAAAGATAAAGAAGAATGGCGTGCTTTGAGCAGCATCAACTAAATAACATGATGGTTTTTCTTTGCATACAGGTTTTGCATCCCTCGTCTATGTTTTATTTTCATAATTTTTTACTTTCCTTTCTGTGTGGAGATTGCATGTTCTCCCCGTGTCTGCGTGAATTCTCTCCAGGTAGTCTGGCTTCCTCCCACCGTCATGAGATGAGATGAGATGAGATATGACTTTATTGATCCCACTGTGGGGAAACTGCAGTGTTTAGAGCAGCAAAAACACAGGAAACAAAGTGCAGAAAACAGGCAAAACATTTAAGAGTAAACAGGAAATATAAAAGAGTGTCTGCTATTTAATTAACTCTTTCTGTACATGCATATATTTACATATTGTTTACATTTATTTACACTATAATTTCACATGATGATGGCTGAACTGATATAGGGGAGGGATAAATCAAATGTAAATGGTTGTTCATCTGTATATGTCAGCCTGGTGATGAACTGGCGAAGTGTCTGAGTGTACCCCACCTTTGCCTGTTGGTAGCTGGGATAGGCTCCAGCACCCCAGCGATCCTTTGGAACACTGAGCGGTTCGGAAGATGAATAAATTAACTATTGTGTGTTAGCAGATGCACCTTATGTTACACTGGCAAAGTTCAGTTTCAGTTGAATTTTCACCTAGATTGTGAACACTGAAACTCAAAAATAGGAAGTGCAGTAAAATTTCTTTTCTTCTTCAAACCAGAATAAACCTCAGTTCCACTGTTTCTCTTGCAGCCAATCCCCTGGGGCTCCTCCTCGCAAACGTCATCTCCCCTTCAGTAGCTGAAACATTTGGTATCCCCTCACTGGTGAGTTTTAAATCAGTTTTAGTGGTTCTGTCCTTTGTTGAGGTGCTAATTATTTTTCTCCCTTCTCATCTTTTATTTTAAAAATGTTTTTAGTCCAGGGTTTTTTCAGATGCGTAATGTGATGCCCTAATAGTAAGACAAATAAACTGGCAACTTGCACATTAACAGTCCTGGGTAATTCTAATTATTGAACAAGAATCTTCTCTTCCATTAGTCACATAGGAAATGAGCTGGGAACAAAACTTATTAAAGTGCAAAAATGTTTGAATTATTTATAAAGTAGAACTATTATTTGGCCTAATCAAAGAAATGTAACTGTAACACTCAGACTTGAACAGCGTCAGTGAGTCCTACTGCTACTGATGATAAACTGTGTTTGATTTGAGACGTTAACATAATCAGCACATTGCCTGTCTAGATTCTAGCCTATGCGGTCCCAGCAGGCATCATTTGCTGCCTAGCAACATTGGGTATACGGAGCAGTGCCCCTCCCACTCCACCGTCAGCCAGCGCCGAGTCCTCCACCTCCGAGCCCTTCGTACAGGGCATCAAACTGGTAAGATCACAGGAAGTTAAAAAAAGAAATGTACTCGTTTGATTGTCGGTACACTGGGTCTTATAAGTTTAATTGCACACTGCTGGACTGCCAACCCACATCAAAGATAAAGTTGCATCCAGTATTTTTATAATTAAGAAACCATTTAATGAATCTAAACTGTGGTTTTAAACACTGATTAAACTTTCAGGGTACTATTACAAATGGTAATGCATCAGTGGTAATTTTCTAGCTTATCTTTCAGTAAGCATTTAATTTTAGAGACATGTGGTAATCAGTGTTGTCTGTCCTTTACAGTTAATGAAAAACAAAGCCTACCTCATCCTCCTGCTGTGCTTTGGGGCAGGTATTGCCTGTTTCACCTGCTTTTCCACACTACTGGACCAAATCCTCTGTGTGACAGGATACACCAATGTAAGCACACCAGAGGATAGAACAGCATATATGTTTCCACTGGGATCCATTAGGGATTATTAGGACGTCTCAAATGAGAAATGAAGTAGGTAGGCTGAGGAATCCATAGATAGACTATGATACCATTGTGTTATGAGGTCTTATGTTTCAACATAGTGCCCTTTGAGGTCCACACACGATTAACAATGCAGCAGTGTTTCAATTCCTTTCATATACAAGCTTTCATCTTTATTGGTAAAAAAAAAAAAAAAAGGAAACCCTCCTCAACAGCAGTTTAACCTCACCAGCGCTTTTTTTAAAGGTCAAATACTTTTAAAGCTGGCACATCAGGTTTTCAGAATAAATCTCATTTGGATTTAAACTGGATGAGTCAAGACCAGGGGTAAGAGAAGGGCAGAATTTGGAAATACATACCTTCCTTTTGCAGCTCTCACCTCTGAGTCCAAATCAAAAGATGAAATCCAAAGATGAATGAACTGATACCCGTCCATGATGGTGTTTTTCTTTCTTTTCTGCCTCTTGCATCTTTAAATCCATTTTTAAACAGATATATTTTGCACATTTTCGCAAGCACCAGCCACTATCGCTGGTAAAAGTCATTTATTAGCAGTAAAGCACAACTTCACGTGGAAAAAAAGAGAATAAAAAGGCAAAATAGTGCATTTCATCATCATTATCTGGCATTTGTCCTCCTCTTTTAGAGTAAATATTTATGGGTTTACACAGTTATGAATGTGAGCATGTTTGTGAATGCACCTAGAAAAAGTATT
>JAPTYQ010000002.1:13398324-13413178 GCA_029814465.1 Ostorhinchus cyanosoma | reverse complement strand
GGGTGGGACATAAGTGTGTTTTCCCAAGTGAATCTGTTGAAGAGGAAACTGTTACGATGTGGGATTTACTGTTTTACTTACAAGCGCTCTCATCTAAATATTTGTAAATGAAGATGGGTTCAGCCGGGATGAGGGCTGAGAAGGTGGGAGGGACGATGTCCACTATCCGCTGATGGTACGAAAGTCTGTAGGAAAATGGACCAGTTATGTACAGCAGAGAAAAGTAAATGTCCCAAAGACGCAAAGAGGGAAAGTATTAAAAGTATTAAAAGCATTAAGGTTGGGAACATAGGGTGAAAAATGTAAACTCAATTTAAAAAGATGTCTTTAAAACCTTATTCAGGGGGACTCAATCAGGATTTTAACGCAATTATTTCTGGTTTTCTTAAAGAAAGGCCTTTAAATTCAGGTTTGATGGTTAAAGTCCTGTGAACACTGCCAACATATTAGGAACAATCCCCCTCTTTGTTTTTAGTGATTAGGAAAGAGCTCATTCAATCCGATTTGCCACGAAGCTGCTTGACAGTTTCCATTTTCTCCTTGGTTCAGTTCCTGTTACATTAAACCTCAATGTATAGAACTAGGAAGGTGAAAAGAAACATGGATGTCTTTTATGCAGACAGAACAAACAATGTATTACCTCATGGACTTCTCTAGAACTTCTTTAACGAACTTGGGTTTGGGCTTTTCAAGATCCACTGTCAAGCAGTCAGCCCTTCACAGAAAACACACATATTAGCAACTGTTCTTTTTACATTGAGTTAAATACTTCAAAACAAAAGCTTTAATGTCCAGAAGGAAACCGCTCACCAGTCATCCCAGCTCCATCGAAACTGGAAGTTGCTCAAATGATGAGAAAACCAGTTGACAAGTCTGAAAATGACAGAAGATAGTGTTACACGGAAGAAAATGCACCAGAGTTGTTTTTTTTTTTTTAAATGTACAGTAAAGTTACCTGTCTATGCAGGTGGTGTTCATAGTGTCCAGTCTCATGTACATCATCTCAGTGGCTTGGGCCAACTATCAGGCAGGAGTTAAGGCAAAGTGTCTTATAGCAGAACGCTCACTGTTCTTGGTGTTTTATCAAAAGCACAGTAATACTTTAATGAGTAGGGGCAGGAAATGATGAAACCATTTTATAACTGGGTGAAACTAGTTGCTTTTCTATTGACCCTCAAATTGCATGAATGTAACTTGCACATAAAAATGTGCTCAATGGAAAAAACGACAATTTCACCAAATCTTTGTTTTTCGATATAAAATGTTAGCGCTGGCAAGAGGTGTAGTACAACTGGTATATCACACAAAACTGCAATAAAAAACCTTTTTCTGCAATCGGAGGCAGGTGAATAAAAAATAACATTGACAGATGTTAAAACAAGTAGAGTTTTTTAAAAAACATGATGCGGTATGTGTGGACACCAGGAAACCCAATCATTTTTGAATTTAGTACAGGATAGACGATAGACTAAGTATCCACAGACTATATCACTCACTGAATCAAGTATAAAGCTCATCGTTTAAACACATCTGCACTATGGTATCAAATGTTTTCCGTCAAACAAAAACTCAGTCTTATCTTCATATGTCGCATGACCTATAGTTTACATTATAGCTCTGTTAGCTTAGCTCTGTTCTTATATAGAAAATAAACAATCAAAATAAACAGCTTTCTGTAGGGTTTGTTGCCAGTAGTTGCATCAAAGATTTGTTATGAATCGTCCCAACAATTACAGAACTGTCAATTTAATCTGAACTGTGAATCAGTAAAAAAACAAACTTCTCCCATTTTTCCACTGATGGTATCGGCTCAAATCACCTCGACTCTGCACATTTTTGAGACTATTCCAAGTTTTAGTCACTGAGGTTCTAAGCAAGTAAAAGAAACTAAATCTGACAATCGTGCAGATCTTGATTGGTTAGTACAGAACAGTTGCTGCATCAGTACCTGCGTTTGTCGTAATGTTGTGCAGTGTGGGACACAAACACCTAATTAGCTGGAAAAACATCCAAGCAAACTTTCAAGTAGGCCACAAACTGACCACAGATTTGAAGCTTTCAAAACATATTATTTTAAAGTCAAATATTTTAGAGTAGAAATATTAAATACAGTTTATTTAAATGTATATTGTGTAGAATATACAAATATTGCAGCTTTTTATAGCCTCTTTTGGAATGATCAGAACAGAGACATGACGAGTATCTCTGCAGTCATGTGTCTGTGAAAGGCAGCCGGGCTCTGGATTGTTTCTCCCTCTTGTTGACAGTTTCCAGCAGGGAAGACGCAGGAGTTTGACACTGTTATTTGACATCATTGCAACTGTCAGAAAAACAAGCCTTACTGATTAAAGGAAAAAACTCTGAGGCATCCAAGCCTCAAGGACTGGACTATCTGGAACAGTTAATGATTCCCATCCCTACTCATGGGTATAAAAGTCATAAGAAGTGCTGTATATTTGATCGTTTTCCTCCTTGAGATATTTCAGTTAAATACACTAAATGCACAAAAGTATTAGGACACGTTGAAATGTCATAATATAGTTTTATATTGTGATAAATATTATCTGTTAGTATTGTTTTGTTATCTCTGACAACATGCCTCAGAGATGGTTTTTACTTTATTTTTTTCATCATTGATTAAATTTTTTTCTTCCATGACTATGATTTTAAATGTTCTACCTTTAAATTTCTAAAATATTTTAAATTATATTTCTATATTTATCTATATTTTTTAATGTATATTCTAATATATAAAGATGCATATAGTGCATCTTTGAACATGAGGTAACAAGACTTTGACTGACAACAAATAAAATGCGTTTATGTTCATTTTTGACCCAAGGATACGACTTGAGGCAGCGATCCAGGTTGCAGTTTGCACAGTTCAATAAGCAGTGTGGTATACATGACATCAATGTGAGGTGGTGCTGGCAGCTGGAAAAGTTCCCCGAAGATCACCTAAAAGAAAAGAAACAAAGATCCATATTGTCAAAGGCATTTTAACTGTCTTCTTATATGTCTGTATAGAAACACACTACATACCTCCACAATGTGATAATTGAGAGGAATCTTATTTTTTCCTGGATAACTGAGTAACTGGGCAGCGCTGAAAAGTACAAACAAAACAGTGAATGTGATTATTTAAGCATGTAGATAAGAGTTTATATTCAGACTCGGAGCAAGCGATGTTAACAACCAGAAAGCCTACCATGTTTTTCTCTCTCTCCAGTGAGTCTTAATGATACAGTGCAGATTTTCTTCTATGACAAACCTCTCCACAGAATGACTGCCAGGCATAACGGGGCCCTAGGTGTAAAGAAAGATATTTGAGTAACAGAAATAGTACAAATAAGTAAAACCTCATGTTTCTGTTTCTATTTCTGTAAGATGTGGCATCGCACTGATTCTGCTGTAATTCTGGCTTTGATTCGATATGACCATATGCTATATAAAGCCAGAGTTGAGTTAAGCCAACCAAATCTGACTTGTATTACTGACGTTCACCCAGACGACATACCTCTGGCGCGTCGGTGTAGTCAAACATGCGGAAGACGACCTGGGGCATGGGATACTGGGCATCGGGCATGTGGCCCGGCGGGGTGAAGGGGGGCAGGTTGTGTTGCAGGGCCTCACACAGAACACTGTCAAAGGCGATGTATGGACGAAGGATGTGGCGCTCCTGCCAGCGGTCTTTTTTTAACTTCTGAATCTGAGCCCAGAGGCAGTCCAGGTACTGGGTCAAGGAAAGGGAAACTCTTTTTATCAGTGTTGTAGTTTATCAACACTAAAGATCACACATACAGTAGGGTCATGGTTTTCAGATTTTAGCACTCCCTCTAGTGGTAAATGGAGGAATCCCCAAAATGTTCATTTAAAAAACAAAAAGAAAAGGGGAAATGAATGGTTTGTCTCACCTCTTCCTGTGGGTGAGGTTTCTCTGCCGTCCAGACCTGGAGCATGGGGACATGTGTCTTTACTCGCCTCCTACAAAGCAGATTTTAATATAAGCATGAAAATACAGTAATGGAGAATGAGACTTGGTAGAATGCAGCTGATGAACTGATTGGAGAGCTGATTCAAAAAATATATAAACAGGAAATTTAAAAGAAATGCTAAACAAAACAGAAGACACCCACTTGAGATAACCTTCAATCTGGCTGAGAAGCCGATCCATCTCTACATCCTTCTTCTCATAAAGCTCCTTTCCGACCCAGGGCAGACAGGACAGGACCACGTACACAAACCAATCTGACCGAACCTGAACATGTAAACAAGAACACTTACAATGCTACCTGTATGAATACAGAGGAGACGTTTTGAAAATGTAATCCTGTAGCTGAAAGTTATACAAATCAAAGGCTTCAATTCATTTATGTACAAAACAGTTAAAGCTAACAGATTTGTCATGTTTCCTACACTGTTTAATATTTTTCCTTCTTCCACTAGTTTAATGTGTTGAGTTAACGTCAGCAATATTTATCTCAAACTGCTCGTCTCTTAATGTTCCAACTGCATTTCAGTGAACACGTTATTGACATTAACATAATTTCTTTCTTCTTCTACTGAAAACCTGTAACTTTTTGTGTAAATGGACAAAAAACAGGGCTTGTACAGCTGTTTTATCCATAATGCACGGTTTATTTTGATTCTAGATGTCTGCCATTGTCAGCACAGTGACATGTACATTTGAGTTATACTTTGTGTTGAATTCTCTTTGTGCAGTTTTTGTTTTCAAAGTTTAATTCCAAGAAATTGCTTTTTCTTCTAATATATGTATTTTATCCCTTTGACAATTAACCCTGTACTAAATTCCATGATGGTCCTACCTGTGGTACATCTTCCTCTTGAGTTACACTGACAAAGTTTTCAAACATGGCCACCATTGAGGGAGCAGCAATCACATGGCAGTTGACCAAGTCAGACAGGAAACGCACCTGAGAAGGAACAAGCCATTATTCAAACAAGAGTGAAAGAATATAACAGTGCAGTGAAAGCCGAATCGCAGGTGCTTATAAGGTTATCGTACCAAATAAACAGCTTCATTATACAAGTTGTTTTTCAGCGTCTCCTTAAGTTGTCTGATCATGGCCTCCACAAACTCGCCCCCAAAGTTGTAGTTCCTGGCATTGAGGAGGCCGACTAAAGTTGTATACACAGTTAGCTTCTCAGGTAGGAGCCGGGCGCTATTGACAAAAACAACTTGGTAAGAAATAATTTAAAAAGCATGGAGAAATTCAGCAGTAAAAGGATGGTATTCACTTACACAGAACACAAAATGCGCAAGATTTTATTTTTGTAGTTTGGAAGATCTGCCTCTAAGACTCCTGCAAGACCCTCCAAGTTGCTCTCAAGGGACGATGTACTCTGTGAGGAAATATCGGAGAAAACATACAGTTGAAAATGCCTGAGTGAACTCTAGTTAACAAGAACCAGCACAACATATGTCGTTACCAGTCAAGTTAAACGCATAAGTAATAAAGGACTATCAAGGTGTATGTTTATTGTACTGAACATTCCCTTCAAATGATACCACATAACTGAACAATGTATTCAAAACACGACTCTCAGATGTAGTTAATTGCCAGATCAATTTCTTCAATTCTGTGTGTGACCTGAAGAGATAAACTTCTCCAAGTCACTATATAGACCCAGCAAGAATCATTTTTCTTAAGCGTTTACTTTCTCGAGCTCTTTACCTTCTCCCCAACACGACAAATCAGTGACTCCAGTCGGTCTTCAATCTCAATGGGCTCTGATGTTCTCCTCCTTTTATGGGCTTGACCTCCTAGAATAGAAACAATGGTCATCAAATGAGTGGAAAGAGGAACCATTTGTTGAATAATAACACAATAAGTACTTATGTGAAACAAATGAAACAATGGGTTGTTTAACAGATTGTATGATGGCAAAAGGACACCAGTTGAATATCAGTCACTTGACTAATTCAGCCACATTTACACTGATGAAGATTCATCTGTACTGTCAGTAAATTAAAAAAGTAATTAAGTAATTACCTAAGTAAATAATACATTGATTGTAATGTGCAGAAAAGCATGTTACCAAATAAGTCTAAAAGATAAATATGATAATCATGATAAAATTTAGAGATCAGATATGTGTTAATATCATCAGGTAAGTGAAAGTGAAACCAGATAATTATTTATGGTTTCAGTTTAAGTAAAACTTAAGAATGTTGAAAAATGTTACGCTTTCACAATAAAGACAAAGAAAAATCCTAAAAAACTGCAATCATCATAGTCACTGATCTCCAAGGAAGCTATATAATCCAATAGTATAAAAATGATATTGTAATCATGACAAACAATTGTATCACAATTATTATCATCCTCATTGCCCTTTTGTCCAGCTCTATTATCAAACACAAAGCTTTGCTGACATGTTAGAATAGTTTTGTCTCTACATAGCCTGTAAGGTCATCAGTTGTTCCTAATGAAGGCGAGAGGGGAGGTTGAATTCTTGGCCTGATGTTCTGCTCTCTGCTAAGTACTTTATGCTTCCTTAACAAGTGTCATAGTGGGAGAGCTTTTTGCACAGTGGATTTACTTATATACCACAATTTCTATTTGCACAGGACCCGGTAGTTCAGGTCGTGGTGGTCTTTCCTATTTTACTACAGTGAATTGGTAGTGGAGGTAGTGTAAGTGGCTTACATACAATACTTCTTTTGTAGAAATTGTATTGATCCCCTCTCCCTCTGTTAACAAGCATCATGTACCTACTGATATCTGGACTTTTTAATTAACTTCCTCTTTAACAACTGACTTACTAAGTTCTATGCATCTATAGATTGATCAAATAATTATTGTGCAAAAATACGTGCAAGAATACCAATGTTACTGAGCGCTTTGCACCGTCCTCACTATTTGGTTACCGCCCCCATATTAACTACCTTACCACACACATATCTAAAGCTGCTAACTGGGAATCCCGTTCACACAGCAGATAACTCCAGTCAGTTTTACACAGCCATCTCATACCGCTTACGAGAAACTTTAAACAGTATTATGCGAATATTTTGATGAAACGCATAGGACAGATTAAACTACTCTGTGAATTGATTTATCTGCCCATACACTAACACGAGTCAACGCACAGATTAATGTTACCATAAACACGCTAGCTAGCTGCCGCTCGTTAGCATAGCATCGGCGTTTACACATGTAACCTCGACTTACCGTCCCCATCATCACTGTGTCGCCTCCTGGACATGTTTAATCCCGGTTTACTATAGAAATAAGGTTGCTTGAAATAAAAGAAGTATATAACAAAATATTAAGTCCGCTAAATGCGCTTCTAGATAATTCAGAGTGGCTGCTACGCGCTACTAATGCCGAAAAATAATAGCGGTCTGATTCAAGCGATGCACTTCCGGTGTAGGGGGGTCAACCGGAAGGTGCATCAATTTATTCCAACCGACTTCCCTTACTTCCCTGGCTGCACGTTTCCTCTTATCTGAGGATGTATTCCGAATTTTTATCTTATATCAGGAATTGATTCTTTGCTAAATTACACAAATAGTTAGTTATTCTACCAGGACTATGCGTAGGCACTACTCTAATAAATACTGACCGTATAACATAGCTCCTTTTTAACTTGTCTTATTCCTGTAACTTAGCTAAAACAAACACCATTTACTTGCTACACAAATAGTATTTATAACTTGTAAACACAATGGCATCAGATGGTGCGGCTTGCACAGAGTTCATGGATTTGGAACTTGATACGTCCACGTCTACACGATTAAAACTGGAGAGCCAACTTTCTGTCACCCTAAGAAAATACTACAGCTTCTGCAGGAGGAAGGTAAGAAGAAAAACACACAAAACCGTGTCAGCTAAGACTAAGCATTAGTATAAGTAACTGATTTTGTATGTATGTATTTTAGCCCTTTCAACAGATGAGAACACAGTGGAGTATGTTAATAGTAATTAAGCATTAGTATATAACTGATTGTGTACATATTTTAGCTCTTTTACTAGATGAGTTGAAAACACAGTGAAGTATGTGAATATGAAATTGTTCAAGGTCCTTGGACATCGTCTGATAGAACTATTAAGAACCCCTATTGCTCAAACACAGAGGGAAAAAAGGATTTCAAGCATGTAAAAAAGTCAAATCTTAAAACACTTACCAACCTCTTACTTGAAAACAAAAATTCAGAAAATCAGAATTTTCAGTATGATCATAAGCTCCTGTTTGCTGGAGAAATTTTTGAAACAAAGGGCCAACTGATTGGAACAGATCTGGAATTGCCCATTATCCAAAACTGAAACAAGACCTTTTAATATAATTAAAAAAAAAACATTGATAGAAACTATATGAATGGGTAAATACCTCAAAATGGTTTGGAGAGAGATTAATATTTGATAAATATGCTGCTATTGGGTAAGGGGGGAAAATAACAGGAGATTAAGGGCCACAGCAGAGCACAGCTTTAAATTCATGGTTGGTATTTATAATGCTTTTGAACAAATTGAAGACCACTACAATGTTTGTCAATCATAAACTTCAACAGCTGGGTTTGTGATGGGGGAAAAATGAGTTAAATTCATAACATTCTCATTATTATTGTTATAAGTTATTGATTCATTGTTTATATTTTTAAGAAATTATCAGTCCCTACATGTACGTACTTGTTTTCCTTTGTATATATTCTTTATGTGACATTTGTAGCAAACATGAGTCCAGTATGTGAAACATACATACATATGAAATGTGTCTGATGAGAATGTTTGCCCATTTGCTTCTTTTGTTTTCCACAGACATTTGCTTCTTTTGTTGCCTCCAAGAGGAAAGACAGTCAGAAGGAAGGACCTGCATCTTGGTGCTGTTGTGGCGAGAACTTCAGTGAACATTCTGCCATTCACAAACATGTGGCAAGGACTCATGATGCTGAAATACAGCAGCTCACACAATCTGACTATGAGAGTTTATTACACCAACTTGAAGAAGAAGCTGAAACACAGCTGAATGAACATGAGCCTGATCCGGTGGATATTTCCTCATGGGTTCCCAATACCAGTCACATTCCTGTGGAGCAACTTAAAAAGTACAACTTGATGTTATAATATTTCGATCTCTGAGCTAAGACAATGTTAAATCCTTTATAAATTGGAAATTCAGTGTCAAATATGTTAACACATGTGATCTTTAAAACCTTGATAAGATTACATCTAAATTAATTACATTTTCCTTCTTCTGTCTTTCAGGGGTCCTGGTAAGGTTCTCCTTTATTACTGCTACTGTCAAGTACAAGATCCTCACACCATCTGTACATGGCAGAAAACACTGTGTGAGAAGCTCCACCTCAATGGCAAGGTGAAAGGATTCTTTTCTCCCAGAGATACAGACTGTGCTATATGTTTTTACTAAAGTGCATTGTATTTCAATGGGATGTCATGATCTGTGTTCTTTAGGTGAGGGTGGCTGCTGAAGGCATCAATGGAACAGTTGGCGGAACCAACGTGGCCACTGACCTTTACATTGAAGCAATGTGTTCACATCCCCTCTTCAATATGGATAAAGAAGACTTTAAGGTCAGAGCTGGTCAAGACTCACAGTGGATCTCCTTCATGTAGCTCCTTCATAATGTAGACTTTGTTTATTATTAATATATTATCATATCTAGAATTTGTTTAGCATGACATACAATATTGCATAGAAGTCAAAAAGCCTACATTTCACAGCACATTTTCCCAATGGGTTTTTAAAATTTTCCTCAAACTTTTTTTTTGGAAGATATCAATATTCTTCGCAGCTTTTGTCCTTTTCATTTACTGGAATCTTACATCCAGTGGGTTTTTTTTTCCACTAGTATTTGTACTAAGTTGACCTCAAGGTTTTCTATCTCTGGGTGAGACAGTGCCAGACAGGTTGATTTGTTTTTAGATGATGTTATCTTATTCTGTGTCCAAAATAGTTTTATGATTTTGCAAGGTGACATGATGAACAGGGGGCTCTTATGTGAGTTGGTGTGTTGTGACTCATTTATCTGAAATCAGACCTTTAAATATTATGATTACTGAACTGTTTCCAAATTTGAATATTTGTGTATTTTTGTAAAGACGAGTGATGGAGGAGCAGAGTGTTTTTCTGACCTGCGGGTTGGAGTCTATAAGGAAATCGTCCCCATGGGAGTGGATCCTGGTGTGATCTCGTACCGACTGGCAGGTGCAGATGTTTATATGTTTCTGTTTTGGGTTTTTTTCACAGTTGATACTGAATTGTTGACAATGTCTTGGGCCTATATTTACATCACTTTTTTCATTGTATTCCACCTAAGGAACTCATTTGGAGCCTGAGGAGTTTCATAAAGAAGTGGAGGCTCTTTTGACTAAAGGGGATTTATGTGACGACACCATCCTGCTCGACTGCCGTAACTTTTATGAAAGTAAAATTGTAAGTGATCATCTGTAATCTATCTTAACATTCTTTAAATAACCATCAATGCTCACAGATTCTACTGTTTAATTATGATAAAGCGTTATTATTGTTAATTATGAGGTCAAAATGTAGTTTGAATGAAGGTCTTCACTTATACTACAATGGTACTACAAACACTTCGTTTAGTTTTTATCTTACGTGTTATCGATTGTAACCATTAAATGTCCATGTAGAAATAATAAATCTGGATAATTGTTAGGATCACTCAACACATCAGTTCCATCCAGGCTGTGGCTGTTACTTGTTAATGCAGATTTTTTTTTTTTTTTTTTTCCAGGGGCAGTTTACTCAATGTCTGGCTCCAAATATCCGTAAGTTCAGCTACTTCCCAGACTACGTTGACCAAAATCTCGAACTCTTCAGAGACAAGAAGGTCCTCATGTACTGCACAGGGGGGATTCGCTGTGAACGTGGCTCTGCATATCTCCGATCAAAAGTGAGCACATTTATCACAAAATTTCCAGATAATTTGCTAGGTTTTTGTTTAGGGTTTTTTTGCACCTGTTTAGGCATTTTTGAGTCACATTTTCATGTGGTGGAATGTCCACAAGGAGGAGCTGTTTAGTCTTAAATAAACTGTGAATGGAGATCTCATTTAAATGCTAAATTAAATGTTCTTTGCTCGATAGATAGTGTTTACTTGGACCTTACGTTTGCTTGCAGGATGTTTGTAAAGAGGTTTACCAGCTGAAAGGTGGAATTCACAAATACCTGGAGCGTTTTCCAGAGGGATTCTATCGAGGGAAACTTTTCGTGTTCGATGAGCGTTACGCCATCTCCTCCAACAATGATGTCATCTCAGGTCAGTGTTCTGAATATGTAAATTAGGGATGCCCAACCCTGGTCCTTGAGAGCCACTAACCTGCATGTTTTAGATGCACCCCTCTTCCAGTTCACATGATGGTCGTTATCAGGCTTCTGCAGAGCTCGATGATAGGCTTATCATTTGAATCAAGTGTTGGAACAGAGATACATCTAAACATGCAGGACGGTAGCTTTCGAGGATCAGGGTTGGACATCCCTGATGTAAATGCATGTCTTATCATCAACAGTAGACACAGTACAAAATGTTTCTGATTTTACAATCTATAAATAATATCCAGCAGATAGGAACTACTTGTGCTGCCATAAGCCATGTTTCCGTCACTGTATCTTTATACCCATTTTTAATCAATCAGTCAAACTTTATTTGTGTTGCACTTTTCAAAGTGCTTTACACCAAACCCCCCACTGTCCCGCAGTTTCAAATATAAATAAAAATAAAAGCAACAGAGTAAAGCAATGTTAAAAAGTAAGAGTTTATTTAAAAGCTAAACTAAAAAGATAGGTTTTAAGTTTACTTTTAAAATTATGAACACTCACCGGCTGTTCCACAGTTTGGGGCCATAAAAGCTGAATGAGGCCTCATCATGTGTTTTATTGTGGACTGTAGGAACAGTTACAAGATTATTACCTGAGGGTCTGAGAAGAAATAGAAATGATATGATTCATGTAAGTAAATAATCACAAATGTGACCAGTTTGTGTTCAGTTTAAAGGTTATTTAGGAATGACATTTATATAATGATGGTCAATATAGTATAGTATTATTCCCAATGTCTATTTGTTGTAAATCAGATATTCTTGTTTATTTAGAAACTGGACTATAATAACCATAATTTAAAAAGTGTTTTTTTAAGATACCCTCATCCCTTTTCCAATTATGTTCATGACTCTAGTTTTAACTGTTGAACTAAGAAAATATCAGACATTTTTACCTGTTTAACAACAATCTTTCAAGTGGATGACAGTTTTTGACTTGACACAGACTATAATTATGTGCACATTCTAACTCTATAAATGCATCTAAGCATCAACTTTCCTTGTTGATGTTGAAACAAGAGTTCCCTGAATTCTTAGAAATAGAATATATGTTTTATTCAACTTGATGCAAATGATACAGGTTGAATTTATTAAAAAAAGGGTTCTGAAGTAGGTAATAATTAATAAATAAATGCTATATAAATAGTTACATAAGAGTCCTGGTTTTGAGGTTTAAGCTGAATTAAGCTTGAAGTGAGATTTGTGTCCTGGTATCATTTTACCTCAATTCAGTTCAATATTATTTTAAATCCCATGAGAAGAAAAAGCTGTCACTGCCACTTTAAATGGTTTACTCCATAAGCCTGTGTAAGTGGCAGTATTTTGGTGTCAACATTCTGGGCCTGAGATCACATATGAAACCGGTTCTATCCCACATCACCATTTAAAGTCCATCACCAAACAACATCTGAAAACATGAATAACCACGAGGCTAAAAATAGCTGGAGTTAAATCCCATCTGTTTCTGTTCAGACTGCAGGTACTGTAGTTCTCCGTGGGACCAGTACGAGCTCTGTTCCACTCAGTTCTGCTGCCAGCTGGTTCTGTCTTGTCTGAGCTGCCGACAGAACGGACTCACCGCCTGCTGCCCCACCTGTCAGACCAAAGGACAAGCCCACAGCGAGGGGTCACCCACAGCTCCACAGCATAAAGAGGAGTGTGAATGCACCGACGGACGCCCCAGAATCCCACAAGACGTGTAGCGGAACAAACGTTAACAGGCAGATGTTTCTGTCTATAGACGATGCTTCATGTCTGGTGATATTAATCAGAATTTCAACTGATTAACTGTGTCCAAGTATATTTTTAACATAATATTTCTATGTGGGAAATATATCCTAATGTATTAAATAATTTAAAATGAACGACAACCATTGAGCTCATTTAAAATGAGAGGAAAAACTTTTACTCGTGTTTTATTTATAAAAAAAAAAGAAATAATCAGTTGGATCTATGAATTTTATGAAACATTTCCATGAAAATGAAGAATGTGATTCTCATTGGTCTGAAATCTGAATTTGAGATGCGCTTCTAAGAAATAAAGACTATTTGAGATAAAATGATGCCATTATTATTTCATTTTTAAAAAGATATGGTAAAAGTATTGTGATGGGGGGGCGGGGGGGGGGTTGTTCAGTATTTTTATTGTTTTTCAAAAGAATACAGAGAAGAAAAGAAATGCATAAATAAAAAGAACAACTCACGTACAACTCAGGATGATAAGGTACATAATATGATCTTTTCCATTTTTGTAAAGCACTGTAAATTACCCTGTGTATGAATTATGCTTTACAAATAAACCTTGCCTTTTCTTTTTTTTCTCTTTCCCCACTCTATTTATTACTTTATTTTATTAGTCTGACCTACTTGAGATCATCGTGGGCTGTATTTGGCCCCTGACCCAAAGTTTGACACCCCTGCTGTAGAGGAATAAAGTAATGAATGATGCAGAAAAAATCCAGGAGGGGGCGTGATAAATCTGGGACCTGGACTGGGTTAAGTCTCAGCCCTTCTCTCAGTAGGATCCAGCCCTCGGTAGCCTGGGTTGGTCTGCCCGGGTCGGCGCGGACCAGCAGCCTCCTCTCGGACGTATTTCTCGGGGATATCCAGGTTGTAGGACAGGGACACTCATGTGTATATACCCTGACGTGAATCTGTGGGTATAAGGAACGGAGGACTGAGCGATATGTCTGCACCCGGTTTCACAAACCTGAACAGCTCCGTCAGCTACAGCCAGAACTCAACGCCGAACAGTGGAGATGTTCCCCCGTATCAGAACGGTAAGCAGGCCGGATGAGGCGATTAGCCGGCGGACGGTTAGCGCTAGCATGCTAACCCTCCTTCTGTGATACCACATACTATCAGTCGCTATTTTTTTTTAGATTTAATACAGCTATTCAGTGGCTTTAAGTATAGTTATGGCATTAATAAAACAATTATAATGGCGTGAAAATGCGGCTGCAACTGGTAGCTAACACTTGCTAGCGAATTGTGTTGCTATTTTAACCATGGATTTGAACCCAAAATGAGTTAGCTTAACAGCTAATGTTAGCAGGTAGCTAAGTGTTAGCATACTGATATTCCTGTGTGAGATATTACGTATCATCTTATAAAATATTAGTTTTATATCGATGGTCTGATAAGCTTGAAGTGTTTTAACATTTCATTAACGCGATATTTGTTTTTTATGGCGTCTGCTATGCTGTCAGGGATGCTAAAGCTAACTGTAAGCTGATGATGAAGCTGGTAGGATGCTATTGATAGCCTCTAGAAGGAGTTATCCCATTCGATTGAATATTAGACACAGGTTAGATTATTTATTTATTTAGGCTCGTTTTATACCCAAAAGTAAGTCAAATCTTATACCAACTTTGTTACTTTAAAATAAACACAAGGAAGCTAAAACACAGAATAAAACCAATAGCACAGAGTATAAATGGTAAAACCTGACTAGTATTAGGCTAACAAATATGTTCTATTGAAAATAAATGGGAACAGGTAACTCTTCAGCCTTGATTTGAAAGTAGTCA
>JAPTYQ010000002.1:13268684-13293488 GCA_029814465.1 Ostorhinchus cyanosoma | reverse complement strand
CAATGATACTGAGGTCAGGAAACTGAGATGGACACTCCTTCACCTTCACTTTTTTTCTGCTGTAGCCAATGACAGGTGGACTCGACCTTATGTTTTGGGTCATTGTCATGTTAGAACATTCAAGACCGTCTCATGTGCATTCAGTCAGGGTATGTAAACTTATGAGCACAACTGTAGGTTACACGAAGTTACATGTTAAAGTTTTGAATCAGGTTTTGTCTACAGTTCATATAACTTTAACAGATAACTACAATTGTAATTTGTGTGTAAGATGGAAAAGATATGAGATTTAATTTTTTGGCCATGTGGCTCAGCTCTAACATCAGTAAATGTTACTGAGGGAAGGGAAAGAAACAAAAGAAAAATGAAAAAAGAGATGGTAGATGAAGAAACTAAACTAACAGAAGTCTGAATACATACGATTATTTATATGGAGAAGCCTTTCCTCACTCTTTAACTATATTTATCATGATCTTGGCTCAGATTTTGTGCAAACTAATCCATCATGACCTTTGCCTCCCTAAACATCCATAAAATTGTTGTCAGAGACCAGAAAATGCATAACTCATCAAGACCCAGTGCGACTTTTGTGGAAGCTCCAAAATGAATTTTTCTCTCTACTTAACTATTCTTAAGTATTTTATCACCATTTATTATAATATTATCCTCTGTATTTTCCATTTTTCTAGTGTAAACCATGCATTTTGCTAAACTTAATTCACTGATGATGCAGATGTTCATGAAAGCTCAGAGTAAATTCAAAGGTCATTATATCAAAACAGTGAAAGCTGAAAAAAAAAGTTCATTTTTCTCCAAAATCGATCAGAAATTGAACATAAAAAAATGTCACCAACCACTGCCACTACTCAAACTGTATGGGCTTTGCTCGTGAATCAATGTTGTAGAAGATTACGGTGTTTTCACGTTCACTACAGAGCCTCTGAGCGTCCAAATGGGTCACATCTGACGACCATGAAGAGACTTGACCTCAATTATTTCCATGTATTTATAGGATTAGAAGTTCAACAGTTATTAAACAGTTTAGCTCAGATGGTTTTGGTCACCAGTGGCTGCTGGGTCTTTGAGGGTTAAGATCGACTTAAAAATGTTCATTTCCTCATTATTTATCTTAAGCTTTTGCTATGATAGATGAGTCATTTGCCGTATAATTTATTTGCTTCAGTTTTTTCTGCATGTTTCTTGTTATAACTCATTTAATGAGTCTTCAGGTTTTACTGTTGACTGAATTTGTTGTATATATTAATTCGTTTGTTTTGAGCAGAAGAAAAATACGAAATATTTTTATGTGTACGAGGAACTAATATCAGAGCAAATACATTCATAAATAAAGGTAATCAAAACAAAATAGTATTTGCCATGTACACTAGTAAAAATTAAATCAATTCAATATGTACTGCTCAAAAAGGAGTGGGAAGAAGAAAACTTATTAAAAATCACACCAACATCTCACATTTATACATGACTTTTGCTTCCTTAATGATATAGTAACATCTGTTTAGAGTCCTATTAATGTAAATAAATGTAAATCTATTTTTAATGATTGTTTTTTGTAGTTATGGTCTATATTAAACAGGACTTCTGTCTCAGTATAATAGAAGATTAAAAACACTAAAGCATGGAGTCGCTCTCCAGTTTTTGGCCTGTTAGTTGGATCTGAAACAGTATCGGCTCGTCCTGGCTTTGACTCTCTCTCTCTCTCTCTCTCACAGATCAATAAAAAGAGGAAAAACTTCCAACAATCAAACCACAAAGGGGCGGTGATGATGAAAACACTGGCGCACACACAGAATAATCATCTTCAGATTGTTCACATAACAAAACGAATACGGTTTCAACATGTTGCATCATTTCTATTTCTTCATAATTATGATTTAAGCCCATTTTTGTTCCATTTGCCCACAAACTGCTGTCCTTTACCTGTTTGATGGTCCAAATCTGGGCTGAATTCCTGCAAAAAGGAAAACATAAAAAGGCATGAGAGTCATTTCCAAAGGTGATACCACACATTAAATAAGAATTAAACTCACCTTGTTTTCCAGAGAGCATCTCAGCTTGCAGGATCAGCCCGTCTGCCTGGTGATGGTGTCACACTAACCCCCGCTGTTGCTGGGACGCTGGGAGTCCTTAGCAACCAACTCCACACCTGAGGACTCCTTGAAACTGGAGTCAGCAGCCCCAACCCATCCACCTTCCTGTCTCAAGACTTCCTCTGCAGGATGTTAAGAGGAAAGTGATACGTCTGCAGTATTTGCCGGATCAGATTCCAAACATAGATGCGCCTCCATGCTCTGACTACAAACATCAGCAGCTACGTTAGGATGAGATTTTAATCACGTCATTCCAAGATAAGATTTAATTATCACAAAAATGGCACCATGTGTTCAATAAAAAATAAAAACGCAACAACAACAACATCCTGGAAACTGTTTATTCAAGGGTGAAAAACTTGTCCATTTGTGAAAAATTTGGTTGAAATATTTTGATACAGAAAAAAATATGACTTTTTGGTGAATGAACAAAGTTGCCGTTTACCCCAAACAACACACAGATGTTAATAAATTCCATCAAATAAAATACAGTACTTGAACAAAAACATATGTAGATCAGCACTGTAACACACTTATGAGGACGATGCTAAGAAACAGTGTAGTATTTATTTCCTCATTAAGATAAAAGAGCAAAACTGTATAAAAGTGTGTAACAGTTAAAGCCATTTCCATCTCCTCTGCAGTAACAAAAAGGTGGGATCTGTAATGAAAATCCCCTGATGAAGGACTGGTTATTACAGTAAATAAAAGTTGTTCTAATTACTTACAGATCCTGTCACCCAGGTGTCTTTTCAGTCTGCAGAAAACAATTACTGTAAAAAAATACAAATAAAACAGGTCTCATTCAAGTACCACTCACACACAACAGCGGCCCCAAATGGTAGAAAGAGGTCACTACAGGAAAGAAAAACAAACACCCTGAAGTCATGTCATGCACTAGTGACTTAAAGGACTGATAGTTTGCTTTTTTTTTTTTTTAATAGAATTATGCATTTTAAACATTTCCCTGTGGTCTACATAAACTGTAAATGCTCTGCTTGGGTCTGAATTCTTCATTAATTCAACTCCACAGGTTCATCTTCAGCCCAATTTCTGAGTAATGACAGGAGGCAGATCTTTTTGAGCGCTGGCCCTTTAAATACATATGAGCCACTTCAAAGACTAATGAAAGTGGGTTTAGCAAAATATGACCCTTTTCAAAGACTGGACTCTTATTAAATTGTCACGTTATTTGCGTAGAGAACAATTCCCATGATTGAAAGTGTCATGTTGGAAATGAGAACTTTATCAGTGCAGATTAGATGTCCATCTTTGGTAAACTTTAATGTTCTATAGGCCGTCAATGCCTCTATTACAGTTATTTGGTAAAATAGTCAGTTGTAAAGAAATACTTTAAATCATAGGCAAAAAAAGCAAGAAACTAGAACTGATGACCTTTAACTTTAGAAGCGCTTTAAAAGACCAAACTCATATATAAGAGCAAAAGACTTAGAAAATAATAAATAAAAGCCAAAATGATGTAGTGAAAACACAGTCAAATGAAAAAAAAAAAAGTGCAAAAATTTTTTTTAATTTTATCAAACACTAACAGGCAAAAGCCATGATATAGGCCATGGTAGTGGTTTTATCTTCCCTCACAGACGATCTGGATGATCATTTCTCTAGCGTCCTCGACACCAGAGCTCGGCTCCACCCTGTTCTTGTTGACGTGGGTACCGATGATGAACAGCTTTCGATCTCCGACGTCAGACAGCGACAGAGCGTCGTGCAGGTCAGTGATGCTGCAGGCGCCGGGAAGGTCCTGCGACATGGAACCGGAGGGTGAAGGTACAGCTTATGTGTAAGAATTCCCATTTCATCTGATGACACTTACACTGGAGTTAATGTGTAGACTTATTTTAGTCCAGGGGCCACATGCAGACCTATTTCATCTCAAGTGGGTCAGTAAAATAATACAGAAACAACTACAAATGTACAGTTGTGGAAAAAATTATTAGACCACCTCTTGTTTTCTTCAATTTCTTGTTCATTTTAACGCCTGGTACAACTAAAGGTCCGTTTGTCTGGACAAATATAATGACAACAACAAAAATAGCTCATAGTAGTTGAATTTCAGATCTGATATCTATCCATTTAACATGTTTACTTGATAATAACCAAAATCACTTCAGTTCTTACATCAGTATCTATGTCATTGTACTGACAAAAACAGTGCTTTTATTCATTCCATGTTTTCTTTTCTGTCTGTTTTAGTCACATGATACACACAGGAGTTAGGACTTGATTGCATAACCATTGTCTTTGGTGAGTTTTGATGGTCTAATATTTTTTTCTGCAACTAAGTCTTTGTTTCAGTAAAATAAGGTAAAATTACATTATATGATTACAAACTATCCTTTCACCAAATAACAACCTGAGCAACTGTAATAAACCTGAAATTTCTTCAGAGTAATATCATCCCTCATCATAACATTTTCACATGTGGATCCCAACTCACAGATCACAGTGAATCTACAAATGCACAAAGCATTTAGTAAGAGGTATAACATTGTTGAAATATCAAATTTTTCAGAGGTTATTCATATTTTTTTGCAAAAGGATAATTTACAAATGTAAAATGTTTGCATAACGTGATTTTAGTTTTGCAATTTCTCACATTGAAACAAAGTGAAAAATTTGGAGTTGTCATCATTTAAAGGTTATTATGATAGTATTATACTGCTCTGATCAACTGAAGGTCAAACTGGGCTAAATGTGGCCCCTGAACTAAAATGACTTCGTCACCCCTTCACTGATAATATCTTCAGTGTGATTTTTGTATTTTGCAGACTTGTTCAGCTGAAACAACTAAAACTAAATGACCTGACTGATCTGTGATTATAAGACAATGATGAAAATAGTGTAAATATCCACATTTCACAGTTGACAAATGCTCCACATGCCTTTTCCTGTTTTGACTTGTCCAGCAAAGCTAATGCTAACAGTCATCCATTTATGACTTCTCTACATGATTAAATGTACATATGTAAATACTGTAAATGTCCTTAATTAACATGCGTTTCATCCATCTGTCCGACAGTCTGTGAAGCTGTGAGGATTTTCAACATGACAGAGACTTAAAGTTAGCATGAAACATTTGTAGCTAACTCTGTGCTTGGATGTTTTCAATTGTGGTTCAGACAGACATGTGTTTGTTCTGCAAAACAGATTCTTTTTAAATAGACCATGGGCATAAAATCATTTGAGAACATCTTGTAACCAACAAACCATGTTAAAAACAGCAGAATTCCAAACCCTCACACAGTGCTGCAGAGGGAATTATGTAAGAAGGCTCTATTTAAATGTTCTTATTTACTCATCACCAAATACACGGTATGGAGCACAAACATTATGTCATAACAGAAAAAATAATATACATTCAGTAAAAAAATTCATTGAAAGAGGTAAAAACCCTTTTCAAAAAGGCACTTAATTACCTCCAAGGTTATATTTTCATCTGGGTTTGTCTGTTTGTCTGTTACCAAGGTAACTGAAAAACTTATGGATGTTGATGCTGACACAAGGAACAAATGATCACATTTTGGTGTTGATCGGGGATCGGATCTGCCTTGGCGGATTGTTTTTGGACGTTCAGATTACAAGTTTATACATTGATGGATGCTATGAGAAGCATTTTGGCAAAGACTTCTGCCTAAACCCAACAACTTGTACATTGGTATATTCAAATAAAACACGGTGTCGAGTTTATTTTCTGATTTACCTTCAACATAAACATCACATGGAGTCATGTCCCTGATTTCACTCCATCATTTTTGTACATGCTGGTCTTTCAGGTCCAGACACATTTTAACACAGGCAACATAACTTAACACCTACCTTATCAAATTTAATACCTTTAAAACACTTTTTAAAAAGGTATTAGATGCAGATTTCTATATTAAAAAGTTAAGACTTTTAAAGACCCTCCGGGAACCTTGTACTGTGATGAAATGATGCGCTGTCAGTCAAAGGGATAAAAACTGCTGCAGGACTCTGACTCATTATGGCAGGTTTCATTACTCTTCATAAATATTAAAGGTCATTCTCGTCTTGGTGTAATCCTTCTAAACCTGTCAGTCAATTCAAAGGAGCCACAGAAGGTCGACATCTGAGAAATTGTGTGGGGTTTTTTTTCCACAAAATTCAGAAAACTCCAGCTGAACACTAAATGACTCTGCCTTTTGTTGAGCAGACACTGGAGTGTTTTTCTGTCACACTCACCTGTTTGTTGGCCAGAACCATTAATGGCAGGTTGGGGTCAGAGGTCAGCAGCTCGTGTAAGTGCGTCTTGGCGACGGGGAAACGCTGTGAGTCGGATGAATCGACCACAAAAACCAGCAGCAGTGCTTTGGATATGTACTTCTGCCAATAGAGGCGCAGCTCCTCTTTACCTCCGACTGACAGAAAACACACAGATTCAGTCTAAAGTCTGCATCAAAAAAGTATCAAAGTATAGAAGAATAAATAAGTCTGAAATATTTACTTAATTGGATTTTAGGCAATTTCTCAGGTAAATAAACAAAGAGTTAAAAAAAATGTAAGGTTGCAACTATATTCAAGAAAAGTTAATCATTTTAGCAATGAATCTGAAGAACTGCTGTAAATGTAAAAAAGTCTATGGCAACATATTTAAGCTGGCATTTATGTTTTGGAAATCTATAACCTAGATGTTGTCAGTTCATTAACAAATATGATACAGAAAAGCATGAAATATCTATATTATTAGGAATGATTCAATTTTAAAAATGTTTTACACTTGTACTTCAGACCTTATAGATTATACTTTACTGTGAAGGTTCAAATAATACAAAAATGGTTAAAATAAGACAGCGGCCACTCAAGAGAGAGGGAGGAAAGTAAAAATCTGGCTGGATAATTCAAGTAAAGAAAATTCATTTAGTAGCAAAAGAAATTAGTGCAAAAAAGAATTGTGTAAAAAAAATTCATACACAATATCACATAAAGCACTAAAAAACGACATAAAATTAAATATACATATACTACTAAAGTACTGCAAAAACTACTGATATACAGGAAGCCAACTACACTACAGATAATATGTACAACAAATGAGGATATATACAGTCAATATAGAATATAAAAAAAAAGGTAAGATCCAGAAAAAAAAGGTGCTGAGGTTGTCACTATTGTGAGTATTTTCTCTCTGGTTTGAATATTTATTTAACAAGACAAAGTCAAAATATTAGCGTGTTTTTCTAAATGATTAATCTTTCACATCGGTTCAGAGAAGTACTGACCAGATCCACCTGTTGCTCAGACTTACTTTCTAGGAACTCGATGTTCAGGTCTTCTCTGTTGATGGAGATGGCGTGAAGGCCCTGCGTCGGCTTCACTTCCTGTTCAGTGCTGCTGAAGGAGAAATGGTGCAGCAGACTGGACTTACCGGCTCCGTCCAGACCCAGAACCAGCACCTGAGTCCCATGTGACTCCCCAGTCCTGGTCTAGAACACAGACGAGTACACAAAGGCTGCTCAGAAAATCTTTTATTAATCCACCTTTTATCTGCAAAAGCTTCAAACATTCAAAAGGCTGCAGATCTTAGAAATGACTAAAATAGTTTGTCATTTAACATTATTGTTTCATTTCTGTGCTATATTATTGACAGACACTGTACTATATTTGACTAAACATAAAAATATGGTTCCTGTTGACAGGTTGTGAGCCCTTTGTGAATTCTCAGACTATTTTCCTTTATTTGCTTATAAAATTTATACTGAACTTTGACCAGCTGATGTCATGGGGTGTGCAGGGGAAATAAGCTGTAATTATGAAATTTTGTAGAATACACCATTTTTATTGTCACTGTAACAAGTACATCACAATTAAAGGTGCCATCCAATCTGTACATAACACATAAAACCTACTATAAAATATATTGAGCTGCAATGATTAAGTGATATATATATATATATATATGGTGGCAGAGATCTTTCCCAGTTTCTTTGGACTTATATTATATTTTACTAGCTTTATGACAGGATATTGAATATCTTTATGTTGTGAACCAAAATAGACATTTGCACTTTAGGCAACACTTTCCACCCATTTCATAAACATTCATTTAATTCAGAAAATAATCAACAGATAAATCAAAATTAGCAAAAAGAGAAAAACTTATTCCCAAAGATTTTGTCCATGGGTGTATGCTGTATAAATACAATTAACAACGTATACTGATGTGATTTTATTGCACCATTTCTGTTTACTTCCTGCTAATGTGGGGATCAGATCAGTGTCACATTATAATTGTAGAATTTTTGCTAACCATTACATCTGCAATTCCTTGTTGGGACAGTAAATTATATCTTAATCTCAGTTCATTTCTGTAAATCCATTAGTAGATCTCAATAGTAATGCAACTCTTTAAATCCATATCTACTACATTTCCCAGAATGCCCTGCAGTAAGCAAACGTTCATGTAGCTAGTTTGAAGCTGTTAATTTGTACAATGTGTAATATTTTTCGAAATAAGGACGCTCTTACGCAATTAATTGTCTTGTAGATGTAGTAAATTCCTGTTTATTTTTGGTAAAATACGGGTTTAAAATGTCTCTTTACTCTTCTTTCGACATTTCAGTAACATATTTAAAGTTTGAGGCTAAATCCGCTAAATGTTCAGGTTTATGTCACTGTTACATGTGTTTTCATAGTGACACCAGAGACACTAAAAACATGAAAACAAACTAACATGTTGCCACACAAACCCTGCAGCCGTTTCCCAGAAGGTGTGTCCGGTAAAGTTACCGTTTTTTCCTCCGGTACTTTCTGCGGCTCCGCGGCGACACCAGGCTCCGAGGCGGACACAACAACCGCTTCTTCGGCTACGTCCTCCTCAGTTTTCCCTTCTTTTTCCTCTCTGCTAGACTCCGTTTTCTTTTCCGCATCTGGCTCTTTTTCCCCGGAGACAGACGCGTATTTCCAGATCACGAAGGCGAGTCCACCCGCGACCGCAACGGAGGCGCCGATGACACCGGCCGTTCTCAAACCGGACATGATGCTAATGATAAAGCTAACCGATAAAAGTCACCAACTGCCACCGTTCATCTGTCCGCCTCCGCCATTATCTGAGTTTTAACCAACATTTAGCTTTGGACGGTGCACCTCAACAAGTGGATTAACAGACAGGAAGTTCCCAGGAACTTCTTCAAACAGTACTTCCGGCCTGAGGTGTGCGGAGTTTGTTGATGCAGTGGCGCATTATGACCTCCAGAGGGAGACAAAAAACTAAATACTATTACTGTTAATACTATTTAATAATAGCAGCTGCATATGTACATTGGGTTTGCAGAATAATACACTACTGTTATTAACCCATAAAGACCCAGGTATAATTTTGTAACATTTCCCAAATTATTTTATTTTTCTCCATTTAACCTTCCTTAAGTGATTTATGATCAATCATTATAATACGATTCTCTGTATTTTATGTTTTTTTTTCAGGGAAAATCACATATTTTCCCATATTGAATGTACTGATCATGCATATTTTCATTAAAAGGCCAGATTAAAGTTGAGGGTTATTATATCAGAAACAGAAAACTGAAGAAAAAGTGACTTTTATGGCAAAGATATCAATAACTGAAAATTAAGTGTCTCCTTCCACTTATTTATCAAACTCCATGGGTTTTACTGGTGAATCAATGTTGTTATAGATAAAGGTGTCTCCACATTTACTATGGACCCTTTGGATATCCAAATGGGTCATATCTGATGACCATAAAAAGCTGAGGAAAATGCATTTTACACTAATTATTTACATGTATTGACAGGATTAGTGGATCAACAGGTAGATGCATTTGGTCACCAGTGGATTTTTGGGTCTTTATGGGTTAAATATACCCTTAAAAATAATGCATATTTACAGTTTACTCTGTAGTACAGCAGATTTTAGTCCTACACTAATTATTTACACAGATTGATAGGATTAGTGCATCAAAAGGTATTCAATATTTTACATCAGTAGCTGCTTTTGGTCTCCAGTGCATGTTTGGGTCCTTATTAGTTAACATGAAACTATTTGCAAGATATTTATTAAATCACAAAGTTCCACTCACTGACACATAGGGAGTGAAAATCAACTTAAATCAACTCACTGAAAAACATGCATTTAAGCTTAAATGACAAAACTGAGGAACAAAAACCAGATTTACTAACTTCAGTGAGTCCGAGCAGCTGCTTCATGGCTCACTTCCTAACTGATCCCTCCAGCTCTGGAGCCGTCAGGAGCCAGTTATTGAGTCTTTTCTTGTCCTGAGTCACACTGAGGTTCTTGTGGGTCCGAGCCCTGAGTGAAGGCTTCCTGGACTGCATAGTCAGGGTCCTCTGAACCTGCTCTGGCCCTGAGCTGGCATCCTCCACGGCCTCGTTCTGGCGGTGCCTCCTGGACCTGGACGCCTCCTGGAACTGGCTGTAGCTCTTCTGTTTGATGGAGGACAGGAGTCTGGCCCTGCTGCTGCACTGAGCCTCAGCTGCATTTACCTCATCCTCATCTGAGTTCTTGCCTTTGTTATCATCTTGTGAGAAGGTCTTCTGTTGCCAACTGATGAAGGCTGACATGCAGTCCTTAAGGCCGGTCACAAAGTCCTGGTTGGTCATGGAGATCTGCTTGGCTTTGACCTCCTCTGTGGTACTTTTCATCTTCTCATAGTGGTTCTGAATATTGGTCATCTCATCCAAGATTTCTGCAGAAAGAAGCTCGTGGATTGCAGTGGTCCTTCCCAAAAACCATGCACACACCTCATTCTTCTTCTTCTTTCTCTGTTTTTGGAAGCTCAGTAGATGTGGCATGGCTGTGTAGTGAAAAGCTTTGGAGAACACAAGCTTTTGGTAAATATAAACAACATCATAGTGCCCGGAGTCTGCAGAGTCTTGGAGGAACTTCTGTACTTCACTCCAGTCCTTCAGAGCCAATCTGATCTTCAGGGGTGGTACGGCAAGTTGTGTGTGATAAAATCCAAACATCAGGTACAAACCTCCAACTCTGATCTGGTAGCTGTAAGGAAGTAAGAAGAACTTCACAGCTGTGGCCAAAGCCACTCTGCAGAACCTCTTCATTTCGCTCATGCTGGGTAATCCGAAGAACACCTCTGAGAAGCCCATGTCCCTCCAGATGGATGAGAACACCTCATACCGGACTGAGTCTGTGTGCTGGAAACGACCCAGAAGCTCCTCCACATCTTCAGTCAGAGGATCAAAGAAGAACTCTGAGTAAGTAGGCGGACACCGGGGCATCCTGTCCACTAAACAAAACTCACAAACGGCAAGTCAGAAGCTTGAAAGAGTTCTGCACAAAACCAGGAACAGGTGCAGTGTCTGATTGGCTGATTGAACAGCAGCTCCAGGTGGGAGGGGTCAATTACCAGATTGCCCAATTAGGTAATCATGTGATCACAGCTATTAATCATTAGAAGCTTGAAATGGCATAAATTATACAATAAAAAGTCAACTCTGAAAAAAATAGGGTGCATCTGAATAGTCTTTTTAGCTTGTGAACATTTGTAATTGAGTGAAATGACCTGATAAAGTCATTGTAAAACGTGTTTGAATTCTCTAAATGCAGCTTCCATGCTTCCTTTACTCCAGGGGCCATATGCAGCCCAATATAATCCCAAATGGACTAGATCAGTAAAATAACAATGTTGTAACCTATAAATAATATTGACCCCAAACTTTTCTTTGTTTTAGATTTTTAGATAAGATAAATTCCATTATGAAAATATCAACCAATCACTACCTAACAGTTTTATTTTTTTTTGTTTTTTAAAAACAACCTAGTTGAGCATCTACAGACACATTGTCTTAGAATTTCACACAAAACACAGGAGCAGGTGTAATGGGATTTTAATTTCTAACCTTTTGTCTCATGTCCATTGTTTTTAGTTTGTCTGCAACTTTATGCAAAAACTACTGGACCAATTTCCATGAAATTTTCAGGTAAAGTGCAAGGAAGTCCAGAATAGATCCCATTAAATTTTGGTGAAAGGAAGTCAAAGTCACCAAAAGTATGTTTTAAGGGGGGAGGGTTGTTGTGCCTGGCACCACTTGTTAGGTTTTTTTTTTCTCAGAATCACTGCTCATGTGCAGAACTGACCTTTTTTGCAAAGAAATAAAAACCTTGTCAGTCAGCTGAAGTCTGTTTCATTATTCACCAGCAACAGAACAAAATTTCCACAACACAGGTTTGTCATTGTCAAGATTTTTATTAAGACTTAACAAAATGGGACACCTGTTTGGCCAAAATATTCTCTTTTTTCTTTTTCTAAAACATGCATCTGCCTTTAAGAATGTAAATTATTTTTGTTCGAATTTTTATCGACACAGGGATTCAAAAATAAATATTCTGTGACACCACATCCAATGACTGAGGGACATGTTCAGGAAACAAGATGCAGACCCAACAAAGATGGAAAAAAAGGAGATTCTACCACATATGAAAGTTTGCGGCCTTGCAGAAGCAGATGTGTTCATTAAAAAAATGACTCTAAAGTAAATTTCTTTATCCTTAAATGAAACATGTTCCTATAAACATGAATAGTTGGGAAGGACTTGATTAGAGGATTTGTTCTAAACTTATTACAGGTGTTTACAAGTACAACACACCTCTGAAAAACTCGACATGTCAGAGGAGACATGAGCAGAGTTTGGATTCGACTAAATGAATATTTACATGATAATAATGATGAAGACATTCAGGAACAACTTCTGCTCATTTTACTGTGACTGTAAGACGTCACATCTAAAAAACACAAATCCAACAACCATCTGCTTTTACAGGGCAACAAAAAGTTCATTTCAGCAGACCTGAAGTCAGTTTGTCCAAGTGGCTATGCAAATATTTCCATCTTCCCTTCTGTAAATAAAAAAAAATACCCTGATGATGATTGAGGGTGTAGAAGGGTAAAAGTTTTGGTTACTTATATTTTAATGAAGGGCTGTAACAAAAAAAAACTAAACCACCAATTGAACATAAAAAAAGCATTCTTGATGATTCTCGGCCACACAGATGTCAGTGAATCCCATGACCTCTCCGACTACCAGCCTCCTTTGCCTCCTTTCTTCTTCTTCTGTGGTGCCTTCTTGCGTGTGGCCCCTGAAGCTGCAGGTTTCAGCTGTCGGGGCAGGACCACATTAGGGGCGGCAGCTGAAGACGAGCCGGACGCGGACCCGGGTCTGGGGGACGTAGGGGGGCTACTGGCCGTCTTACTGGCATCACTGAAAAGAGGAGGTTAAAAAGGAGAATTGACACTGATGAAACATAACATGAAGTGGCTGTTTAGTGGATTATTTGTTATTTTATGCCACCCCCCCCATCCCTTTTTTCAATCCAGTCCTCGCTTTTATATCAATGGTGTCAAATGGAAAATATGTGATTCAGTCAGAAAGTTTAAAGCACACACTGGGATGCAAGTAACACGTCTCTGTTTACAGGAAAACATTTTTATTGAATTGTTTACTGATTAAACGCCACTTTTTGTTGACACTTTATTTGAATTATACAACAAACTAGGGAATAAAATGCCAAATCAGTTATGCCTATCCACACAGGAATGCGAAGGGCGGCACTGTGACGCCATATATCACCACAGTACTCTGGCAACAAGAGGCTAATGAGTTCATGTAACAGTATCCATGACTGGCTCTGTGGCAACAATATGTCGTTACTGTTTATTGTCACAGAACAAATGCTAATTTTTGATTGGCTCTGAGGCAACAGACAAACCAATATTTCATGTCACAGTACTGTTGCATTGCCATTTTAAAACCATATTATCAATAAAACATCTGTAAAAATTATAATCACAATCAAACAATGTAAACACAGTTGATCCGGCTCAATTTATCTCACTGTTTTCTATTCCTGGCACATGTAAATCTCCTCTGGGTGAGACTGTGAATAATTTTATTTTTGGCCAAAACAGCAGCAGCTGGAAATCTCCACTGTGGTTTTATTGGCATCAAAACAAAAGGATAATCTGAGGTGCTTTTCCTCCATTAGATGAGTGGATTACTAGCTTTAAATTGCAGGAAATTGCAGCCAGACATTTGTACGAGCAGGTGAGGTGTGTTTGCGTGTATCTACTCACAGCTCGGCTGAAGCTCCGGCCGTCGCTCCCTGTGTGCCTTTTCCTATTTGTTCCTTCTTCTTTCCCTTCTTTTTGCCTCTGTAGTAGGAGCGCTCCCTCATCGGCAGCCACCTCTCAGGGTCAGGGGTCGCTTTGGGGTCATAGTTCTTGGGTAGTTTACCTGAGGTGAAATTAAAACCACAGACCATCACTCAAAGGAAGCATGTGATTAAGAACTAGAGCTACTCAATAATAAGAAGCAGAACATAATACATGAATACTGTACATAAAGTAAGAAAAACACTGACCATCTTTAACACTGTTACAAAGAAAAATCAGAGTTGGTGTCTCATCCTGTTTCTAACCCTAACCCTGTTTCACATACCTTTCTTTTTCTTCTTCTTCTTTTTGATGTCAACTTGGCTGTGAAGAGAATATAGATTTTAAGCATAAAAGGAAATTATGCATATCAGCAAAAGTTCATCTGTTCTGAAAAAAAAAGGACTGTAATGTGCATAAATCTTCAAAATGTAGTGCTGATGGTGCAGAACGATGGGCTTTACCCTTGCTCTTTGGGAAGGTTCTCTCCTGTGACTTTAGCAGCCTTTTTCCTGACGTAAGTGGCTCCGTGGGAGTTTTCTAGTTCGTCCACGTCCACGTTGAAGGACATGGTGTCTGCAGACGGTAGGTGCTTGCTGAGGCTGGAGAGAATTGCTAAGGACAAACTACTTGTTCTGAATTACCTTTGCATTTCAAATGTGGCTCAGACTGCAGGTAACCAACGCCTGTTTTTAGTGAAAGGATACGATTTGGCTTTATCTGTGTCCACCAGAGAATATGCAGAGATGAGTTGTGCCAGTGTGTGGATGTCGTTGGTATTTTGTCTGAGGGAAGGAACATATATGAGTAAATTCAGCTGTTAAAGGGGAAAACAGCAGCATTTAGGAAAAAAAATACAGTATGAAAGAAGTTTATCAGTAAAATGGCCTTCTGAAATACAAATAGAAAGGTCTAACATCATCTCAAATGTATCTTATATTATCAATAACTAATGTTTAGTGTAAAGTAGGCAAATCTCAGATGCTTAATAGCAGTAAGCGTTTTTACATTTCCAACAGGGACATGAATGCCTCATTATTTCAACCTATGTCCGACCAAATTAAACGTTTAATTTTTGCAAATCATGAAACTTTATGTGAAAAATGTTTTTATAACCTAAAATCCTTTCTGAATTTGTTTTCGTTTGTAGAACTGCAGTTGAAATTAACTATATGCACTGTATAATATTACAATAGATCTGCCTGAAGATCTAAACAATAAAGCATTCAACATCTGTGAGATGACCTCTGTGGAGAACACATTCAACACCTTTCCTCCCACACATCACTCATGCTGAAGTGGAGGACTGTTTAGCAGAGCTGTACTCACTTCCACAGCTGCTCCAGATCACTAATGGCTTCTTTTTTCCGCCCGTACTTAAGTTTGAAATTGGCAGCTTCTCGTACAAGAGCCAAGTGTGCAGCAGATCCAGGCTGAGGAGGAAGGAAAAGGACGATTACACAGCGGAAAAAACATATTCACATGTCAGACACTAGTGCAGATGCCGATTGGCTCTGTCACCGCAGTTTTTTTCCTGTTTATTCCAAACCAAACGGAAACAAAAGAAAAGGTTTGAGATGTTTTTTTTTTTTGTTTTTTCTCAAGAGAAAACAGTCAGTGTTCAGGACAAATACTGAAGACACTCACAGACCTGTTCAGACTGGTAGTGCCCGATAGCTTGCTTGAAAACATCAATAGCGCCGTCAATGTCTTCTTCGTGGGAATACATCGTCACCAAAGCCGATACCTGAGGAATCAAAAACATGTCCATCAGCCGGTAGGGAAGATTTTTAAAACTGGGCAAGAAACAACCAACAACCCCCCCCCCCAAAAAAAGACTGCAATCGAGACCTGATGAGAAAGAGAAATTCAGACGCTATTTTATCACCAGAAAACAGTTTGTCATCTCAGACTCACCATCCCCGCTTTGTGCTTGAACTCCTCAATCGACCTCAGGACATCACAAGCTTTTGTTACATGACCTGAGGACAGGAAATACAGTATTACACAGCGTAACAGCAGCAGCTGCTGTATTGGATCATTTTAAGCAGTAGTGGGCAATAATTTTATCCCTTTTCAGTTGGGGTGGCACTAGCAATTGTGGGCCCTTATAAAATTTAGTATCTTATCGATTTGTCAGAGCAGGGGTTGGGGGGGGGGATCCATAACTAATTTAACACTGGCATGAATCGAAAGTGAAACTTAACATGTTTTCAACGTCCGACTCTTGGCTTCTACGCCTCTATTATACGGCAGACCTTACGCGAAATGTTCACAATTTCTAACCTGTATCCACTGGACCCCCTCCACTGCTCTATGGGCCCCCCAGAAATGCCCTTTGAGGCCCCATGAATTTGTCATGTTTAACTCCCCCTTTATGGCACCCCAGCTTTTCAGCATAATGCCATGCAAGTTATCTAAGGAAACAAAAGTTGATCTATTAACTTACAACAAACTCATATTTTGTTAAGATAATAATCATGACAAAGGGTCAAAAGGTCACAGACAAATGTGAAAGACAAAGACGGCCCTGGCAATTCTACAAAGAAGAAATCAATGGAAAAATAGATTGCAAAAGTGTTCAAACCCTAATGCAACCTATGTAGAAAAATGATTGTTATTTTTGAATAATAAGCTTTTTTATTACATTTGTTTGAGAACTTTTTGACTCCCTCGTATTTACACTCTGTTCAAGCAAAAACAATGTACCCCAACAAAACAGATCTGTCAGTGTACCATGTATGAGAACATGGCAGTACCTTGTACTAAATACAGTTGTGCCATTGTTAGTTTGATTCCCGAAGCACTCTCTGGATGTTGATCAGAGAATTGCTGCAACAGAAAACACAGACAGATAGCACAGTCTTTTACACTGAACACAATACGGTTACGGTGAGTTTCTGTGTTAAAAGCTTCACTGAAATCAAGGATGTATTAGCTTTAGTCTGAATGTGGAAATTCCAATCTAAAGCTAAAACTTCATTCTAATCTGAACACGACATCAGAAAATGGTTCAGAATGATCATTCTGCATAGATTCTCAAAGATGTGTTTAAGGACATGCAGCGTAAATAGGAACTGAAATATCTGTAATATGCTTTAATAATAGTTTACAGTGTGAATACAGCAGTGGACAGATAAGAATGCAGGTGTAATTGGTATTTGTAAAATCTATTTGTATGTGTATAAGTATTATTATCCTATTTATTTACTTATCTTTAATATTATTGCTACCCTTTTTTTAAAAAATTTATTTATTTTTCAAGTTGTTAGTGTTAAACTCCTTTTTGACAAGGACTTGGACAAGGACTTGGAACCTTGGAAAATGTGTCTTTTGATGCTGGCCTTCTTTTCTTTTCTTTACTTTGTTTTCTATGTGATGTACCACTGTGAGCAATTACTAAGTGTGTTTAAATAAAAATTTAAATTACAAAAAAAAAAGAATGCAGTTGGTATAAACAGAAAAAAACATGGAGGTTCTGAACGAGGCCGAACCAGCAGAATCCCAGACTTTTACCTGTAGGAGCTCGATGGCCTTGCTGTGCTGCTTCTCTCTGCTCAGCTGAGCGACCTGGATGAGGACCGGTCGAGGGTGACCCGGGTTCTGAGACTGAAGACTGGATGACAGTTTCCTGCACTGGTCAGCCTGTTGATGGTAAATAGCAAAGATTAAAAAAAAAAAATCAATCAGCAGTAACAAACCTGCAATTTTGAGAAATCTAACTCCGCTGAAGACCTGAGGCAGAGCAGATGGAACAGTACCTGGTTTGTGTACATTGCCAGAAGGGCTTTGTTGAAGTCGATGGCCTGCAGCTGCTTCTTCGCCAGTTTGTATTCAACACCTTCTGCATTTGTTAATTTCACCTTTTTCTTTGAGTCGAACACGTTTTGGTCCTGTGAGAAGAGGTTCATGTACATGTAAAATAAAACATATGATGATGTGGTAATGGACGAGGCTGTTTAGATGGAAACAGCCACAACATTTTTAATAAACAGGTCACACTCGTACCTTGTTTATTGTGATGATATTGTTGGCCGTCACAGCCAGGAGCCCCACATCTGAAGGCCTGCAGAGAAGTCACATTTCATGGGTAATTTTCATTGGTAATACTCTTAATAGATATACATACTGTTAATACTGTAAATCTGCATCTAATCATATTTTGTATATTTTTGTTTTTTATTCTACTTGGCTCTATTCTTAAGTTACTTTGCAAAATTATCTTATTTTTAGTGTTGTAATTTTAAATTTGCTCCATTCTTTTTATAGTACTGGTATTTTGTTAATATTGCTGCACTGACTGGAGTAGCACTCCTAATTTCATTGTACACACAATGACAATAAAGGCTATTTATTTCTACATATTTACAATGGTTACGGACAGACACCTTTAAAATACATGCAAGTGTAGCTTTTTGAAAGTTTGTGTATGCAATATATTTGTTAAATGCCAAATTCTGTCATAACACATGCACAGAATCCCACATGTTTTTCTATTATATACAGGGAAAATGGAACTCGGTAAAACAGACTCACTTGAGCTTGATGACCTGGTTGTAGAGCTGCAGTGCTTCGTCTGTTCGACCTTGTAGCTGCATGACATAAGCCATCTGAGAATGAATGACTGCCAGCTCTGACTCGATGTCCTCCTCAGTCACATCCTGAAAGGCACAAAACTGTCAGTCAATATCGAACTTCAAACTCCACCAAAAACCTGCTACATTTCAGTCACTTGTCACTTAATTCCAGTGGTCAACTGTTACAGCTGCTCATGTTGTTGCTGTATCACTTAAGCTGTTGCTGCTGTTGTATATTGTGTAATACTGTACACAGTCAGAGGTTTATTTAATTCTACTTCATTGCATTTTCACCCCGCCACCCGAAAGTTCAGTTTGTTTCTTTGATGGTTAATACTCTAGCAGCAAAACTATTGCTTGAATTCATACCAAACTGGGTTTATAGATTGCCAGTGACCCAGAATAGATGTGATTACACTTTGCCAAAAGTAGGTCAAAGTTCCCATTTTTTAATGAATTTTTACAATCTTTTTTCCCCATTTACTTATAATGGGTGAAATTTCAAATATCTGTAGCAGAAAAAGTATAGGTTGAATTCATACCAAATTGAGTTTATAGATTGCCAGTCACCCAGAATAGATGCGATTATATTTTGGGAAAAGTAGGTCAAAGTTCAAATTATTTATGATTTTTTTTCCATCTCCTATTTAATTATGATGGGTGAGATTTCACATGTCAATAAAAACATCAATTTTGTTTAAATTTATTTCAATCTTGGCACATATTTAGAGGCAACTGATATGCTGACATCACATATATAGACATGATAACATCAGCTGGATTGATGCCAAAATAAACTAGAAAACGTGTGAGGTGTGGGGTATGTTGTGCCCGGCACCATCTGTCACAGTTTTTTTACTATTCTATTTTGTTTACTATTTTACTCTATTGGCTTTTAATATGAGATGAGCTGGACATTTAACTGTTATCTTAGAGTTTTAAATGATTGTTTTTAGAGTTTATTTTGATTATTTTAATATTCTAATGTATGAACCATGTGTCAGTATTGTTCTATTCTATTTATTTTCTTTTACTTATATTCTGTTTCATGATTATGAACAGCACTTTGGGGCAGTAGTGTCTGTCTTTAAATGTGCTATTTAAAATAAATAAACCTTGACCTTAATAATGCTGCATACAATGAGACTGTTTCATTCTGATCACGTCATATGGTTGAATGACAATAAAGCTGAGTCTGATCCTGTAAATTACTGTCATTACCTGAATGCTGGGCTAAAATTGATTTCCTTAAGATATTTTAAATGGCTTTATAACTACAGTTGTTTACCCTTTAAAATAAGAACAATTCTATCACATGATCCGTTTGAAAAGCCCAAATTCTTTATTCATGCACAGCAACAATTTGATTCTTTGCAACTTAATGATCTAGCCAAATAAAAACAGATGTATACACAGCTCAAAAATTTTTTTAAACTATTTTGGTTATATATTGTATTTCCAAGATCACATATAGGTCTGACTGAAAACAGAATACTACTTACAGAATCATCTGCCAGTGAAACCCTGCAAAGCTCTGAAAAACAAAAACAAAACGCTGGTATGAAATCAATGAGTAGTGAAGATGGAAACCTGACAGGAACAGACAGACATAATTAGACTGACCTTCTGCTTCTCGTAGTTTATTCAAAGCCTCTGTGAGCTGTCCTTGTCCAATCAGAGCACAGGCAGAGTTGTAGCACAGCTCATACGTTGATTCTGGGAGACCTAGATCTTCCTGCAAAATAAAATATTAGAATTCAGAAACCACAAACTCCAATAGAGATAGTACTGTTCCCAGTAACACTGCAGTTCAAGAACACAGGAGGAAGTGAAGGATTTGTGTCTATATATAGTACAGAAAAACGTGTTCTTGTGTTTATTTTTGAACAGACTACAAAACTACACCTAAAACAAATCCTACAGCTCATTAAATCACAATTTAAAAATAATATTTTACTTCTTTTGGTCTACTGTAGCTTTTCCATAACTTAGATACAGTTTTAAAAGAAATGCAATAAGGTTGTCTTAACATCTTACTACATGTATTTCTGCGTCTCATATAAAGCACTTTGAATTGCTTCATGTCTGAACAGTACTCCAAGCCAGGCTTGCTTTTTCTTCTCTAGTTTCAGTAAAAATGAAAAACACTGAGAAAGTAGATGAACACAAACATGACTGATGTGTTTTATATTAAAGCTTTGTTTTGATGAAGGTATTCAATAGATGTTAATCTTTCATAACAACAACAGGATGAGCATAGGACTCAAATAAACCATCAGCTAATGGCCAAACATTCATTTTCTGCATGAATATTTACCAGAGGAGCTTTCTCCCACTGACTCATCGCAGCCACCACAGCAGCGAGGTTGGTCTTCCTCTCCTCCTCGTATTCGTCCTGGGAGTTCCTGATCAGATCAGTGTAGACAGACTTGCACTCATCATATCGCTCTAGTCTGTACAACTACACAATGAAAGAAAAAAAGACCAGTTAGCAAAGACCATCACAAATTCAGAGGCTTAAATGTCAGAAAAAAGCTTAAATATTATCACACAATATGCAGAGAATAAACAAATACTGCTGTACACCTATAATTAAATTCAAGTACAGTCTACATAGCAACCATAAAATAAAGGATCATTGTAGTAATCTCCTAACTATAAAGAAAAACAAATTCCAAAAAGTCCAAATATCAAAATGTATATGGCTCATTTATAATTATTCATAAAAGTAGATTACTTTGGTCTGTTGATAAAGTATACAAAACAAAGGCATTTATCAAAGCTTTAACTGTTTGACTTACCACTTGACCATACAACTCCTTCAGCTTGTCTGTTTGTACAGGAGCATTTTCGATGGTCTTCAGGGAACTTTCCACTCTGTTCAGACGATACTCGCAGTAAGCCTTCTCAAACACAACTTCACTGAAAGAGAAGAAATGCAAAGTTTTGAGCTGAGAAAAACAACAACAAAGAGTTAAATGTGTAGAAAATGGCATTGGGAATTTCAAAACAATTTTATTGTTAATGGTGAATCTACATCTTTGCTAATTGATGGACACTGGCTATAGACTTATTAATAATAGTATGAATACACTGATAGTGCCTCCAATATAAACACAAAATGGTAATAACACAGCAACTTCATTATTTTATGACTTTACGCTTTTGTTTCTCTGTGTTCTACCTTTGTTTCTAAGATGGTGTGTTCTTGTCACTGATAAATGCCATAATACAGCCAACATTAAATATTTACAAGTTCATAGATTACCTGCCGAGCACTTTTGAATGTGTGTTCATGACATTCAACGCCTCTTTGAAGCTTCCATTCTGTACAAGGCAAACTATTTTACAGTGAAGGGCCGTTACATCATCCCTGTTTTCGTGCAAAACTGCAAAACAAAAGGTGACACATTACAAAAAATTAAATGCAGTTTATCAGCAAAGATGGCAAGCAAGCACTGTTCACACAAGTGATTAGAAAGGCTGATCAGGGAACTCCTATGAATGACTTAGGCTATATTATTCACAATAACTATTTACTATACAGTTAGGAGAGTGGTTCGTTTTTTATATATATTGATAATACAGCTCAAAATTATGAAACACCATGGGAGCTAGTGATTGCAAGTGACGTAAAACAGCCATTGTATTTAAGCAGTCTTTAAATGCAAACACAGACATGACAACACCTGCTCACATACATGATCTGCTTGACACACTGATGATAAGTTAGCTGCCATGCTAGGGACACGTCACTAGTCAGGACAGGACGGTGGATTTCTACAAACTACACGCTTTCATCGCTACATATAATTATACAGAATAGAACTGGTCCAATAGCTATGGGATATAAGACTTCGCCAGGGAGCACTACTTAATAAAAATAAATATATTTGGGTGCTGTTAGTTCTCCCAAATAACTGTGTAACAGCCGTTAGCTTAGCCTCATGCTAACAGCTGGTCATGCAGTTAGCCACCGCTAACTGAGGCAAAGGGGAAAAGGTGGCATCTGCCCGTTAAACGATCGCAACTCTGAGGCTGCTTGAGGCTAAAGCTGATAAACATGCAACCCTACTTCTAGTCAGAGCTTTGAGGGCCCTCGTGAAGTCTCCATTCTGTCCGCAGCGGTTGACTTCGGTCCATAGCGAAGCCACAGACACCCCTCCGCTCGCCATCTTCGCTGAATGGGCTGTGGATGAGCGGAAACACTAAGTTTGAACTTCCAGGTAAATTACACGATTTTGTTTTTTTTCATTATTATTAATTTTTCATTTTGTTTAACTTAAAATAAACGAGATGAATGATTGAATAGACGCGATTTAGTACTTATGAAAACTGGAATTTTTTTTAGCTTTACAAAGAATACTTTGTAGTGGCAGAGACAAATGAGGCCTTCAGGACAATCTGTAAAATTGGGCTTCATCCTGAGTAGCTAAATCATTTTTCCTCATCAAAGGATGGGGTTTAATGTTGGTTTAGGTGGTGTAATGAGTTTATGGGTTAAGCTTAAAACCATCCTCCTCATGAAACTTGGAATTGTATTAGAACAGGGGCGTCACACTTATTTTAGTTCAATGGGCCACATAAAGCCCAATATGATCTTCAGCGGGTCGGAGCAGTAAAGCAATATCATAAAACCTATAAATAATGACAACTCCAAATGTTTCTTTGTGTTTTATTATGAAAAATCACAAAAACAAATTATAATCATGAAGACGTTTACATCTGCTCACTATCCTTTTATAATAAATGCAAATAACCCATGAACAATGTGAAATGTCTTAAGAAAAATAAGTGCAATCTTAATGTTATTTCTGTTCTTAAATGCTTTGTGTCTCTGTAGATCTGCTGCAATCTGTGACTTGTCTTTTATGTAACGTATTACCATATATTTTTTATAATGTATGCTAACTTTAAACTGTTGCTGTACATTAAATACATTTGTTTGATAACATTTTACATTTATACTCCCTTCACTTCTGCTGTTGTATTTGGCTTTCACATTCATCTTACGTCTTCAAGTTTTCCCCCATTATTTCTGATGGCTCCTGAATGCAGCACGGCAGGCTGGCAGTGTCGGAGGTTTGTCCGACTCAACACTCGAGGAGGGGGGGCACTGTTGTCATCTGCTAGGGCTGTGTGTCGAGCTTTTGTCCATGAGAGATGGCCGGGATTAAAGGTAACTGGATTGTATTTTTATTTCTTCTGCAGACCATCTGAGGTGTAGAAGAGTCAGTGTAAAGGAGGCGAAATGTCTTTAGAGTCAGAGGGATGCGTTTTGGATGCTAACGGGAATGTAAGCTAGTGATCCGCAGGGCCAGTTGCTAGCAACACTGGCTAAATAGCCTGCACTCCCTCCGCTAGTGGCCTCTGACTTCTTGAGCCCGGAGAATATTAACCAGTGATAATTAGTTAGTCCCTTTCAGTTTGATAAAAATGTATATAAGCCCGTTTTAAACCACATGCTTGGTTAGCTGTACAATCACGTAGTCACCGTCTGTAAGCTAGTGCTAGCTGCACCTGAAGTAATTACACAGACGTTGACTGAAATGCGGTGCTTTTGAAACCACCCATAGTGAGCTGTTAACCACCATCCACATTGTCCACACTGCTGAACATCACAGTAGCATCTAACAGTGGGATTTATTTTACAAATGTAGTCGTGGTGCACGTGAAATCAGCTGATTCATCACATGATGGCTAAAGCAGGCAGGGGCCCACCATCAGACATGAGGAGGGTCTCGTGTGGAAAAGCCGGGTTAAGATTCATACCAGTCATGTAATTAACATTTAGGGGATCCACAACACGGCTTCTCCCAGTCATAATGGTAGTCTGTTTCTTTGAAATGAATTGAAATGGATGATGAATCGATGGAAATTAAGCTCATCCTTTATTACGAGCAGAAAAGATGCCTTTAACTTTGACTGCACTTGATC
>JAPTYQ010000002.1:13252308-13268584 GCA_029814465.1 Ostorhinchus cyanosoma | reverse complement strand
AATCATGTTCCTTCACAGAAGAAACCAAATTCCTTGTGTACTCATTGCCTGGTAAGATCATGGTTAAACTGATGGTGCTGGAGAGTCCTGTGATTCTGTAGCATGTACAAAGCCTGCTCATTAAGTGAATATTAAAGTTAATATTAAAAGTGGGTAAAAACAGTAGGACTTCATCTGATATTTGTTGTGCTCAGAGCAACCATCTGCATGTTTCATGAACATTACACAATTAAATTTGGAGGATTGTCAGGCGCTTTTTTCCACTAATGTATGGTTGTATATCCAGAGGAAGCTAACCACCTACCTTCTCCTCTGCTTTTCTTGTAGCTCTCATCAGCCTTTCTTTCGGAGGGGCCGTTGGCCTTATGTTTCTCATGCTAGGATGTGCCCTCCCTACGTATGAGTAAGTACATCACTTTCAGTCCATGTGTAAAGGACACTATAGTTTGGTATCACACGCAACACTACCTGACCTGGACTAGAATATATGTTTTGGGGTTTTTTTATACCTTGATGGACATTATTGTTACATTTTATTCTAAAGCTCAATCATTTTTTGACAGGTGCAGTCTATAATCTTACAGTATAATCATATTTACTTTTCAGCAATTTTCATGACAGTAATGAATGACAAAGCAATCTGTTGGAGTCGGTGTTAATTAGTCTCACTCTGTTATCTTGCCTTTGTGTCAAATCTCTCTTATTTGACTGTTTATTAAGCATATGGTGTAAATTACCAAGCATTTTCTTCATCTTCATGCAAACTCATTACCACAACTGATCTTTGTCAGACACATGAGGTTAAGTCATTTTTTAAATTTTTTTTTTTACTTTTTATACATTTTTTATTTATATTTTCTGGCTCTTTAAGTCTAGAAAAGTGTTTTATAAATACTAGATTGTTATTATTGTCATAGCTATGGACAAATACATTAAATATAGAATAAGCTCTTGTTTGGTAAAGAAACACTGGTGAACTGAGATCATATTGTTCTAAGAGCTGAACAGTGTTTCATCCTTGAGTTCACCTGGATGCACTCTCACTATCACAGTATGTGGCTATTGTTCTTTACCTTGTATTACTTTTCCTCTCTGCAGTACATACTGGCCTTTGTTCCTCCTCTTCTTCTACATCCTCTCTCCAATCCCGTACTGCATCTCGCGGAGGGTGGTTGACGACACAGACTCGGCCAGTAACGCCTGCAAAGAGCTGGCCATCTTCCTCACAACAGGCATCGTCATTTCAGCTTTTGGTCTGCCCATTGTCTTCGCAAGAGCTGGAGTAGTAAGTCTGCATTTTAATAGAAATGAGGGTGAGGTGAATAAGATCAACAACAAAAAACAACAACTGTTAATATAGAAAAATATATAAATTTTACATCTTGGAAAAAGTTTCTCTAGTTATTAGACAATGTAGCTACAGTAATATGGTCTTGAGCTCAGCCATTATAAAGGTCAGGAAACTGCACCTTTAAAGTTTTGGTTAAAACTTTTCCAATTTCCAGGCATCTCCCATCAAACCTTCAAAAAACTAAAAAATTCAAGATGCATAGAGCTTTGTGGTTAGATTTGAGAGAACTGAATTTTATGCAGACACATATAAACATGTTCTCACATCTCATTAATTCTCACTGTTACCTTTGCTGAGCTTCTGTTTCCAGACACTGCTGTCCATAAGCATTTATCAAATGTAATTAATAGATGTGTATCAGTCTCACTCATTGCTAAACTTAAAGAGTTAATGATGTTTAATGTGTCTTGTAGTGACACACAGATTACAACCAACTCTATGCCCTCCCTCACCCTCCCTGCATGACAGTGCCATCATGATGGTGTTTGGTACATTATGGGATTGGGACATCCAATTATGGGATGTCCAATTTTATACTACTAGAATCATATTCAGATTTCTATTGAGTAAAAAAACACGGTGTGCTACAGTGCTACCATGTTGGTGTGATTCTGCAGCTGTAGAGAAATATTTTTTTCCCTGAAGACCCTCATTGATATTTGGAGGTGGTACAAAATTTGACGGAGGTGACCACTCTGCATGAAAAATCCATTATAAAGTAGTCAAAATAGCTATTTGTATCTCAGGTGATTATACAGAAGAGAAAACACAATTATGAAAATGACATTTCATTTCAACAACCATAACCCTTATGCCTCAGTAAGTCATAGACACTGAACCTTTGACATTATTGTTATTTGTGGTACTTTGTGGGTTTTTTTTTATCACTTTCTCTATTTTTGTTGTCTTTTACTGGCATTGATGGAAAGGATTTTATAAATTTGGATTCACAATTTGTAATTGGCTCTTGATTTCAGTCCTTAAAACCTGATGCTGCTTATTCCTTTGTACCACAGAGCTCCAATGTCATCAAAAACTGTTAAAAAGAATAAATAGAAATGCAACAAGCTGTGACACATTAAAAATTATTTTGAGTCAGTTGTGCATAAAAGTTCAAAACCTCCACAGTCATTAAAATAATATAAACCAAAGGGATTTGATGATTACACAGGGAACACCAAGGAGAGACAAAATCCAACTCAGCAGTTTGCCACAGCAGTTAGGATAATATATTTTAAAGAGATGTCAACGAGGAGTGGAAAGAGCACAGACAAGCACCAGCTGCTGTTAATGTCCTGGATATAAAACTGTAGAGCAGCATGTACAACTCATTCTGTAAACTCTCACTGTTGACACCTCTAGGTTTTGTCCTAAATTTGCAGCCTGGCAGCATGCAGGAGCATTTGTTAAACTGAATTATTAATGTGTCTCTTCACAGATTGCCTGGGGGGCATGTGCGCTTGTGCTAACGGGGAACATAGTCATCTTCGGGACCATCCTGGGTTTCTTCCTGGTCTTCGGATCCAATGATGACTTCAGTTGGCAGCAGTGGTAAACAGCAGCGGCAGAGGGACCTTAGTCGGAACTGTTTTTATTAGCGTTACAATTAATATTGGTATTACTGTTTTGGTTCTTGTTGTTGTTATTTATATGATGACCGCCCATTCATAGACTCACTCCAAACCAGTGCAATACTTTTTGTTCCTGCCTGCATCATACTGAACTGACAAAAGTTGGATGGAAAATGCTGACTTTGATTTGGAGATGTTCTCATTTTAAGTTATGCTGTCTGACTTCCGTGTTGTGTTTGTTTCTCCATCTGTACGCCCGCTTTCACTTTGTAACCGGCTGGCGAACAATGGCTTTTGTTATCTGTGAAATTGTATTAATCTGACCAAAAGGAGCAGGTCATTACTGCATGACCCCCTGCCTCCACTTGACAGATCTCTGAAGAGGCTTTTTCGATACTGAGACTAGAGCACATACTGGCGTGCTGAGTTAAAGGTAAAAAGGAGGAAAACTGATGGGAAATATACACAATATGTGCTCAGATTTTACTCATCACGTCGAGCAAAACAGTTATTTAACGCGGGTTCTCATTAAGCAAAAACACTGTTTATTTTTTGTTTTGTCACAGTTAAGGGTGATACTTGAGCTGTTAAAAATGCAGATTTATCTCAGCTTATATTAGCACTTGTGAACTGTTATTGCCACTACAGCGCTCCACGTCTTTCTGTTCCGTTACATGTGGTCAATGTGGCTCAGTGACGTGTTAATGCTTTATCATGTCTGTTCTGATAAAGCAGATTTCGTCTGAGCAGTGAGTTTGCTGCTTGTGAGTTTTGTGTCCTCTCTCAAAGCTGCTGAAGAGACTTGGTTCAACCCCCCTGAACGCCACACAGATCAAATTTAACTGACTCGGTGATGTCCCCGGTGCCAACCTGACAGAAGCTGCTTATTCACCGTGTTTTGTTCTGCTTATGACGGCTCTTACCTCGAGGGCTGGGCTGACCGGAATGGATGTGTATTAGAATGATCTGATATTGATGAATAAAATCTCCAAAATGCCAGGGCTGATTACAGCTTTAACCCTGTCAGTCTCCTCTGCACTAAGCACTGATTGGACCTTGTGTGTGATGTTAAATAATAATTAAAAAAGTGAATTTCTTACATGGCTACATCACTGTGGAGTACGTTATAGGGATGCAACAGTACAGGTTATCCACGGTTCGGTACGTGTTGTTTCTTGAGTCACGGTTGACGGTACCATATGGTTCGGTTCGGATGCAAAGCTCAGCTGTGCACCGAAACGTAACGGAACTGATGTAGAGCCTTAAGGGTTCATTTATGCTCTACATTAAAGACGCAGACTGATACAGATGGAGCGTTTTGTCCGTCCCCTGCATACATAACGTACGCAATTCTGTCTGTTTTCCGTGAGCTTGAGGATGCGTACCTGGATGGATGAAACGGAGCAGTACCACCGGGAACAGTGGAGGCAGTGTTGAGATTTGAACAGAATACTTTCCATAAATAGCAACTTTCAAAGAGCGACTGCGAGTTAGTGAAAAACTACTGGCATATTTATTACACCTGCGCTTCTAGGATAGATGGAAGTGGAAGGGTTCCACCTGAGCCGGCTCCAACCAATGACAGGAGAATTTTGTAAGTCAGTTGTCTTGCAAAACTCTAATATAAACGCGAGTCGACCAAAAATGACCAATGAGCCGTACTGCGGTCCATACTTGTACTGAACCGTGAGGTACGACGTGTACTGTTGCATCCCTAGTAAGCTATGAGCATAAACACAGAACATCATTTTCTAATTGTTGCCAAATTATTGACCTCTTTAGTAAGTAGCCATGTAATAAGTGGGATAATGTATAGTTAGCCAGTTATTGCAAAACAAAACAAAAATCTAAATTATTGCTTAAATAACTGGAATGACGTCTTACTTAAAGCAATAATATATGTAAGAATTACAGAGGGCTCCTTTTACAACTTACAGCATTATTTCTCACAGAATCCCTTTCATGTCAACGCAAAATTGAAGTAACCCTAACTGAATTAATACAGAACTGGGTAAAATCATGATTTGATTAGAACTGAATGGATAAAGGAAACTGGTAGTGATCCTCAGCCCTACGTACCTCAGCCTGAGTCTGGGTTATTGTCAGCTTCAGGTCAAGGAAGCACGAACAGCCTCCAGCAGTCGCTAGTGCAGGATTAGCGAGAGGACAGAAGTGTTTGCTGGAAACCGGGCCAACTTAAGACCTGGGCTACTTATAACCGAGGCCTGCGCCGTCACTAACAGCTCTTAAGCTTTTAGATGTGGCTGTTTTCACTCCTTTAAAGCGGAAGAATGCAGTGACGCCGCTCAGAATCACTACTGTTAGAATTCTCTGTAGAAGCACATTAGGTCCAGACTTGGCCAACATGCTGTTACTTTCTATCCACACACCAGCATTTTTTTAATTCTCCGGTTTTATGTGAAGGAAATGTGTGTATCGGTTGATGTAATCTGTCACAGCTCTGGATGTGCAGTCGGTCAGGTGCAGCTTTCTAGTTTAACTGCGTTAGAGGACGCTGAGGGAGGAACGGCATTACCTCGTCGCTGCTGTGGCGTGTCGAGTATTAAACACTGGCTTTTAGATGTTGACTTGTTTGCTTTAGATGGTAAAGTATGGAAATGATGATTTTTTTTATTTTTTTTTAAGGTGTTATTAGGACTGGGTAAAAGATCTGATACTGGTACCAATACTGAAACACTGGCCTCTAAACTGGTTCTAAAACGTTCCCACATTTTTACATCATGTTAAAATCTTTAGCTTTATTTATTTCTCAAGAACCTGTTTAACACGGCGTGCTCGAAATTCAGGTTTTTCCAACTGTATGTTAACATATTCTCATTCATAAATGTATAAAAACCAAGCACACAAAGCTTTTACATGCATGCACTGACACTTCTTAGGTATTTTAATTGAACATTTTTCATTATTTTTGGTGGTATCTATTCAGTCGGTGCCATAAAAGTATCAAAAGTTCAGTACCCAGCCCTATGTACATATAAGCTAATGTCTTAAACAGTATTTGATTCGTCTTATTATTTCGAGAATAAAGTGCTACGGATAGCGCAGAAGGTACTTTTGACTATTGGTTTCCATTCACAGTAGTTTTAAAGTCTCTGCTTCTGTTACAAACTCCCCTCATCAAACCTCAGTGAAGGTGCTGAATGTATTGGAAACACTATGAAGACGGCAGCTTGTTGGCTTCATTCAAAAAAAAAAAAAAAAAAGCTAACGTTAAAAAACTACTGACGTGATTTGTTCGTATTTATTCTAAACTTCCACCCTGTATCCGAATGAAACGCTCGTAGTCTGGACAGGCAGGGTAACTCCACGTTTTGTTTCCGAGTTGTAAACGTACGACACTGTGTGAAAAATAAGCTAAAATTTGTCTTGAGTTTCTGATGTCGACTCCCCCCAAATGTGACTGAATCTGGTGTGTAGACGAAGAATGGGTTTTCCTGTGTTTTTCTCACAGATGCAGGAGGATGTTGTATTTATTTATTTGATCGGACGCTTTGTGTCAATGTCCAACGCCATTTTCTATCTACAACTTTTGTGTTAAAGAGGCAGACGTCAGCATGGTGGTTTTCTTTTTTTAAATAAAGGCCATTTTGGAACATCCTCTCCTTTGAATGACTACGCATGCGTTCACATTTTCACCAGAATCACATCAGATACGAGACTTGGCAGGAAATAAGCTGATGTTTATCTGTATCTGAACATATACAGATGAGCAGATAAAAAAAAACAATATAAACAGACTTTTAAAAAAAATCACTGAATTGGGCAGAAGCTCGACAGCTCATCTTTGGCTTTGCTTTCTCTTTTAATTGGTTGTTTTTTTTTTTTACATTTACTGAATGATTCTGTCTCAACATATTTATTCATGAAATAATGTTTTATTTTGGACATATAAAAAAAAATAATACAACTACCTACAAAAGCAAGTGCCTGAAGGAAATTAGACGACCAACAAAAACAAAAAATAACAAAATAAGTTTGTACTATTATACAGAAATATACTATTATACAGAAATATTTAATACAATTTTAGTGTTATTTATTCATTCTAAAAGGAAATGTTAATATTTTACAGATGCAGACAAGCTCTCACACCCACTGAAACACCTGATAAATTCAGCAGATAAGGGGAAAAAAAAATATATATATATACATATATATATATATATATATTTTTTTTTTTTTAACATTTTTAACATAAAAAGCTATAAATTATTTTGTATTTGGAGCCAGTTTACATGATGCACATTTACTGTTGTCACATGTGATTTAACAGCACTGATAAAGAATTCCAAATTATCAGCATAATCCTTAAAATTAACATTTTATTAGACCTCATTTTAATACCATTCATGGCTATTGTGTGTAATATAACACTATTACTTAGTTCTAGGTTCAAATGTGAATGACTAGTTGTTTAAATCAATTTCTGCTGTTTTGATTCAAACAGCAGCTAATATTGATGACGCTGGTTAATACAGAAGAGGATTAGGGCCACTGGAGAAAAAAAAAAAATTAAGGTCCAACATAATTTTTTTTAATTATTATTATGAGTAAAAAGTAAGAATTCTGAGAAAAATAAACAGAATTCTGACTTTAAACTCAAAATTCTGACTTTTAAACTTTTGTTTTTGGTTATTCTCAGATTAAAGTCAGAAGTCTGAGAAAAAAAGTCGTAATTCTGCCTTTTTTCCTCTGAATAATAATAAAAAATCATATATTGGACCTTAATTGTAATTTTTTTTTCCAGTGACCCTGATCTTAATACTGACTTCTTCTCAGACATTTATATCTAACCATGTTTTTCAGTTTATTGTCATTAGAGGGAAAAAATAAGAGCAGAAACAGCTTTGGTTTGTCTCCATCTGCTGGTCGACCAACAGCTACACCATCATGCAAAGTGGAAACAGAATTCATGACTCACTTCTGCTCCTTCAACAGATTTAATTGTCCTTTCACTCATAAACTATGGAAATAAAGTCTGAGGTGAGTCAAGTATTTTACGAGTGCATAGTTTTATATTAATAGACGAGCTGTAAAGGCATCAGTGACTGGAAAGGTACAGCTGTACTTCATGGTGTTCCTGCTCATTTTTTAGACCTTATATTACAAGTATATTGTTTTTTGAAGAATCTACCTCCATTAATGTGCAAAAATAAATAAATAAGGTCTGTAATCTGCACTATATCCTCCTGAGACCCAGGAAAATGAAAGGTTTAGCTTTTTTTTTAATTCTTTTTTTTTTACATTAAACCAGGGGTGTCCAGATCCGGTCCTTGAGGGCTGGTATCCTGCATGACAGATATTTCCCTCTTCCCTCTCCCACCTGGAAGCCATTACATCATTGTCATGCTTTTTTTTTTTTTTTTTGTAGACTATTTTTCAGTTTTCGTATAAGCATCTACATCACCACAGGATATATGAAGCAGTCCAAGGCACAACAACACACACATAAACATCAAACCCACCCACCCTAAGGCTCAGAGAGAAGGGAAAATACAAAAAAGAAAAGAAAAGGGGGCACACAGACTGACTTTTATCATGAAAGAAGAAAGAAATCTGAATAAAGATTACAGTCTGATGCATAATGGTTGCATTAATAGTTTGTTTTTTTGTAAACAATTACACAAAATCAAGGGTTACTGCAAAAATGAGGACAGAAATGAAAAAAAAAAGGAATGAAGAAGTCTACTGGAAGCAGGTGCCTTATTATCAGGTTTCTGCAGAGCTTCATGATGAACTGATCATTAGTTGAACCAAATTTGGTATGAATTCCATCAATAGTTTTGCTGCTTCAGACATTTGAAATGTTTCCCATTATAAGTAAATGGGAAAAAAAAGATTAAAAAAAAAATGTGAACTTTGACCTATTGTTCCTAAACTGTAATAACACCTATTGTGGATCACTTGTGATCTATAAACCCAATAAGGAGAGTATTTTTCTTAAAAAATCTTCTAATTTAGTACAAATCATTATGATGCACTGCTATAGATTAAACATGATATAAATGTGTTCGAAGGAGCTCAGTCACATTTTGCTTAAGGATGGATTTGAGTTCGAAGCTTTTACCTACAGTCGTGGAAAAAATTATTAGACCACCCCTTGTTTTCTTCCATTTCTTGTTCATTTTAATGCCTGGTACAACTAAAGGTACATTTATTTGGACGAATATAATGATAACAACAAAAATAGCTCATAATAGTTTAATTTCAGAGCTGATATCTATCCATTTAACCTGTTTTCTTGATAATAACCAAAATCACTTTAGTTCTTACATTAATATCTATGTCATTGTACTGACAAAAACAGTGCTTTTAGGCATTTTATGTTTTCTTTTCTGTCTGTTTTAGTCACATGATACACACAGGAGTTCGGACTGGATTGCATAACTGTTGTTTTTTAATGACTTTTGATGCTCTAATCATTTTTTCTGTGTCTGCATTTGAGTATTTTCACAGTGTGGTATTTATTAGTCCTTTTACCCAAATAACGGAGCTGAATTCTGGTTTATCAGTTGTAATAATGTTCAAAATATTATATATTAGTGACATTTTTCTGCAGAACTAATCTTTTGCGGTCATAAATCTGGTAACCTGAGGCTGCTGATGTAAAACGGCGTCATTCTACTAGATAGAACATGCTCATCCCTCCTACAGCTCCCACTGCCTTCAGGGAACATTTTTTTCCCCCCAAACAATATCTACATATAAATTCAGATCAAGTCTTTAATTTGTGCATCAAACGAGTGCTTGTTTTCCAGTTTTTACAAGCAGGATACCGGATGGAAACAAAACCAACCAGGCCTGAACATAAACTCCTACGCCTCTGTGTTATGACAACAGCAGCAGCGTTGGATTAATGCTTAAACTTGCCCTTCACAGCTGCATGCCAGGTACGTCTTCTGCCTGATAAACTGCACGGGGAGAGTTAAATATTGCCCCAGTGGTTTTACATTCTGTCCTGTGTGACCGTACGGGACACGCCCGGTTCGCCCTGATCACCGTCAGAAACTGGAGGAAGCCGTAGACGGGGCAGATCAAATTAGTGCAGTTCACACGTCGGTGAACATGAGGAGGTTTTTTCGAGCGCACAGAGATGAAGATTTCAGTCAGATCCAGTATCTGACGGCTAAATGTACCCGTCTGGCACACGACAAAGGTAAGACATGCACAGACGAAGAGACAAGACTTTGACCTCCGAGGGTTTATCTTTTAGAGGAATCCTATCAGTAAATGTTCAAAGGAAATCCAACTGTGTATAGAAGGTTGGGTGTCACTGCAGATAAAGCCGTTCATGTTTTTAGTGCTTCTCTCTGCTTTTGTAAGTGATAAAAGTTCACAAATCACTTCAGGAGTAAAAGCATATCAACTGTAAAAATCAAAAAATAAGTGTCACAGTATTAGATTTTCAAAAAGTAAAGTGCAAAGAACTACAGTATGTGGGGTTTCAAGATTCTTCAAACCAGAATTGATACTTTTTCAATGACTATGGCCTGAGAAAAGTAGAACTAGGATTAAGCGCTAAAGTAGTGCAGTAAAAAGTGTAATATTTCCCTCTGAAATGTAATTTAGAATTAGTGTAAAACAGAATAGGATAACATGGAACAAATTTAAAATATATGATATGATATTATTATTATATTATTATGCAAAAAACTGTAAATTATGAAAATACTTTTTGAAACAACTTTAAAACATATATGATATGATATTATTTTACATTATTTTTTAGACATTGACACAGTATCTAAACACAGGAAATAAAATAATAACCTATATAAAAGGACAACTCCAAATTTTTGTCTTTGTTTTGGTGCAAAAAAATGTCCATTAAATTATAAAAGTTCTTACTTTTTGAAACAAGTTTAAAACATACTATATTACATTATATTATATTATATTATATTATATTATATTATATTATATTATATTATATTATATTATATTAAGGCATTGCCACAGTATCTAAATTCAAGAAATAAAAAGTTTCTAATATTGCATCAGTCCTAAGTGACGCTGTGCAGGTTTCAATCAGATGCTGAGGTGACGTTTTTACTGCAGAGATGAGAACAGTTTCAGAGCAGAGAACAGAACGTTGGACACGTTCATGACATGGGAATAGTGATGAGGTGAGAGGGCTGGGAACGCTCAAAACCTGGCGCGTAACCCTACATTTAGACTTTTACAGTTTTAAATATTGCAATTTAGTGTTTGATGCCGTCACGAAAAGAAACAGTATTTTCTATTGACCTATAAAGTGCTACTTTTGTGACAGTTCCCAAATGAATTCTTCTCTCTATTTAATCTTTCTGAAGTGATTTACCACCATTTATTTTGAAATTATTCTCTGTATTTTGCCTTTTTCAGTGTAAATCAGCTTTTTTCTTATATTTAACCCATAAAGATCCAAACAACCACTGGCAACCGAAATCATCTACCTACTAAAATGTTTAATAACTTCTGATCCACTAATTCTATCAATACATGTAAATAATTGGTGTAAAATGCAGTTAGTCATCTTTTAATGGCCCATTTAAGACGTTCAGAGGCTCCATAGTTACCATGGAAACACGGTCATCTTCAACAACACTGATTCACTAGTAAAACCCATGGAGTTTGATCAATGACAGTGGATGGAAACACTTGGTTTATGTTCAGTTATTGATAAATTTAGTTGAAAAAGTCACATTTTCCTCATTTTTCTCTAATTCTAATATTCTGACATTTAACTTTAATCTGAAGTTTTATGAACATCTACATGATCAGTGAATTAAACACTGGAAAAACCTGATTTTTATCAAAGAAATGCAAAATACAGAGGATAATATAATAATAAATGTTGATATATTGCTTTTTGAGAGAAAAATTAATTTAGGAACTCCCGAAAAAGTATCAATAGTCGCTTTTCCATTGGATATATGCATAAAACTTTACCGATATTTACTAAATGTCGAAAAAACAGAAGTGCGTAATGTCTGTTTTTCCATTAAATCACAAATGCAGTGATTTATTTATTATTGCGAGATGACACGAGAAGTCATTCCATAAACATGGAGATGAACGTAAATATGTCGTTTTACAGATATATTCATTATTATTATATATTCCCCCTCTATCATGTACTAAATTAAAAAATGATGCAGTTTTCTGGTGTGTCCACACATATTGTGCCATGTTTCTTTTAAAACTCTTCTTCTTCACTTGTTCTAACGTCCGTCAACATCTGGTTTTTTTTTTGTAGTTGCGAAAAATGGTCTTTCCATTGCAGTTTTGCATAATATACCAATTTTGCAATGACTGAAAAACCACCTCTTGCCAGCGCAAAACCTTTTAATCAAAAATTGTTGTTTTTCCATTGGGTGAATTTTTTTGCGCAAGTTATATTTGCGATATTTGAAGGTCAATGGAAAAACAACTCCTGGGTCTTCATGGGTTAAAGCAGGTTCAAATGGCAGACGAAGCCTTGTGTTGGACTGGTGAATGTAAACAGTGGTGCTTTGGTCTGATTGTGGCCGTGGGGTCTTTATGTGGCTGCAGCAGTGGTCGACAGGGACTTTCTGGTGTCCAGAGAAAGAGAGAGGAGGCTGCAGAGTGAGCTGGAGGCGCTGACCAACCGCCTCCTGCACCAGGAGCAAATCAACGTGGAGCTCAGGATGAAACAGGACCAGCTCGTCTGGCAGCTCCGACAGCAGCAGGTGAACGCAGCGCAACTAAACACAGCAAACTCATTTGATTTAAGGGGCCACATTCAGCCCGATTTGATCTCCAGTGGGTCAGACCAGGAAAATAAAAGCATAATAACCTATAGATAATGACAACTCCATATTTTTGTCTTTGTTTTAGTGCAAAAAAACCTCATTAAATTATGAAAATACTTACTTTTATGAACTATCCAAACAAAAAAAGATGTGAATAACCTGAAAAAACTGAAATTTCTTGAGAAAAATAAGAGCAACTTTAACAATATTATCCTTCAATTTATCATTTGTACATATGCATTATGGGTCGCATCTACAAAGACGCTAAACACTTACAATTACAGTAACAGAAGCAGAAAATGGTTCAAATTGTGCTTAATTTTCTTTAGACATTTCAGGTTGTTCGTATTTGTTCATGTTATTCACATTTTATTGTTACAGGATAGTTTGTAAATGTAAATAGTTTCATAATTTAATGTGTTTTTTTTGTTTTTTTGCACTGAAAGAAAGACAAAAGTTTGGAGTCGTCATTATTTATAGGCATAGTATAATATTTTTTTCACATCAAACTGAGAAGAAAATATGGAGTCATTATTTTTTGTCGGTTATTATGGTGTTATTTAATTGTAGATTATATTGGTCTGTATGTGGAACCTGAACTAAAATGTATTGTATATATATATGCACAAGTATTAGTGGATCAACAGGTATTAAACACTTTATCTGTGGATGGTTTGTGTCACCGGTGGCTGTTTAGGTTTTTAAGGGTTAAAGGGTTTATTCTAATAAATTAAATAAATCAGTTACTTTCCTCTAAGATGTAGTGGAGTACATGTATAAAGTTGCAGTAAAAGAATATATTAGCGTTTGCTCTGTAAGTACATACATGTTTAAGACTTCCTTTTGTTTTGCTGAACTGAACAGGTATTTTCCTGGGTTGATAAAAGCTCGTCTGCTGAAATCTGCCTCCTGTTTCGGCCTCAACACGGTTAATGCGAATGCTGAGACAGGACCTTTCAGTAAATGTGCCATAAAACCAAACTACAACCTAAAAGAAGCCAAAAAGCACCAGTCAATTTGCAGGTCTATTATCCTTTCATAGTTCTTTCACCAAAATGCGATTTCCAAAACAGCGTTCAGCTCTATTTGTGCCTCAAATGTTGGTTTGGCAATTTGATTCTTGTTTGGATAAACATACCTGAAGGCCAGTTTCTGTCTGATTCAGTGATTTCTTTTAATTTGTGTCATTTAACCTTCTAGTGTTTAACCTCAATGAAATCCCATAATTTGAATCCATGAAACCGTGACCATTCCAGAGGGCCACCTCGGATGAAATTACTGTAATTGCACTGTAATTAGGCTACCAGTAAGTGCCAGTGTTAACATACTGTAAATGAAAAGCCTTTGGCAGCTGTTACCAACCTTTTTGGCTCCTTGTTGCAGGTTACACAGGTACGTTTTCAGACATCTTTGCAGATTGAAGAGGCTCACATCATCACTTTCTATTTAAAAACAAAGAAAAATGGAGAAAACAGCATGAATGTGTTGCAGAAATGCACTTTTATTTTCTTTGTCTTGTTCCATTAAGCATCTTGCTAATAATGCTCATGGTACTTTTTCTAAACCAAACCTCAGATCAGCTCATGGTGCAATTTTGGATGTTTTCTTTAACCAAATCAGCCTCTAAAAATAATAGGTTTGGCTATTCCTCATGTTGTAGCTGAAGTGGAAGAAAGTAACTTCACACTGAAGTAAGTACAAATTTGAGGTTGTTAGTATTTTTTTTATTGTATAGTTACATTATTCCATATCATCTTAAATAACTCTTATTCCATAACATATGTCTCAGATTAAGTTATGTGTTATCATTTGGAAGAAGATTTTACACAATGGATAAAATAACAAGCTTTAATAATGCAAATACGACCTGAAAACAAATGCCTGGATATTAAAGTCAAACTTAGCTGATGCTTCACACTAATGCTTCATTATTATAATCTAATAATGTCATATGTGATAATGTATTAGTCAGAGGAATTTGCTGAAAATATGTCTTTACTGATAGGACTTTTACATGTATTATTCCCTTTTTTGTATGGGTACTTTTCTATCTTCTTTTCACTTCGACCAGTGTGAATGAATAGCTTTTCAAGAAACCTTTTGGTATCCATTATTAAAGATTTACTGCGTATGACTCACCACTCATTTTCCTCTCACATAGATTTATTATACTGCCAGGTTTGAACTTGCCCAGAACTCCTTGACCTTCAAGAGTATTTGATGTAACATGCATTTACTTAAAGGGCAAAAATTACTGCTTGCAGTCCTTGGATACCAGATTAATATGAACAGCTTAATCTCTATGGAATGTATTGTTGATACACTTGCAAATGTGCAAAAATGTTCAATTAAATGTGCAAATTTAATCTAAACTTCTGATGAATTTCAGCAATTGCACCAGGAAATCGATTCTAAAACCATTTATGTCATATAAACAGATGGTTGAAGCATTATAAGCATGCAGTGATTACAAATATCATGAACCTACAAAAACATGCAAAATTTTACCTGGCAAATAGCATGTCTTCAAAAGTGAGGAATCACTGTAAATTTGTGGTGCATCTCCGTGTCTGTCCGCTGCAGGATTTGGTGCATTTGCTGCAGCAGCGTATAGTCCTCCTGGCAGAGGAAAGCCTCCGAGATGCAGAGCAGCTTCGACAGGTGGGCTCAGAGGTGCTGTATCTACAGAGCTCTGAGGTGAAGCTACAGGGCCTTGTGGAGGAGATGCATGTTGAGGCCCAGAACAGAGCTGCTGTGGAAGAGAGCCTCCAGGCGGAGCTGCATGCGGAGGCCCAGCGCAGAGCTGCATTGACAGACAGCCTCCAGGATGAGCTGCACAGGTAAACAGTAATCTGTGATGAGTCATGAAAAGATGGTTAGAGTCAAACAGAATGAACAACTATTGAGACTAAAACTGAAATACAAATAAAGGAATAAATGAACAAACAAATACCTACTTATACAAAATCAAGTCTTAAAGATTGTTTTTACTGTTGCCACAGTTTTGTGAATCGTCCTCTTAACATTTTGAACTTAACCCAGCGCTACTTTTGTAGGAGGTCCAAAATGATTTTTTCTCTATATCGTCTGAGATCCAGTGTTGCATTTTTGTTCTCTGTAGGGGAACAGTTTGACAGTTTTACTGAAAAAATGCTGTCCATCACAAAGGACATTCCATTACAAAAGAAATAAAAATAATGTAAAAAATGTATCTGAAAAAACTGTTGCATTATGCAGTTTCCAATCAAAGCAATTGTTTAATGTAAAAAAAACCTAAAAATGTTCACTTTCCTGGGTCTCAGGAGGATATTTAACCTTTCTTAAGTGATTTATTACCATTTATTGTAATATTATCTTCTTCATTTAGCATTTTTCAGTAGAAAACATATATTGTTCTAGTTTTAATTTACTGACCATGTAGATGTTCGTAAAAGCTGAAATTAAAGTTGAGGGTTTTATATTAAAAAAAAGAGAAACCTGAAGAAAAAGTGACATTTTCAGTAAATCTATCATTAACTGAACATAAACCCAGTGTCTCCATCCACTGTCATTGATCCAACTCCATGGGTTTTACTGGT
>JAPTYQ010000002.1:12786994-12800868 GCA_029814465.1 Ostorhinchus cyanosoma | reverse complement strand
GGGTATGTAAACTTATGATCAGGGTCATTTGGATAGTTTCTGTTGTCGGTATGATTTAAAAAGAGCAAACACATTTGTTTGATAAGCCACGAGAGAAAGAAACGTATTTGTATTACCATTCTTATCTGAAAAATGGCCAAAGAATAACAAAATTCTGTTAGGGTATGTAAACTTATGAGCACAACTGTACATACTCATCCTCACTCAAGTAGAGTATCAAGCGCTGGAGTAAAAGTGTGTATTCCATCAGTGCTAAAAGTTGACTTAACCATATCCAAACTTTTTTTTTTGCTTTGATAGATGTAGAATATGGATATAAGGTAGACAAAAGCCTCCTCAGTACAAACTACTTCAAATATTGAGTGTAAAGTAGGCTAATGCAAATAAATAAATAAAAGAGGAATCCAACCTTAATCTGTTGTAAGAGCCAACACCTGATAGGTACTGTCTACAGATGTTGAACTACAGACGCTCACTAAAAGCCTGCAAAACATATTTTACTGTGCATCTCTGTTGGACATCTCATTGTTTAAATTCTTCCATGGGGGAGTACCGTACGCTTTACTAAGCACTTGTTTATAAATCTGATGTTCCTGCAGCTGATCCTGATTGTTCCAACAGCCAGCGGCCAACCAGCGCCCCGATATCACCCTTTATCTCCACTGCGAGTTGACTCAAAAATGTTTCCATAAACAAGGAAGGAGGAGAAAAAAACAGTCATATCCCAGGTCTGATCTTCAAGTTTCCTCTCAACAAGACTCCTTGTAAAACACATTTATAGAGCCTGTATGAATGCCGCATTTCAGGGGCTGCGCTCATACTTTCAAATAATGACAGACGTTTGCCAAATTCTGCTGTTTCTCCTGAGCCAGAACCCATTAAAAGAACCAGCACCAGGTGAGCTCCTTCATTTCCATCCGTTTCATGACAGATTTCAGTCCGCATTAACAAGACAGGGTCCTGAATCTCTGCTTGGGTCGCAATTAATGGGTTTACCGTCACCAAAAACAACTGAAAAGAGACGGCTATGTGGAAAAAAACAGAGGTAAAGCTGCAAAAGGATGGAAACATCACACACCAGAACTGAAAATATACGCCCATGTACTGCTGCCGTGTCAGCTTTGCCCTAAACATAGACTGCAGGTAAAAAAACTGAGGTTCAATAAAATTTCTATGGGAAAATGAAGCCAAAATATCAAGGTTAACAGGGCAACTATGTCCTTTCTGAGATGAGCCTCAGATTTTATTGTTATTAACCTTTCTTATTAACCATGAAAATGACTCATAGAAAATAAAAATCTCTTTTATAAGTGTGTCCTGGCCAAATTTGTCCAGCCTTGATGGTGGTTCGTCATCACAGCTGTCAATCTCCTAGTTTGACACCACCTCACATCTAGAAAATCAAAGCTAAAACTAGATTATGATTCTTTAATTGTCAGTATACAGTCACAGAAAAAATTATTAGACCATCGAAAGTCATCAAGTACTAACTCCTGTGTGTATCATGTGACTAAAACAGACAGAAAAGAAAACATGGAATGAATAAAAGCACCGTTTTTGTCAGTACAATGAGATAGATATTGATGTAAGAACTGCAGGGATTTTGGTTATTATCAAGAAAACATGCAACTATATACAACTACTAACTTGTAGCATGTTCATTTATTGTTAAGACTGTGTTGCTGTGAATTAATTGATGTATGTGTGCCTGTGTGGGGGTCTGTTTTGTGTTGTTGTTGTAGGAAAAATAATCTAAAATAAAAATATAGGATAAAAGCAGCAGTTGAGCGCCCCTATCCCGATCACTACCAAAATATAATCATTTGTTCCTTCTGCCAGTATCCACGTTTCCTGAAAATTTTATCAAAATCCTTCCAGAACTTTTTGAGTTATCTTGCAAACACACAGACAAACAAACAAACCCCAATGGCGGAGGTTAAAAAAAAAAAAAAAAAAAAAAAAGGAAAGTGGACAACTAAATAAACAGGTGTTTTGTTTTGGGGTTTTTTGTTATTTTTTCATGATTATGTATTTGACTGACGCAGACCTCACCCTTTGCTCTACAGTTAACGCCTCATATGACAATACTACACTGACAGATAATGTGCAGATAATGTAATTTACGTCCTTGGCTGCCAGAGTAATACTTATACACTGAAGACTATGCGTGATAAATTCTCCTGAGCCTTTTTTTTTTCTCCACCATGTATTACATGGTGTTTTGGAGTAAAACTAGTCAAACGCAGCAGCAGGGGAAGATAAAGGCGGACTTTAACATGGTAAGATGGATGTCTGTGGTTGAAAATGGGTCATGGTAGACAGCAGACTTGGAGACATGTCTGCACCATCCACCTTCAACATTTCCTGCCAGATAGCGCCTGGGAGAACCATTTCCCCCCACTGTCTCAGCCGAGGCCTCAAAAATGTGAGAAAATGCTGCTGGGTAATTTGGCCTGTACTATGATTATGGGGTTTTTGATATTTTGATATTCTACCCCAAATCCCTTTTTCTGCCTCTTACCAACATTGTACTGAAACGTCCTGTCAAAATATTTTGGAATTGTTGTCAGGGCTCTAAATATGGACTCCTTGTGAAGCGTACAAAAAGGGATCGAATCCTAATTAGTATGTTCGCTTCTTGGGCAACTTTGTCCATGTGGCAAAAACCTCTGTACATGAAGCAAGAAAATCTAAACATTACGTGAAGAAAAAAAAACCTATCTTTTTGCTTTTTTGTTGCTGGGACTTTTGACTCAAAAATTGATTCTGTTGCAGATTTGGAGTCTTTTCTAATTAAATGTCTCCCAAAATATATTCACCTCTCCTGCAATTATGTAAGTCATTTAATAAGTGGGTGATAATGACTAACTACTCGAGTGATTCTGAATGTCTAAAAGTACTTGATATTGCTTTGAAAAGAAGATAACTCATGCAACATCGTCCCAATTCTCACCAACAGTCAAAAATACACAGCCTTATGAACGGTCACATGGTCAGTCCAGGAATGAAACAGAACCACCCTCAGACCATCATGGCTGTGCCAGAGCAGCTCAGGGAAACATATACTTAACTGGGATACCATGTGATTTGGCTGCAACGAGGATACGCATGTACTCCTTTAACTGCACATTAACTGGCCTCTATGCAATAACAAGTTAACCTTTTATCTGGCTATAACAAGCTCTACCGCCGTATCCAAATAAACAGAGGATGCTATTCAATCGAATCCGCTGAAAGGACTTCTGGGGAATAGGTCAAAAAACACCCACTATTTTGCAAGCTAAAAATGCCAGAATGTTTAGGTTATTGTGCCACACAAAAAGAGCACTGTGCACGCTGTGAAATCAAAATGCTGTTTGTTGACATTGCTGAGAAATATTCTTTTTGTGCTCGGTTTTTCTGGCTGATTACAAAATATGTTTGAAGTTCCCTAAAATCCAAAATGTCCATGTAAGGATATATTACAGCAGATCCGGGGATAAGCTTAACAAGGTGAATGTGGTAAGACTTCAGACATAAACAACTGATTTTGATGCTATAAACTGAAATATGACACTGCAAATACCCAGAATACAGTCGACCTTTTTTATAAGACGATGGTATCAGCCACCCTCTGAGCTCCAAACGCCCGCTGTGGTCGTACCTGAGTCGGTGGCTGTGATCAGCAGGATGTATTTCCCTTGAGCCTCGCGGTCTAAAGTCTGAGTCAGACTCAACTGACCGCTGGACGACAGGCTGAACGCGCCGTCATCGTTCCCGCCGCTGAGCATGTAGCTCAGCTGGCCGTTGGCACCTTGGTCATCATCTCTGGCAACAACCTGGAGAAAAAAAAAAAAAACACCAACAGGACTTTTATACATTTGGAAAAGTAAACATTTTTTATACAAGAAATCTGCTTTCCATTCTCAGCAGAAACAGAAATTTATGTGGTGTAAATAGTAGAGCTGGAGATGTGAGCAGGGAATATGCTTGTTTTATTTAGGGTCATTCTTTGGATATTTATAAAGTACATTTAGTGTCTCTTGCCTGTTCAGATTGTGCAGAAAAAAAAAAAAGAAAAGGCCACATTTCTGGTCAGAAGGACAAACATTAAATATTTAACATTATCAAAGAGTTGGATATCAACGGGGTTTAGCAAATATAACACTGTGAAACAAGCATAAGAGAATATCATTCAACATTAAAATATTGCAGTATTGTATGTATTCTACCGTCTATGACACCGACTTCCTCACACTTAGTATTAATTATTTCAGTTACTTCGTGTTATCTTTTGTTTCATGTGCTTTCTGTGTATCCACTACTTGTCTTAAAAGGTTAAAAGGTCAAAGGTTAACTCGCTTTAATATCCCCAGTCTATATTTTACTCATCCTAATACACACACACACACACACAGTATAGCATTAGCAATTGCATTAGCACAAAGAACACATTTAGTATTTATTATTTCAATTGCTTTGGTTATCTTGTGTTTCATGTACTTTCTGTGTATCTGCTACTTGTCTTAAAAGGTTAAAAGGTCAAAGGTTAACTCGCTTTATTATCCCTAATCTGCGTATTTTACCAATCTTACTACACACGTATACACACACGCACACACACACACACACACACAGTACCTAGCATTAGCATTAGCACATAGCTCACATTAGGAGCAGTGAGATGCCATCGAAGGCACTCAGGGACCTGCTGTACCTGCGCATGTAGCTGTTTTTAATGTCTTATCTTATTTGTGAAGGATTTAAGTGCAAACTCCGTAGCAGTTTGAATGCCTTTAAATGGTAAAATAAGTGAAATATTCATTTTCATTAACAATTTAAACATTCTAGAGAATATCACGTCATTCGTTAAATGAGGATAAAGTCCAGACTATTTTCTTAACATAGACAAACACATAAAATAATCCCCTAAAATGTCCAGTTTTATTAATTTTGGCATCCAGAATGGTTGGCATTGGTTTAGTGTCTTTGCCATAAGCATTTTTCCCTCCGTTATACTAATGTAAATGTGGCAGCTCATACTCAGCAGGACCACTCCTCACAGAAGCATCACCATCACTGAGTTCAGCTGCACCGTGAAGGTAATTGTTGGAGGGAGGACCGTAATTATTCTTTTACCGCGTCTAATCAGACTTTCCCAAGAAAACCAGAAAGTCACAGACTTTACCTCTTCACCCGATTCAGCTCTGGGAATAATGGTTTTTGAGTATTAAAACGATACCCGGTCTAATTTCCCCCAAATGCCGCAACATTAAACTACCATATTTCACTTGTGTGCCGTGATGCATTGTGGGCTTCATAGCTTTTCCTGCCGTGCTTTCACACACAACCGTAGCCAGGTTAGCATAGCATACAGATGTGCAGATGTGTGGAACAACCAACGACGTCTGGAGCTTTTCCCGCTACATAAGTGTAGCCTCATTTCCTCAAATGTGGCTCAAGCAAAAGAAAGTGGAATTGATCCGTCACTCTGTTTTTCCCCCCTTTTTTTATGTAGCATGGCTCATTTAGTCATCAGGGTGGTTAGGGCCTTAATTGCCTTGTCATTTAATTTAGCCAAGTTTCATATTTCAGTGAAATCTTATGAAGCCTTAATTGTGCAGAGCAAATTGCAGTCATATTTCACGTCTTTATTATTTCAGTCAGGTATTTAGCAAAAAAACAGACCAACCACCCTGCTAAGTGGTATGGTACGCTGATACCACACTTACAGCTGTACTTATTAAGTTAGTGTTGCTACAAATTTTATTAAGGTATTAGCTTATTTAAAGTCCTAGGACTGTCATTCACTGCCGCCTTTTCACTTAGGGGGTCCTGTCTGTGAATGTTAACGAGTCGTAACTGCTTAACTGTCAATGAATGTGTACAAAAGCAGCTGACATACGAACCTGCAGAATGTTTTTCGGGAGGTTTTCCAGATTCTCCTGCACGTTGACAGTGTAAGGAGAGAGCTCAAACACAGGTGAACAGTCGTTGACGTCCAGCAGTACGATGTTGACGGTCGTCCGGTCAACTCTCGGGCTGCTGCCGCGGTCTGCTGCTTGGACCACCAGCGAATACGACGAACGGGTCTCACGGTCCAGCTGCTTGGCCACGGAAATCACCCCTGTTACCGAGTCAATTCTGAAATCTGAGTTGCCATTGCCCCCTGAGATCGAAAAGCGGATTTGTCCGTTGGTGCCTTCATCGGCGTCACTGGCAAACACCTGGATGACGTCAGTGCCAGTCAAGGTGTTTTCCTCGATCTCAATGTCGTAGATATTCTGGGAGAAGCTTGGCGTGTTGTCGTTGACATCCAGAACCATCATAGTCACATCCATAGTTGAAGACAGAGGAGGTTCGCCTTTATCTGTAGCCACGACAGTTATGGTGTAGTTGGAAAGCTCCTCCCTGTCGAGTTCTCCAACCAGCCTGACGTCCCCATCAATCGTACCGATGCTGAACTTATTACCAAACGGTCCTCTGAGGGAGTATTCGACGTAGCTGTTGGGTCCGCTGTCGGCGTCTGTGGCGTGGGCGGTAAACACAACCGTATCCACCGGCGTGTTCTCCTGTATGTACGTCATCTTCTGGGAGGTGAAGGTCGGCGAACAGTCGTTGACGTCTAAGAGGATGATTGACACCTGGGCAGTGCTGGTGAAACGTGTCACCGGAGGCGGAGCCAGGTCGTTAACTGTGATCACCAGGTTGTAGAAGGACTGGGTTTCTCTGTCCAGGGGTTTCGTGGTTTGGAGGACTCCATCCTTGGAGATAAGGAAGTGGCCTTGAGGATCACCTGAGGCGATTTTGTAGAGTAACTGCGCATTTGGGCCTGGAAAACATACCAAAGGGTAAATTAGTGGTTGAATATATTTAATTTTTGTGTGTCTTTAAAGTGTTTACAGTGTGAAATGACAATGAGAGAAGTTGGTCATCAGCAAAAACAGATCCTGTACATTTTATAAGCAAATAACAAACGGCATCCTTCTGTGAACTAAACCAATGGTCTTTCGCACAGGTGGGCCAAAACCAGCCCGCTAAATCTATACAAATAATACCAACCCCAATTTTTTATCTTCGTTTCTAGTGCAAAAAACCCCATTACATTATGAAAATATTTACACTAACAAACTATCCTTTAACAAAAAAATGCAAATAACCTGAACTAATATGAACAACCTGAAACGTATGTATAAAATTAAGTTTTCAACAATTATTCTTATTGTTATAAACAATTTTAACAATAATCTGCCTGTTACTAAATGTTTTGTGCCTTTGTAGTTCTGATATGTATATATATGTTTTTTAGGGATTTTTTTGCACTAAACCAAGAAGAATATTTAGAGTTATTATTTGTGTTGTTAGGTTCTAATTTTACTGGTCCGGCCCACTTGAGATCAAATTGGGCTGAACTTGGCCCCTGGAAGACGTCCCTGGTTTATAGGAAATTCGGTAAAAAAATGAGACTCTGCAGATATATTTAGAGCAGCCACTCAGTTAGAACGACTGCTTCTAGATCCATCTTTGCTTGCTTTTTTTCAGTTACACTTAAGTCTTTTAAGACCTTCATGGATGGATTATGACTTCCCATGTAACTCTAATTTCTTTATAGTTACCAAACTTCCATTTCTCACACAAGGTTCAGCGGGTCTCAAATTCATTATTTTCACCAATGTTCAACCAAGCACCACATCCAATCAATTTTTAAAACCTGTTTGAATCATAGATAAGGCCTAAAATTCAAATTAAAGGATTTTAGACTTATTAAGACCCTGCAGAGTCTGTGCTTTTTAAGTCATTATTCTTAATGGGTGGTACGGCACTTTTTTTCTTTTCTTTTTTTTTTGGCTGTTGAGGAGAAGAAGAAGAATGTTCTTATTTGTCAAAAATCTATATTTAACAGTTTGGCAAGCAACAATAGGATTTTGCTATCTGTCAAAATGCATTTATCTCCAACTTCTTCCTTCAATATGCCCTTGAATTAAAAAAAAAAAAAGCGTATAACAAAAAACACATGATATAATAGACGTCATGTGCCGATATTGCTGACTGGCATCCATTGTTAGAGAAATGATTGTGAACTATCCTGAATACGGCACTTAAATGCATTATCAACATTCATTTCCTCAAATTGTGCATGTACAACAGCTGGAGCTCCGGCTGCAAGGCTCGTCCTCCAAGAACTCGATCAATTCATGCACCATGACAGATTGCTATCAAAAGAGAAACACCACAGCAAACCACTTCCTACATTGATAACGCAGTTGGAAAATCCCTCAGAACAGTGAGATTTTCTGCATTTAAGTGACATAACTAGAGTATGACCAAATGGATGGATGCTGTAAACACTGAAATCTGGCCTAATGTGCAGCCTTCCTCTGAAAACCAGGGTTAAAATGAGCTTAACGCAAAAAGACCAAGTGCTAATTTTGTGACAGTTTTTTAGCTTTGCTTTTTTTTCTCTATATTTAACCTTTCTGAAGTCATTTATCACTATTTATTGTAGCGTTATCTTCTGTGTTTTCCTTTTTTTTTCTCGAGAAAAACTGGTATTTTCCAATACTTGATTTACTGATCATGTAGACTTTCATAAAAGCTCAGATGAAAGTTGAGGGTTAATAAATCAAAACAGAGAAAACTGAGGTAAAAGTGAGTTTTAAAGCATAATCTATCATTAACTGAACATAAACTAAATCTGTTCATCCAGTGTCATTTATCAAACTTTGTGGGTTTTACTGGTGAATCGATGTTGCAGAGGATGACAGTGTTTCCACGTTCACTAGGTAGCCCCGAATGGGTCGTATCTGCTGACCATAAAAAGATGACAAACTGTAATTGTATTGATAGGATTCGTGGATCAAAAGGTATTAAATATTTTAGATCAGTACATAGTTTGGAGCTATACTTTTGTGTCAGTTCCCAAAATTTTTTTCTCTCTATTTAACCTTTAAGTGATTTATCACCATTTATTTTAATATTATACTCCACATTTGGCATTTTTCACTGTAAATCATGTATTTTCCTACATTTAATTTCCTCTATTTAATTTACATGTTCAAGAAAACTCACTAACTTCAAAGGTTATTATTATGGGTCATATCTGATGATGATTTAAAGCTGAGAAACTGCATTTTAACTCTATTATTTACATGTATTGATAGAATCAGTGGATCAACCGGTATTAAACATTTTACATCAGTAGTCGGTTTTGGTCGACGGTGGATGTTTGGGTCTTTATGGGTTAAATTGAGCGTCTTTAATCCAACTCAACGGGGTATTCATGTGTAAAGTGCTGCCACCTTCCCACACTTCAGTGTGTATTTACAGTACACAAGTAATCCCTTATCAAAAGCTTGAGTGCTACTTCCATCCCAGTTTAGGCTACGCGGTCTGTAGACAAAGTCTGGGGGTCAGGGATCAGGGCTTAGGAAGTGCTAACAATGGTGGTGTTTTATTTTGACAGTGCAGAGCGGCGTATACTATATCTGAGCGGACGACGCGGTCAGATTGTGTGGACAGTAGAGGAAGACGCCAGACTCTGGTTGAGAGCGAAGCAGTGTATTTCCCAGGAATGTAGGTCACAATAACCACATTAGGCCTGGATGAAGCGGTAATTACAGCGGAGGAGAGTAGCGGTGACTGTTCAAATACCGCACGGCACTTCACAAACACGAAACCGACCACCTGAAACGCAGAAATAACTCAGCCCGCTTAATCACACGCTGAAGATGGCGTATTTCATCAAATCATTCATGCGTGACACAAAATATAAATGAAAAATAAAATGTAGGTTTGAGAGCTTCTGTGTAACCAACAGTCATAACAAAATGACAGGCATACATTACATTAATCTGCTACGGCTAACTCATGTTTGATTTATAGACTATGAAAGTACACCGCTGCTTAAAACATCCTCAAAGGCTCGATTTTCTCTAAATATTCTCATACTTCTGGGATGTTTGTACATTCACTCAGTGTCACCAGGACTTTACTGGCGCTGGTAGTTTAAGGAAAATTGGCTGAGATATAATGAGTCTAAAGTCTCACAATGTCAAATGTTGTTCTAGTTCCCCTTTATAACAGGTTTTATTAGCTATGCTTTGGCTGATAAATAAAATAAGAATCTCATCTAACAAAAATTTCAAATAGAATCTCACAAAATGCAGAAAAGTCTACTTAACAGTGTTTCTGCTGCATGTGTTTCATCAGCAGTTATTGATTTATTGCAGTTTTTGCTATCAATGTACAAATGGCCAAATACAAAGGAAAAATGACAGTAATTCAATTTTAGAGAATAGTTTTTCCAAACGTTTATAGGTTTATTAATTTTTTTCCTTTGTATGCTTTATTTTCATACTTTCATTCTTTCCATCTCCTTCAATTTAGAGATTTGCTCATATCTTCTTTGATATAAATATCACAAGGTTAAAGTCACTGTTAAAACTCTCTTAAAACAGTGGCTCTTAGAAAACCAAAGATACACTCATTTTTAATTGACATACATTTTTTCACCCATAAACCTTCTCTGTTTACTTGTATATAAGTATAAAAGCGAACGTACAGAATAGGTTAATGCTCCAGTGATCATCCTATGTCTATTTGTTTTTTTTTTAATTGTTTGTTTGTCTTCATGATATCTATGTCATCATTATGTGCATTTAAAATTTTTAATTCCTAGCAAGTGAGTAATGTATAAATGTTGTCTGTTTTATGTCTTGTTTCTGTTACCTGCCTCGGGACTGCAGATGAAAAGTAGTTATTTTGACTAATTCTGGCACATTTACATGGGTGTATTTTTTATACAGCAATGTTTATGAATGTGTATGATCCCTATTAAATAAACCAATAAAAAGAAGGGAAAAAAAAGAAAAAGTCTGAATATTTTGAGAAAAATCATACTTTTCATGAGAAAAGAGAGTTAATATTATGAGAGCGGTCAAATTACCACCTCAGACAAATGTATCAGTTGAGCAGGTGCTTCTTAATAATTACAGGTTTGCTGTCGGGCAAACAGGTTGTTACATTCTTCTAATATTATGAAGACTTTTCTCATAATAATAAGACTTCTAGTGGTTTTTCCCTTCAGTGTAGCCCTTATACATCATAAAAATAAAGCTGAACAGTCTAGAATAATTCATTCTTTACAGACAGATTGCAGAAAATAATCACTGCAATCTAATTTTGTTCTAATACTGCACAGTCCTAGTGGTTTATGCGTCAGTATATCCTCCTGAGACCCAGCAATGCATTCTTGTCCTCTGTAGGAGACAAGAGTTTCACAGCTTTACTAAAAGAAAAAAAAACAAAAACACCATCCATTGCCAAGAACATTCCATAAATAAGAAAAAAAGAGTTTCTCAAAAAACGGTTGCATCATGCTGTTTCCAATCAAGTCAAGTATTTAATATAAAAAAGCCCAAAACTTGAACTTTTCTAGGATATACTGTGTAGTAGTTGGATCTCCCAGTGTGTACATACCGTCATCAGCGTCCACGGCCCCCACGGTGACGATACTGGATCCGGGCGGCAGACTCTCGGACACAGACGTGCTGTACACGGTGGTGTTAAAGATGGGCGGGTTGTCATTCACGTCCAGCACGTTGAAGTACACTCTGACCGTGCTGGCCTGCCCGCCGCCGTCCAGGGCCTTGGCCGTCAGGATGTAATACTGCTGAGTCTCGTAGTCCAGCGGACGCGTCACGTTGAAAACACCCGTCACCGGGTTCAGAAGGAACGTCTCGTCCTCGTCGTCTTCCTCCAGCGAGTAGGTGACCTCCCCGTTCACCCCTGAGTCAGAGTCGCTGGCCAGGATCGCCGCCACGATGGAGCCTGTGAGAAGCAGACGTACTGTTACTCAGAGGCGACGAGTACCATTTTACCGGCCAACAGCACAAAATAAGTTTAATATATCTGCAGGGGGTCATTAGGATTGTTTATTGATACCACTGAGTCAGTAATAACTCTGCCAGTTCCTAAAATAACAGACATTTCTTCTCTTTTGGAGCCGAAACATCTCTATTCTGTGGTATTTACAGTGATGTCTAGAGGTGCTGCGAACACTAACTGACCTAATGTTGAAAGTAGTTTTATTAGCGTATTAATCCACACTGTAACCTAATTAGGACACTGTTCACTGATTTATTTTGTGTTTATTAAACTATGTCTTTTTCTTGTAATATGAAGCAGCAGCAGTGATGATGAAGCTCCGCCAAAGCGCTGTCAGCGTAGTTGTAAATCCTACTTGTTGCTGATAAGTTTCCACATAAATCAAATATAGGTTTTGGTACCTTTAACCTTTTAAACTCTTGATTTTACCCTAAAGGAAGATGCAGAGCATTTGGTCGAGTTTCAATGTCACATAAAAGTGTTTATAAAGGACTTTTGACAAAATATCAGCCTCTAATATTTGAGACTCTTGATGACATTAACAGCTGAGGAAAGCTTTAGATCCAAATACTGCTTTTTTTCCCCCTCTTTATTTCTGAGCACCAGCATTTTTCAATTGTTCCCAAAGAGAAGAGAGAATATATGAAAAAAGAGTGGGTTTTTTTTTAAAGCTCAAAATTTTTTGCATGAGCTGAAAACTTCTGAACTCCTCAGACAAATGCTGGTGTTGTCAGTGGTGTTCCTTTTCAGGCAAATAATCAGATGGGGAAGCTTATTGTGCCTTTATTGGTCTGTACAGAACCTGGTAAGACAGTGAATATGCAGAATTTGGTGCATGATAAGGGTAAAACTTGGAGAAAAACACTTAACCTGAGATTTTTTTTTTTTTACCTCCTGAGACCCAGGAAAATACAAGTTTTAGCTTTTTTAATTAAATAATTGCCTATATTCAAAACATCATGATTGGACAGTTTTTTCTAGATGCATTTTTAAAGTTTTTTTTTTAAATTTTTTTTATCAAATGTCATTTGTGGTGGACACTTTTTTGTTTTGTTTTTTTTGTATAAAGCTGTGAAACTTTTGTCCACATACGAGGACAGAAAACCAATAGCTGGGTCTGAAGAGGTTAAGTTAGTGAGGTTAATGGCAGATAGAAACACCATGCTATCCACAAAACTACCACAAATGTGCATAAAGAAGATTTATAGGTTTATATTCACTGTCTGTATCACAGATTCACACTCAAATGTGAGAAATATGTTTTTAAAATGCTGCTCCCTCTGCTTAGAACAACCTGTAAAATGACACAACATGTACAAAGCTGGTGTTGTACGTTTTGATTCTAAAAGACTTAGACACAGAAAGTTCTGGCTGTAAATGTTTTCAAGTGTCTATTCATATTTTTCTGGCAAACACTAGCTGATTATTTGCTGATTCATGATTCCGTAATGTATTTATTGTCATGTAATCTCTATGATGTGTATGTGTGTATGTATGCTTGGCTGTAATGGTCTATAAACTCTGTCAAATGTGCTGCTGGTCTTGGCCTGGATGCTCTGGAAAAAGTGATTTGTAACCTCTGTGAACCTTTCTTGGTTAAATTAAATTAAATTAAATAAGGTGGTGCAGTGGTTAGCAATGCTGCCTCACAGTAAAAGGGTCCTGGGTTCAATTCCAACACCAGTTGATGCTGTGAAGAGTTTGAAAGTTCACCTCATGTTTGTGGGGCTTTTCTCTGGGTACTTCCTCCCACCATTCAACCACATGCACTGATAGGTTAACTGGTTAAGCTGATTCGCCCGTAGGTGAGTCACTGGTATTCTATAAACCCAATTTGGTACGAATTCAACCAATAGTTTTACTGCTACATACATGTGAAATTTTGCTCATTACAAGTAAATGGTGAAAAAAAAAAGATTTTAAAAATTCATAAAAAATGTAAACTTTGACCTACTGTTCCCAAAATGTAATCAGATCTATTCTGGGTCACTGGTAATCTATAAACCCAA
>JAPTYQ010000002.1:12713621-12723982 GCA_029814465.1 Ostorhinchus cyanosoma | reverse complement strand
ACCATCTACTGCTTTTTATAAAGATGCTGAAAATAATTCAAATCAAGTAAGACTGACTTCATCATATGGATCTGGTCTTCCTATACAGTCCCTGTGTTTTATGTTGGACTTTTGGAAATGTAATTGCATGCCTCTTTGCCCTAACATACGCTTTTTAAACCTGACAGACTCACTACCACTAGTGTAAAAAAAAAACATATAGAACCAATTTTAGCTCCATCACAGTTGCTAGTTTTATAAGATGTTTCATATTTAAGGTCCCTTAGTATAAAACAGCTAATGCATACTAGATTTTGTCTGACTGTTTTAGATACTTCTCATCCCAGTCTTGTGCAGTGAAAGTCCCATATCTCCAAATGCGTTTCGTTTCTGAACGATCAAGTGTCCCTTTACGGCTTGAGTTCAAATTATACTCTTTAAGTTAAATAACCTTCTTGAAATCAAAATCAAGACTGTTTTTTTTTTTTTCCCAAGCTCAAGAAAAGCTATTAGAGGCTACAGTAAAGAGACTCCTTTCAGTACATCATGCTGATAAAACTTTACTCATGTAAGGTGTCTCTGGTTCTGACTGTACTTGCAGTGCGGTACTTTCCCAGTGTTACGGCGGTGCTTTTACTTAATTGAAAGATCGGAGTACTCCTTCCACCAGTGGCTTACAGTATTAACTAATGTAAATCCACCTCACATCTGAGCCCGGGCGAGGCTCCCCGCGGTCCTGACGGATACCACTGAAGAGCACTCTACTGCAAATGAAGATGACAAACAACCTCTGCTCTCAGAGGCGATGGGACTCAGAGGGAGGGTGTCAGGGGTCAGAGAATGAAACGGCAACACCTCTGCAGCCACTTGACAGAATGAAAAAAGAGTGGGAGATGGGGGTGGCAGGGTGTTTGAGAGAGGGTGGGAGTAGCACTTGAGGCCAGAATGGAAGACACAAGCCTCCCAGCAGCAGCAGTCAGAAGCAAGGGGACACAGGGGCTACTGTTCCCATTGAGGTCTTTGTCTCCCAGGCGCTCTCTTGTTTTTCCTCAGCAAACCGTGGGTACAATGAAGGCGGCATGCTCCCCTCCCCTCGCCCAAAGGGCTGTCAATACTGGACCTATCAGACCTTGAATGGCCAAATCAGCCTTCCCATGAAAATCAAGTCAATGACCTGCTTCCCCTGGCTCTGCTCCTTGTGAAGTGGGTGACAGCTATAATTTCAATAAGTAAAACAGAGGGAGAAAGAGAGAGTAAGAGTAGAGTAATGGAGAGAGGGAGTTTTCTCACATGTTGCTGAGGGGACTTCGCTACAGAGCCGGCATCCTCATATAAAATGCATTAATTCCTTCAATGTGAGCTCACCGTAAATGATTTGATTGTGGCCGATTCGACATACTTTTCCGAGCTTCCCTTAGCACCGTAAGAAAAAAAAAAAAATAGAGAAAGGGGAAAAACATGATGCCGGGAATGCTAAGACAATTTTGAACCAAACATTTAACTTCAGCCTTCTGACCCAATCAAGTGGAAGAGAAGACAGGCTTTGTCTACCTTGGCCCATCCAAGAAAAGTTAGAGAAGGGAGGGAGAGAAAAGAGGAAAAGAAATGTAAAGATTTTGCCAAGCTTTTGTCACGCCTTAAGGACTGGCTTAGTCAATTGCTGTCAGATCAAGAAGACAGAAAGAAAAACAGCCATGGTCGCCTTATATAAAAAAAACACTTTCTCTTGCAGCCAAGTCGGGAGAGTCCCCATAGACAGAATTACACAGTTTCTTTTAAAGGATTTGCATTTAAAAGATTGCGTACAGGCCTGAATGCAGGTCGTTTCCCCGTGACCATAGAAACACTAGAAAAGGTGGAAAATTCAGTCCGCTGAACGTTAAACGACTTTATTAAAGTGTCACTAATCAGACGTGAAAGACACAAGGTTTTAGTGTTTGGGCAAACTTACAGAAAAACTCCCAAAAAAAGCTTAATGACCTGTTAAGAGCATTACTTTGAAAAGCCTTGTTGATGTCCCGTCCCATAATAAAGAAAGAACGCAGCTCACGTCAGGAAAAAATTAATACCTAAAATATTCCAAGAATTTGACTTAAGCATTGTGCCGAGGATTTCTGATATCAGGCAGACGGAGTTATAATAACAATCCTTTAATACCTGCCTTTCGTCTCCGTTTGCAACCCTTGATATCACTAAAGCATATAATTTTACTGATACATACAGGGTATTTATGCTGAAATGAAAACAAATATTTTTTCCTCGGGATCCAGAAGATGCATGTAATTGGGAAAAGGTCACCGGCCATGGAAAAGTAATCTAACAATTTTTACAAATTGCGGATGAATAATGGTTGACTCAAAAACATTCTGGCATGTATTTCCTCCTAGAAAAAGCCAAATTCCTAAGCAGAAAATTGCTACCATTACAGCATAATGGGATAACAACCCAAAGAATAATCCCTCGCTAACAATGGTGAGGTTTGAAAAGACTCCTGTGAGTCCCGTTTGGTGTCTGCCAGGGGAGCGTAGCATTTTACAGCCACCAACCGCCAGTGTAATCTCCACTCAATGGAGACCTGGAGGGAGAGCCTCCACACTAGGGTCCACCCCCATCTATCCATCCATCCTTCCATCCATCCATCCATCCATGCACTGATCCATCCATCCCAACGCTAAAGAAATGATAGACCTCATTTCCATCCAACACAAACTGGTGTCAGAGTTGGGGGTCGTATGATCTAAAAGAACACAAACGCAATAAGACGGGAAGGGGATTGAGAGGAGGGTGGAATCTGGGGGGTGGTAGATGAATTAACATCGGTGCTACAGATTAAAAAGAGCCTCTGATCTTCCCGGCTGGTCTTAATCATATACACCCTAAATGAATCATCCCGGGACTTCTCCCAAGTTAATTTCAGTGCAAGAATTAATTAAAGCAAGCACGAACTGATATATGCAAATCAGCGGGAAAACAACAATGTAAACAACACCAACAATGGGGTAATGATTGCAGGGGGGGTAATTTGTGTCATAATGCAGTGAATCTGATGCTGTGAGAAGAGCCTGACTAATGAGGGAAACACAAATCTTTTTTTTTTTTCAATTTTAGGATATGTTTGGAAATGATCTGGAGGAGGAATGTGGAAGGGATTTGTCTTTTTAGCATAATGTCAAAATAATGCACTCAGGAAGCTGGTTCATTCTGCTGCAGTGACCTACCTTATTTTCTACTTGTACATGCAAATATTTATGCCCTATAAGGGTAGAAGAGTTGGCATTACCATGAGTATGTTTGCATCTTCGTATCCCACAGGCGATAAAAACCAAAGAGTGAATAAATGACGGTAAAAAGGGAGATTCTGTTGGGTTACAACCCCAGTCACCGCTACAGTTTACTACAACAAACAACAATCAAACAAGATGAGCTGTTTGTTGTGTGAGTTCAACTGTGAACTGAAACTAAGGTTCATTTATTGTCATAGTCTTTTAAGGAATGTACTCCTACACAATGACCTCCATTTATATTCATTTCATTGGAATGGATGATTACATATAAAAAATAAAAAAAATAAAAAACCTTCAAAAACAGAACACTTTAGTAGCTGGTCTTACTTGCCAAGGTTTGGAAGAGACGATAGAATATTTCGTTTGAGACCAAGCTGTAATTTGTGTAATGAAATGTAATAAAATGTGACCACTGCAACTGTATTTTTGGTGTTGTGTAAAACCATGAGGGTTTGGAACTGTTGTATACAAGACAAAATAAAAGAATCAATCAATATAACAAATAACCAGCGGTGGAGGAAGTACTGAAGCTTATACTTAAGTAAAAGTACAAGTATCCTGCTAAATATATACTCAAGTAAATGTAGAACCTTTCTTAAGTCATTTGTCACCAATTATTATACTATTATCCTATGTATTTAGCATTTTCAGTGTAAATCAGATATTTTTCCCAGTATTTAATTTGCTTTTCATGTAGATGTTCATTAAAGCTCAGATTGAAGTTGAGGGTTATCAAATTAAAAACAGAGAAAACTGATGAAAAAGTGACTTTCTTTCAAATCTATCATTAAATGAACATAAACCAAATGTTTCCATCCACTGTCATTGATCCAACTCCATGGGTTTTACTGGTGAATCAATGCTGTAGACGATGAGGGTGTTTCCATGGTAACTACAGAACCTCTGAACGTCCAAATGGGTCATATCTGATGAGCATGAAAAGATGACAAACTGTATTTTACACCAATTATTTACATGGATTGAAAGGATTATTGGATCAACAGGCATTAAACATTATAGATGAGTAGATGCTTTTGGTCGCCGGCGGGTCTTTGGGTCTTTAAGTAATGTAAAAATGTACTTATATAAAAGTAAAAAAGTACAAATACAAGCAATAACCCATGTCATTTGCAAGAATGGAAAGGGCAGGAATGGCTGTATCATGAAAATCATCACTAAACTCTGATAAAATGGAAATCTGAACACCTTATAAACCATAATATTAGATGAAGAGGGTGCAAAATGATAAAACAGTAACAGAATGAACTTACAGATGATTGATTGGTAGGAAAAAATAAATAAAAATCAACAAAAACACATCACTTCCTTGTGCATGAGATGATGTTTTAACTCTATCTGATACTGCCTGTAGTGTTTTGTTGGTTTTTTTTGATAGCTAAAGAATGTAACTGTACAATAGTGAGTGTGTTACCAGTACGGCATCAAAGAGCATCTGCAGAAAGTAAGATCAGAAAATAGATCAGAATGTTAACATGGCGTCAGTGTCAAGACCACTTTGTTTTCCAGCAGTTTTCCTCTTAATCATCTGACTCTCATGGGAACGGGGACGAGGTAGACACACAATCCCGACTCTTTTGAGCGATCGGAGACGTAGTGCTAATACCAAACAGCACCATGTCCGTGCAGCAGCCGTACACCGAGGGCACCAGGGCATTTGACAGCCAGGGGATCAAACTGGTTCCATATGACCACAGCTGGCATTACTCGAGGCCCGGGGCAACTAGCGCTCCCTCCGCAGCCAGAGCGGAGGGTCTGCTCGTGCAAAGCCAACAGCGGGGGCTGCACATAATGCCTGCGAATAAATCTAGAGTTTCAAAGACGACGTGAAATCCGATTCCGATTCCGTGTTACAGATTGATTTCCGCGAGCAGATGAAGACATAACGAATTCAAAAGGGGAAAAAAAAAGGCAATATGTGTGGAGTTACGATGACAAAACAGTGTCTTTTATCATAGTTTTTCTTTACATTCTCGTACAATACTCACTCACACAGCTTCTCCACTTACCGCAATGGCTGTATTTTTATTTTTTCTATGTTGCGGCTAAAAACTAAGTAAAAAAAAGTTACATTTCTGCACTTAAAGCCGTATCAAAGGGCTGAAAGATGCTAAAAAGCCGCAGAATTAAGAGATAATTGTTAAGATGACACATAGTCAATGCTCACACTTTATGAAAATATTGATTGGTGCAATTTTAACGTTAATTTTGACACAAAATTCTGAAAACGTTCATTGACATTAGCTATGTATTGCCAGATGAGAGGATTTCTTTGTGTAATATTGACTAAAATTGAGTTGTTTTTTTTGTTTTTTTACTTTGGTCTATTGTGAGATAATTAACTCTATAATGCCAAACATATCATACTTGACACATGACTTTAGAAGGCTTCTACATGATCAGTGTGATATTTTTTTCTTGAAAAACCTGATGTATACAATTAGATACATGCAATACACAGATAATCCATCGGGGGGGAGGAATTCGTTCACCAGAGGCCTTTCCAGTGACACTACAAGACTGTCATTAATGAGGAAGGAGGCAGAGCTTTGCCAATTTTGAAAAGGAATTATCAATTTGTCAGACATGCTTGTGTTTGTTCAAGAATAATAATATTTGAGCATTGAGCACCGATGTATTAAACTCATACAGTACATGGAAATTGATATTTGAAAAAACAACATTTTTTGGTTGTTCAGAAGGACCACTAAACGCTCCAGTTTCAAAGAACTGGAATTTTCTGTCAATGATTTAATGGTTCAGACTTTACAGGGTTAAGTTGAATCTCAGGAACCTGGTGTTTGCACAAAGCGGTTTGTTTGGAAACCACGAAATGAGTAAAAAAGACACCTCCAATGTCTAGGCATTTTCCGAAGAATGAGGTGAAAGGAACAGAAAAGTCTCTATTTTTATCTTTGACATGATAATATGATGAAATCGCACGTCAAACGGCTGGACGGTTTTGTGAATGAGGTCCCAGGAGTGTGTCCGTTAAGTATCTGAACAGAGTGAAAATGCTTCATAAAAGAGGAGCAAAACGCTGGCCTCCATAGGCAGCCGATGTGGGACGCAGAGGATATACCGCACTCTTTTACGGCCCGGCCTACAGCGAGGCATGATGGGAAGTAATAACCACATCATTACCAACAGAGCCTCAGCCTTGTCAGACGTCAGAGGAATAAAGGAAGCATGCAGAGTTCACGCTTGGGCTGCCAGTCTGACGCTCTGTAGGACTCTGTCACACATATGAACATGTTCACACACATATACACAAACATTTAGCGCACTTTCTGAATAACTGTATGCACACACACACACTTCTGGTCACACATAAGTGGTTGTTTAACTGCCAAGACGAGGGGCAGCGCTTCCGCTCGAGTTCAGCCAAGTCGGGTCAAAGGTCTCGTGATTGGCTGGGAAGGACCCGAAGTGTTGGTTTTCATTGGATCACTCACTCATTATCAAATAACTGCATCAAGTAGCATGAAACCTCCACAGAGATCATGTGTAAATCTGCAAGAGGAGGGATTAGCACCGAGGCAGCTGTCATGCCAGAAGACTGCAGCAGTTTTAGAGCGCAAACACACACTGGAGCTCATACAGTATGCACACACACACACACACACATACACACACACACACACACACACACACACACGCCTGCTTCACTATTGTTCTTTCAGACTTGACAATGAGCGGTGGAATGTAAGTACGAATGTCAAGTAGAGGAGTACTGGAGTATCTTCTTCTTTACCCATCATTGTACTTCACTACCTCTATCTCAGAGGCTAAAGCTGCACTTTTTTAGCCATCAGGTTTTCTAGGTTTTCTCAGTGTATTCAAGACTGAGAAAACAGTCTGGAATCGGGCCAATCTCTATGAAAAATGCACGATCTATTCTATAACGACCAATCACAAGTCTGGGGGGCGGGCGTTTCGCAATGAATCATACACACCGACTTATTTTTGTTGCAAGTGAAAAGTTAGTTCCAAGTCTACAAATCTCTTTACACTTTTATCAGTTGTTTATTTGGTTCAAAAATAAGGATTGAATTACAGATTACTGACTCACATCCGTCTTATCTGTGATTGGTTCACTTGTGCGTGTTAGTCCCGCCTTCATATTTGGATTCAAGCCCCACGATTCCAGACGGATTTCTCATAAAGAAAGATGGCTAGCTGTCCAGGCTAACACTTTTAACCTTTTATAGGGCACTCGTTGAAATACTATGAAATTCTGAATTTCAATCTTAGTGTGTTACTGGAGGATGTAACAAGACATTTTTTATTGTCATGTAGATAATCAAGGTCAATGAAGTTACCATATTTGGTTCCCTGTCCATAAGTGGCGAAAAAAACAAAGAGCTGAGAAGTTTATTTAAAATATCTGAGCAGCTCTTGCTAAAAAGTAAACATACGCAACTGTTATAAGGTCATAAACTGACAACAATCACTCATATTCATTGTTTACAGCTTTAAAATCTCTCTGTTATAAAAACCAACATTCTTCTTGACCTCGCTGAGGCACGGGGATTGGCCCAAGATTCAATGCTGGCGGAAATTACCAAAAATAGTCACTTGCCCGATACAGGGTTAAGTCCACTACATTTGTCTAATAGTTTGTTCCTCACATACGGTTTTAATTTTTACTCCTTTCCAATGAAAACCACAGTTTGCTCAATGATAAAATCCTCCTAATTCTTAACTTAAACAAACTCTACAAAAACTCTGGTGGATTAAAACACAGGCCTGTTTTTTTATGTCACAAACATAAAACAGGCCTGTTTTTTTCTGAACAGCAACACTAATGATCTTACAGAAAATAATGCAACGCCCGTTATATAACAACACATAAAGTTTATTAGACTGCTTTTTCTTTTGATTATTTACCTAGACTTTACTAGTAATACTTACAAACTTTTAATTAATTTTAATATGGAACTTTAATTGATGTAAACTACTCTCCATTTAGTAGTAAAAACTCTGATTACATCCTCCCAGGCATTGTTAATACTGGGATTAAACATAACTATTTTCACATTAGAAAAGGAAAAGACTTTCTAGGATGATGAGAGGTTGGTTTTTTTTGTTTTTTTTGCAGCACACAGGCACCAATTATTAACTAGGTTTATTTCTTTTCTTCTCTGTCTCTGATATACCCACTGGTCTCTGCATGGAATCTGCAGCCCTCACTGTAAGAGAATCCCTAACAGCACCAGCCCCCTGCAGGAGATAAAGATATAAAGTAATATCTGATCACTCTCCATGTAATACCGTAAGTACACAGTGTCCTGGGAGAGAGACTTCATTACAAACTGTCCGTCAACGGCAGGGCAGCCAAGTTTAGACAAAGGTTTGGATGAATCATTTTTGACTTGACTTGTTTTCTTTTTTTCATCTGCTTGGCGAGCTACGTGTCAGCACCAGTGACGCCAAGGAGGATAACTGCAGAAAAATGAGCCCAGAGTGCCAAAGTTTGGTAGATTGTGCAAAAACTATGCAAGAACAGAACCGTCAAAAGGCTGAAGGCATTTACTGTTTTAAGGAGTAAGGCATGTGAGTAAGCAGGCATCCACACAAACAAACAACGCACACAAAGTCAAAATAGCACAATGTTTAAAGGAAAAGAGAAGAGCACTTTGTTAAATTACACCTCAACATCCACAAACAATAGAGTCTAGTGAAACCAGTCCATATGCACAAGAAAATCATACAGTAAGGAAGAACAAAAAAAAAGAATTAAAACCAGTAAAAATAGCACATTGTCGACTGAAATAATCCAAACCAGAGCCTTGTACTTTTTCTTTTACCCTTTAAAAACAAATAACAGCCAGGCTCCCCCTTTTTGTTTCCAGTCTGAGATATCATCCGCTTTAATAAAAACATAACTTTTGTCTGACAACAGAGCGAGGGAGGGCAGCTTAGGTACCCCGATTGTGAGGGAGTCTGAGTCACGTTGACTGGACCCGCACATCTTTGCCCAGAACCCTCACCAGATGTTTTCAATTAAACAAGCCTGAGTAGAGAGGGGAGAGGAAGGCCTCGTTCACCAAAATGGCTAGCTATTTCAAGCCAGGAGCTGTTTCTGACGGGACAAACGGTCGTTCGAGATTCATGTAAACACAATGTGCCGTTTGCAGCGTCGAGCGCCAGCCTTTTCGCTACTAACCACGCAAATCCGTACAACGTACAAGACGAGAGAGGCTCGAACACCGACCTTACACCCCATGTGCTCTGCAATACTGAAAATGAAAAAAGATGTTTAGGGATGATTGCTTTGGAAGTACAGAGTAGCCTCGCCAACAAAGAGCTGACAGTGATCCCAGAATCTCCTTGAATGAGATAATAATCCTCCAAAGTGAGGCTCACGCTCAGCAGTTATTGTCTTGGTGACCACAAGCTATTTTCCCGAGACGTTCCACTCGGCTACGTGCTCAAACAACCACAGGCTTTCTGCAAAACGACCCATGGGAGGATGATGTGTACGGGCAATTTAACAAGTAAAGAAGCTTGTGTGTTTGGAAGTTTGTAAGGTGCCTCAATTTCCCAGCACAGAAACACCTGATAAGAAGCACCTGCTAGTTAGATAAAACCCAAATGACCAGTTATGAGGAAAATTATCTCCAACTTGCCTCCAGTATCTATTTACTTGGCCAGCTTTTGACATATCTCGCTTGGGGAGGAGGCTGAAATCCTATTACCTCCTAAACTATTTGCAGCGTTTTGCCATGTCAACGAGCTAACAACTTATGTTTACAAAATACAGAGCAACTGCCATAAAATAGGCTGCAACACACGAAATAGGCAGGATTTCAAGACTCGAAACAAGACACATAGGCTGTCAAACGAAGAGCAGGGACAGAATTACGATCAACACGACCAAAAATCTCACAGCTTGCATAGAAATTGAGTGCCGGAAAAGTCAAGCAGGGACAATCTGAAAGCTGACATATTTCAACTCCAGAATTGAAAACAGATGCAAATCGACTGTGGCTTGGCTTTTTTTTTTTTTTTTTTTTTTGGGTTAATTTAATTGGAAAAAGTGAAAATTATATTGGTAAAATTTATTTAAATAATATT
>JAPTYQ010000002.1:12697550-12713521 GCA_029814465.1 Ostorhinchus cyanosoma | reverse complement strand
AACCCTTTAACACCGAACGTAACATATTTGATACATGAGTTTTGAAGCCCTCTACGTGATCACTATCATATTTTTTTGTTGAAAAACCTGATGTATACCATGAGATACATGCAATACACGAATAATCCACCAGGGGGGAGGAAGTCGTTCATCAGAGGCCTTTAGTGAAGCTGCAAAGACTGACATTAAGGAGGAAGGAGGCAGAACTTTTGGTTTTTTTTTTTTTTTTTTTTTTCGGTTAAGACCTACGGTACACAGCAGAGAATGCGACAAGATGAGAAAAGAGCTCACAAGTGCTAACATTATGACAAACAACACAATTACAAACATAGAAAATTTGTTCTGCACCGAATGCTACATGACAATATGGTTAATAAAGTTGTGAGTGTGCGCTGCAGACAGAGCAGCCGCTTCAGTAGATCTCCTGATGGAAAACTCATAAAATAAGAGTAGATAACAATAACATGGGCTCTGGCTCTGTGGTGCCAGTCTATCTTTTCTTGTCTCCTGCCTTTGACACTAAAGCCCTACTCCAGCCCTCCCTGTTTCCCCCAGTGCCCTCCCCCCCCTGTTCTTTCCTCCCTCTTTCCCTTCTTCCATCTCCCAACTAGCTCCTAAATTATCTGTCCGGGCTGTGGGAGATACCCCTTCCTGCCTGGGGTCGCTCGTCTTACCGCAAGCTAGGGAGATGAGGTGTGCGTGCACGTGAGCCGCTACGTGTGTGTTAGCGTGCACGGCAACACGCGAGAACGTTGCAAACGCTGCAGAAACAAAACGCACATCCTCTCTCCCCTTCTCGTTTGATGTCCCTGGAGGTGGGAGGATCAGTGAAGGAGGCGACTGCACTAAATGTCACTTTGGAGGCGCCGTTGATGGACGGCCCGGGGAAGTGAGATGTGCAGGAGTGCAGAAGCAAGTTACTTTTTTTTTTTTTTTTTTTAAGGGGTAAAAAGCAGGGAGACAGGTCAGTGAGACACCACGGTGAAGTCTGAGCTCTGAAAACAATGGAAATTTGCTGTGTGTATTTCTGCATGTGGATGTGTTCGGGTGTTTGTTGATGCTAGAGAGCTCGGTAAGTCACGTGTACGAACAAATCATTCTGTAGCTGGGATCCATTATTACCACAGAAAGCATGTGCCAAAATCAACCCTCTGCTCTCTCTTTCTCTTGAACTCCTTTCTTTTTACAAGTGAAAGTAGTGGAACATTAATTTCTTTTTTTTTTTTTCAAACCTGGACAGACATGGGCATATTTTATAGTCCCTACGTAGACGGAGCAGTGCAGAGAGAAGTGATGTAGAATTCTCTAAGAGGTAATCATACTCACACAAAAGATTTATTCCTACGTGCAGAAGTTACTCAAGAAAATAGACGACTCAAATCACGGCTATACCTGATCGTACCACCGCCACGACTTCCAGTCTACGTTTCTGTGCTTGAACGGCTGCAGCACTTGGAAACTTTTAGATCACAGCTACTGATGGATCCTTCTGATTGTAAAAGAAATGGAAAAACTTCATCCCTTCAGTACAAAACAGTAAACAGCTCCCTTTTGATCGCACCTAATTCTACAGACCAAAGGAAAACGGAATTCCCAGTGGAGATTAGTACTATTTCGGTTGCACATTTGGTCAGAGCATGTGTGCTTAAGACAGAGGAATGACCCTTCCCAAATGAGGCATGGCAATCAAAGTCAGAGGACACGAGAAATGTATCTGTGATGTGAAAATAAACCTGATGATGCAAAACTCTGCAGAGCATGCACAGTTCTAGCCACATTCATTTATTATTCTAACCAAAGGTCATGCATTGACTTTGCATGAAGCCAAGCAGCGAGGATGGGGGCGGAGGAGAGGGGGGGCAGACAAAAACGAAAAAAAAAAAAAAAAAAAAAGGGACTGTGTTGCACCAACCACAGAGCTGAAAGACTTTTCTTTTAATATACGTGTGCATTCCCACTATAAACATAATTTAGCGGGAAACCCGGGTCAAAAATAGTGTATGTAAATAATTTTTGTTTTAACCTGTTTAGAGTAGCAGAAGGGTGGGGTTACCACACCAGGACAATTCAGTTTACCACAAAACACAACAAAATGAGAGCTGGAAAGTTACGACAACCCACACAAATTTAAAAGACGTTCGGTACACTTTTACAAGGGCTTACAATATATAGATTTTCTAATGCAGAAAACCTCAAATAAGACCAGAATTGAGTATCAAACCTCAGTATTACTAAAATTAGTTTATGAGTTCACAAAACCTATCCTTTAGTTGACTTATTATGACTTCGGGTTGTGCGGTTTGACAGACTTTAAATGGATTTTTATAGGTTAACGCAAACACTGAATGAAATAAACAAGCTGAAAAAAAACGAACAATAATAGAGTCTCAAACTAGTGGGAAATCATACCTTTAGTCGTTGTTTTGTCTCCTGCATCATTTTAGCAGTTAGCTAACTATAAACCAGGTCCTGAGTCTCTTCAACAAAAACTACTGGTTGATAAAATATCTAAGCTGACTGGTGAATTGTGGGCCTTAACTGCTTCTGTGGCTTGTGTCCAAAAACATTTCTCTTTCATTTCTACCGTGACGCTTGGCTTAACTTTATAAAACATGGCAAAGCAGAACAATATGACCCTGCCTCTGACCTTTCAGCCGGCTGTCTGACAAATGTGTATTGTGAGCTGTACCAGTCACTGCTCTGTGATGAGAAAAAAGTCAAACACAGTGAAATCGGAGAGTTTGTTGTACAACTACGGTTAGAAGTTTTACTCTCCTGAAGAAGTGCTTCGTAAAAATGACAAAGTACTGCATCTTTAATGATCGCCAACCGGTCAAACGAGTAACAGAAGCGGAGGAGCTTAACACTTTTCCAAACAGTGTTCTCCACAAAATTAATGGAACAAAACAAACACTAACAATCAGTCTACTGTAATAAAGGGCAAGACATAAAAGAAGATGTAAACCACTGCTTCCATTAAAGCTCATTTTCAAGTAACCCAATGATCATATTTGACAGTAACAAAGTCATAATAACGTAAATGAAACTGAATTATTTTGACGGCGCTTCCATTTTCAGTGTTCCTGCAGTGGGAGGGAGTTTGTGTGAGTTTGGACTTGTGGTCAGTCTGCGTGTGTGTTTCTGGCAGTGTTTGCTTGCATGCATGTATGCATGAGCGAATGTTTATCTAAGTTTTATGGCGATTGTCTCGTAAAACGGACAGACGCTCCGACACGACATGCACTCCTCACCGCCGTTTCACCCTCGGCCCGTAACGACCACCTACGAGGAAGGCCCAGCCGTTGCGTCACCTCCACGATGACCATTTCAAAACCCGTGTCCGGCCAGATTACGGCGTGAATTACAACCTTGGTTATGGGAGGACTGAACCGTTACCACTCGGTGCCTTTCTTAAGCACATATGCACTCACAAATGGTTGCACGCAGACACACTCAAAATATCACAATTAGACCATGAATTACAATACACTAGGATGCAGTTTGTTCTGCATCATTCCTTGCCCAGGAGTTGTAAAAATGTGCCTTTGGAGGGAAATGAAATTTTAATATCAAGCTTGTGTATGATTTAAACATAATCAAACCTTTTTTCTGTTCGTCGAGTCCACAAAGAAGACCAAATGCCCCACATAAGAGGCCTATCTGTGACATCATCCAGGCAGGATCAATCAATATTCCGTTTTTATTTATATACTGTATCAGCGCTCACACACATACACACAAAAACCAGCATCTGTATCATATTGTCCAGATCTGCATGACCTTCTCGTCCCTGCCACGTTGACCTGACTGGCTTTACAGGTTTAGGTTTCAGGTTTTTTTTTTTTTGCTCTCTGTCTTCTCAACAAGCCAACCTCAATACCTCTGATGCCCTAATCACATTTCCCGCAGAGTTCATGTTGGAGGAGGTTCAGCATCAGCAAAACACAAGGAAAGAAAAAGAGGGAATGAAAGGGAGACCGAAAAGAAACGCTGGACCTTTGAAGTTCGTTACCAGTGAGATTTATGAATCAGACTGATCCACAACACAGAGACAGACACAAACAGATTCCCTGAGACAGAAAACAGGCAGACATCGAAGACATGGGAATATGCAGATATATACAGCTAACCCACGGATGGAGATCGCCTACATGATCCATAGCAACAGAGCTCAACAGTGATCTGAGCCTTGTGCTGTATCTGTCTCAGCCATCTGCATTCCCCGACTGTGATGTCCAAAAGCAGGCAGGCGGATTCAACACCCTTGTTCCCACCTGCTTTGTACATGATCTGCAGCTCTGCCTTACAATAATAGCTTGCAACGCTTCAATATTCCCATGTCTCGTACTTCCAGAACCCTCCTAAAAGTGTTTCCCTCATCCTCCTCCTCCGCCTCCTCTTCCTTCATTCCCACAACTCCTAGTAACACTTTCTGACATGTCCAGAACCCTCCCAAAAACACTCTTTTCTTCAGTCTCACAGCTCCAGACAGCTCTACTGTATGTCCCTCATTGGTGAGGAGAGGGGAGGAAGGCTGGCTGACAGGGGCATCCATACACACTCCTAAATCTGCCAGGGCAAGACGCTGGCACAGACAAAAAAATAACAAAAGCCTCCCGAATCATGGCCGGGGCAGCGCAGCACTTTATCTGCAAAGGCAAAAGAAAGGAAGGCCTGTTGAACACTTCAACTGTGTTTACTTTTGAAGGGGAACAATGACTTTAAGAGGAGGGGGCAAGGACTGATGTGGCACTTCGGGGCCTCTCCAAAAAAACAGCACTTCATCACACTGAGCGTACGAAAACAATTGTAGGGTTGATGGGTTTAATGTGGAAGCAGATGGAAAAGTACAGAGACGATATAAATGTTGTTACTCAACATAACTTCTTATTCCAGGGATTTATTTATATATTTCTTACAAGAAATACTTTGCCAAAAAGCTTTTCAATATGTGTTGCTATTTCAGGTGTGGTACAATACATCAAATTAAACTAATGTGGCATTTAATTATAGTTTTCAACATAAAGTAAAGCAAAAAAAAATGTGCATTCTGTCTGGGCTATACGCTTCTAAAGCGGCTCCTGTATAAAGTGGTGGAAAAAATTATTAGACCACCCCTTGTTTTCTTCAGTTTCTTGTTCATTTTAATGCCTGGTATAACTAAAGGTATGTTTTTTTGGACAAATATAATGATAACAACAAGAATAGCTCAAAGTAGTTTCATTTCAGAGCTGATATCTATCTATATTCCATGTTTTCTTGATAATAACCAAAATCATTTAAGTTCTTACATCAATATTTATGTCATTGTACTGACAAAAACAGTGCTTTTATTTATTCCATGTTTTCTTTTCTGTCTGTTTTAGTCACATGATACACACAGGAGTTAGTACTGGATTGTATAACCACTGTTTTTAATCACTTTTGATGGTTAATAATATTTTCAGCAAATGTACGACTAATGCTACTAATATGACCTCAGTAAGTAATTAACTATGTGCCAGGCTTTGAGTATCTTAAAAAAAAAGTGCTGTGTAACGAACTTTTTTTTTTTTTCACAACTTTTAAACATAAAGTTACAAAAGCTGAAAAGATCTGTCTATAATTGCTTTGTTATGGTTTTCTGAATATGAAACCGCTTCACCATAAACATCCATTGTAAACTTCTTGAATCCACGCTGTCTGCTGTCGTCTGTGAAGCTGCAAACTTCTCACAGCCATCTTTCAAGTCTGGTGGTGAGTCTTTCTTACTTAAATTATAGGTTCTGGTGGAGTATTCCTGTAAGACTATCCTATCATTCGAAAACATTTGTAACACTCAGGACATTTGTAGTTTGATGCTGCAGTTAAAGGTCGTTCTACTGCTAGGATTTAACATTTGAGACAAAAGTGTGAACAGTAAATGTTGTAATAGATGGAAGATGTGTTGACAAGTAAATAGCACTGCTCTGAAACCTATTTGTTTTCTTGCTGGCAGAGTTTAAATCTTAACATGCTGCGTATTGGACGTAACACAGTCCCAAAATGACCAGGTGTTTTGTCTTTTTCTGACCTTAAAAACACCTGCTATCACATTACTGATGAGACTGCTGCCAAAATTGGAAAAAAAATAATCACAATGTCAGCTAATGCACAGTCTGCCATACTTAATTCACTGTGGAGTTACTCAATAGGGGTACGGGTGGGGGCTTCTCGCAGCCGTTAAACAAGGACACTGCAGGATGTGATGAATCAAAACCCGATTGAGGTGAAATAAAAAACATCCTCTGAAACAGCAGCAATGGAATCTGGTTTCACCAACAATGGATGAATCCGCTGCCAAGAGATTTCTTTCGAACATTTTTATTCCAAACAGCTACTAACAGGAAAATATGCAAGGATTTCTGGGTAATGAAGTCATTTCCACTGCATTCCAAACTGTCATTTAGAAGCTACTGAGGCCGGAGATGCAGCTTTAACTAATGAATAAACATTCAATTGTATTTAGTATGTGGCTTTGGCTTCAGAGCCTGAAGTGAGAGAAAGGGCACATACAACTCAGCAGTGACAGATTAAATCAGTAATACTTGACAATGAAACTTTCAAGGATGCTAAAGAGGTCAGGGAGAAAAAAAAAATCCAGAATCTCTTCTTTCCACTCTCTCTGCAGCAGACCCAGCAGGGCCCTGAGTTGTTTAAGATTATGAATGTCGATAAAGCATGTCCAGCCAAATTCTCTTTGTTTGAGTGTTTCCAAAACATCACACATAGTGCATAGGAGGAGAAAATATGCCAGCTTCTACTCATGCATCCAATCAATGGGGAGAATGGGAAATGGAGAATGTGAAAGGGTCACAACCCCAGGGATGGAAATAATCCCCCAGTTGCTACCGGGTATCTGGTGTATAAACACTGCACTGGAAAAACATTAGTCTAAGTCTGAAGGTTTATACTATTGTACCACACTGTGCTTTAGGTCTCATTGACAGGGCACATAAAAACTGTATGCATATGTCTTGCTAATTTGTGCGATAAAAAATAATCCCATGCATACAACTGCCCATTTCACAGCAGCACAAAACCTATACCTCCACACAGGGAGGGTCATTTGAATTCCTTAAAGTTATTAAATCTCATGCTTCTCAAAGAGGAGAGACTGACTACTCAGTGAGGTGGTATGGTAAAGTCATCTCTTCAAGGGGTGAGAAAGTTCAAGCTTAGCGTGAAACCAATCTAGAGTTTAAGGTTTGGGAATGGAGCACCAAGGCACTATATTCTCTCATTAGCCCAACAGCAGAGTCTGCAGGAAAGCAGATTGCCATCTTCCCTGCAGGCAATGTGAGAGAACATTTGATATTCCCATTTGGCCAAAGCAAACCTTTAAGTTAACTTAGCTAACAAGATTTTGCCAAGTAATCCTTGATTTCAATAATATGCGAGTTTGTCTCCAAATAACTGATTGCTGTATTGGATTTCATTTCCAATATTTGCCGTGGTTGAAAAGACATCCATAACAACTGTCAAAGGCATCCCGCTAATTTTAACCTCTTAAATCACTTCACTTCAGCTTTTTTTTTTGGCATGAAAATAATACAAAACACATTTTTTTTCAGGGAAACAGAAGCTCAAATCGCTGTTTTTGATCAGGAAGGTTAAAATATATAAGCACTTCATGAGTTTTTCAGGCTTTCCTTAAAGTGACAAAACACATCACTTGTTTTTTATTTAAGTAGAGGAAAAGGTGGAGTGAATTTGACTCATTTAACTCACTTTTAACAGGAAATTTGAGGGAAACCTTAAAGTCGTATGCAAATGCTAATGCCAGCTTAAGTTTCACCCTCTGCCCTCAGCACCTTTACTCAAAGTCTTAAAAGGTCACGCAATTTTAATGGTCACTTATTGCCTGCATGGTGGTATGACTGTACCTCAGGACCACCTCACTGCCAAAATAGCCTCAGGCTCAAAGGATAAAGGAGATATTGGCACTGATGATGCATGTCTGCACCGAATTAGCCTTTTTCTACATGAGACATTGAGAAAACAATCCTGGGCCTTAAATGTGCACCAGAAGCCCTGGATGATACATGTGTATGTGATGATAAATTGTCTTATTTTGATGTGCTCATATGCGCTGATAAGAACATTCATGAGGGCAGGAGAAGAGCTTGTGCAGGAGACATGCAATGCTCATTTCCCTTTCCCAAACTTAAATATTAAAGGAGGCACATACAAGATGAATTGTTATGGCTAGTGTGTTTGGAAAGAGGAACAATAAAGTTATCATGCCAAAGAACAGGGCTTTCTTACTCATGTCCAAGAAGTTTTGATTTAATATAATGCAGAACCATGCGTATAAAAGGAATTTAATTAATGAGCAGACAAATGCAATAGGTGGCTCTGGTTTATGTGTGACTTGGACAGTCTCAATCCCCATTTTTTCCACTTCAAAGCTTGATCTCATTACACTTATTCCATCCAAATGTCTCTAACAAATGCCAGTGGGTGAGTTCATGCCCTCTCACTGCCAAACAGATCAAATAGAGCAATCGAGCAAAATATAAGGTGGCTTTCCAGTACCTGTGGAGAATAGAAAAGTCAGCAGTGTACTAACCTCAGCACGTTGTGTCCTGGGCTGGCTGGCGTCCGTCTCGATGGCATACACATCCACCAGGTAGAGGTCGGAGCCTTGCTCTCGGTCCAGCTCTGCTGCAGTCTGTATCACTCCGGTGTGGCGGCCGATGGTGAAAAGGCGTCCCACAGTTTTCCCACCGCTGCGCACTGCCACAATGAAATACTCCACTTTGGTCGCGGAGCCTCGCGGGCTTGAGGCATCCAAAGAGATGACGTTAGTGCCTGGTGGCTGACCCTCTTTGAGAATGGTGATATATTTGGGCTGGGAGAAAACAGGTCCATCAAGCCCTTGGAGGATGATGGTCAGTTCAGTTCTGGATGTCTTGCGATCGGCACCATGGTCCGTCGCCGACACCGCAAGGGTGTACATGAGTCGCGATGGTACCAACTGGGAGGCCAGGCGAATATCCCCACTATATCTGTCCATAATGAAAGTGTCTGAGTCCCCTTCAAGAAGCTCATACTCCACTTCCCCATTTTCACCTTCATCGGGGTCAAAAGCTACTACTGTTGTCAGGATAGAGCCGATGACAATGTTGGGCTCAGCCACAAGGGCATTCTGGGACACGAATAGGGGAATATTATCATTCTGGTCCGTGACCCATATTGTGACATTTTTTAGAGCAAAGCGTCTGAATTCGATAGGAACTGCTTGGTCAGTGGCTTTGATTGTGAGCTCAAACAGATTTGAAAACTCCCTGTCGATTTCTTTATTGGTGTATATGAGGCCAGTGCTCGGGTCAATGGTGAAGTGGCTTCCTCTGGGAATCTGCTGAACAATAGAGTACTCCAGCTGCCCGTTTATGTCTGCGTCTGTATCATGGGCTGTAATAGTCATGACTGAAGCTGAGAGGGGAAGATTTTCAGGGATGGATTTGAAGATGTCACCAGGTGAGAATACAGGAGGGTTGTCGTTAAAGTCCCTGACATGAATAACCACAGGTATGGATGAGGAGCGAGGTGGTCTGCCGTTGTCCTTTGCAGTGATGTTGAGTCTGTAAAATGACTGAGTTTCATAGTCTAGTTTTTTAACCAGGAAAATGCTTCCAGTGTTGGGGCTGATGCTGAAAGTGCCGTGGTTATTTGTGGCTGTGATACTGTAAGTAATGTCTGCATTTTGACCAGAATCTGAATCAGTGGCAGTCACAGAAGCCACAAGTTCCCCTATCCTCATGTTTTCCAGGACATCCACAGACAGTGATGATTTAGGAAAGGAGGGTGTGTTGTCATTTTCATCCAGAACGCTAATACTAAGCATACAGGAGGAGGACAGGGGCACAGCTCCAGCATCAACAGCTATGATTTTCAGAGAATAAGAGGAAGTCGATTCATAGTCCAGCTTTCCAATTAAAGTAACCTGTCCAGTGCTGCTATCTATAGTAAACTGGCCTTCCTCATTTCCTTCAGAAACGTGGTAATGAACTAGTCCGTTTTTATTCTCATCCACGTCGGAGGCAGAGACTCGGAGCAGTTGTGTCATGTTTTGGGCTGACTCAGAGATGGAGGCCTGGTAAATGTCTTTGGTGAATTTAGGGGGGTTGTCATTGATGTCTTGAATGTAAACTTGCACTTTGGCCTGGTCTCTGAGGGGCTTGGGGAGACCCTGGTCTGACGAGACAACCACAAAACTGAAAACAGAGGCGCCTCTTCGTCTCATAAGTGACTCGCGGTCCAGCTGCAGTGTGCTGGTCAACTCCCCTGTGATGGCATTCAGCTCAAAGTTTGGCTGAGGAGTCTCAAAAGTATATCTGACCTCACTGTTTGGGCCAAAGTCCTTATCCTCTGCAAAAACCTGTCCAACGAGTGATCCCCTCGCCTGCTCCTCCTCAAAATGAAACACATAATTGGTGCTGTTAAATAGAGGACGGTTATCATTTACGTCATCCAGAATCACGCTGACATTGACAGTGGCACTTAGCGGTTCCACGGCCCTGTCTTTGGCCACAACCACTAAATTATATCTGTCCTGTATCTCTCTGTCCAGTTCAGATTTTATGTACAACTGTCCATCTGGAAAAATGCCAAACACATCACCTGTGTTGCCACCCACAATGTCATACATAATCTCCCCATTGAGCCCAGAGTCTTTGTCTGTGGCCTCGACCTTGAAGAAGCGGCTGTTGACGGGCTCAGACTCCAGTATGATGACCTCGTAGGAGAGCTGGTCGAACACCGGAGAGTTATCGTTGACGTCGTAAACGCTGACGATGAGGATGAGGCTGGAGGTGTGTTGGGGGACCCCCATATCTGATGCGGTGACTTCGACCTCATAAGAACTTGTGGTGACCTCCAGTGGGCCGGTCAGCGTGATGAGGCCGTGCTTCTCATGAATATGAAACAGGCCTCTGGGATTTTGTTTAAGGCTGTAGACCACCATGCCGTTTGTGCCTTCATCAGGATCTGAAGCTCTCGCCTGGAATATGACATGACCTGTGCTCCAGTTTTCAACTGCGCTCACATGCTCCACAGCATGAATAAAATGGGGAGCGTTATCATTTAAGTCTTTCACAGTGATGTTAACAAAGGCCTCTCCTGTGATCTCCCCACCTCTGGCTACAATTTTCAGCTGGTAAAAATCCTGCTCCTCTCTGTCTATTTGACTTGATGCTATAATCTGACCTGCACTGTTGACAGTGAAAAGCCCCCTCTGGTCTCCAGATGTGATAAGATATGAAATGTTTGTGTTCAGATCTACAGTTGTGGCTGATACGGTCCCTATCACAGTCCCAGTGCCCACATTTTCAAACATGACAAAGCTGTATGCTTTCTGGCTAAATATGGGTGGATTATCCTGTGTGTCTATGACTGTGATAGTTACAATGGCCTGGGTGTGTGAGCGCAGGCCGCTGCCATCTGTTGCTGTCACCTGCAGCTGGTAAGCAGTTTTCTCCTCTCTATCCAGGGGCACGATTGTGGTAATTTTCCCTGTGTTGCTATTAATGTGGAATTTGGACGTGTCTCCTGCTGTAATGATATATTTCACTGTGCCATTTCGACCCAAATCAGGGTCTGTGGCTGAAACTGTGGTTACATAAGAGCCTGAGGGCTCATTCTCTTTTACATTGGCAAAATACTGCACGGGGTAGAAAACTGGCCTATTGTCATTGATATCCCTCAGGGTGATGTTGACTTTTCCAACAGAGTGTAAAGGGGGGCTGCCTGCGTCTGCTGCCTGGATGTGGAGTAAGTAGGAGGCCTGATCCTCCCTGTCTAGCTCTGCGGCTGTGCTTAATCTCCCTGACACGGCATCCAGGCGAAACAGCTCCTGGACGCTGGCTGGAGTCTCTGCATCAAATGTGAACCGGATAGTTCCATTGGCCCCAAGGTCGTCATCTGAGGCAGACAGCACCACCAGCTCTGTGCCGGCAGGAGCATGCTCCACCAGGGAAACATGATATGTGTTCTGTGTAAATGTGGGCACTTGGTCATTCACATCAGTGATGTTGACTATCAGTTTAGTGTAAGAAATCTTGGGCTGCAGCCCCTGATCTTTGGCACTAATGTTGAGCACAATTTCAGATGCTATTTCCCTATCCAGCAAAGCGGCACTGGTAACCAGACCACTGTTTTCACTGATGGAGAACCAGCCCAAAGCGTTTCCAGACACCAGGGAGTAGCGCAGGTTGGCATTCTGCCCAGAGTCACCATCTGTTGCAGAAACCCCTTTAATGTAGCTGCCTTTTGGTATGTCTTCACTGATATCTACTCTATACAGTGTTTCCTGGAATATGGGTGGGTGATCGTTGATATCATTCACAAAAATAACCAGACTGGCGAAGGAGGATCTGGCCATAGGCTTTCCATTGTCAGACACAGACACAGTCAGGTTGTATGATGAAATTCTCTCTCTGTCTAACACACTGGCCACTTTGATCAGACTTAAATTGGGCACAGGAGACGTGTGCACTTCAAAGTGTCTCTGCTCGTTGCCTCCCAAGATTGAAACAGATATGTTACCATTAGCTGTGGGCGAGTCTGAATCTGAAACAGTGAGCAAAGCCACAACTGTGCCAATTTGTGCGTTTTCATCAACAGAGGCAAATTTAGAGGTTGTAGGAAAATAGCGAAACTTCACTACAGGATCATTATCATTTACGTCTAAAAGTTTGATAGTGGCTTCTGTTCTACCTGACAGAGAGGGCACCCCGTTGTCAACTGCATGGATCGTTAAGGAGTACTCTTTTTTACTCTCATAATCCAAACTCTCTTTTATGATAATAATCCCTACTTTGGGGTCAATTTGGAAAGGTGTTCCCTCATCTAAAAAGTACCTGATCTCAGCGTTAACACCATCATCCTGATCTGATGCTGTGATTTGCAAAATGCTGGAACCTACAGCTGCATCCTCAAAAACACTGGTTTGATACTGGTCTTGCTCAAAAACAGGGGGGTTGTCATTTATATCTTGAATTGTGACATTTACTTGCAGGTAGCCAAACTTTTTGGGGTCTCCTTTGTCCTCCACTTCAATCAGGAGCTGGTAGAAGGGAGTCACTTCTCTATCCAAGCCTCCAGTTGAAACAAGGTGCAAGAATGCCCCCTCTCCACTAGGATTGACTGTAATATCCAGGCGGAATTTCCTCTGCTCATTGCCTTTGACTATTCTGTACGTGGTGTGATCAACTCCGTTACTTCCTATGTCTGAGTCAGTGGCAGTGTCCAGGATCACTTGCCTGCCGCTGCTGGCGTCCTCCTTAAAAGACACGACAATTGAGGCGTCTGGAAACACCGGGGAATTATCATTTATATCCAAAACTACTATCCTGACCTCAGTGGGGTAGGTGGGTTGACTGGACAGCACCACGACGTTGATGACATCACTTTGCAAAACCTCTCTGTCAATGACTGAAGAGGTGTAAATGACTCCCGTGGTGCCGTTTATTGCAAAAAGTTTATGATTCTCGCTGAAGCGGTAGGTAAAGCTGGGTTTAGTCTCTATGGTGCCCACGTAGGTGCCGATGGGCTGCTCCTCCAGGACCTGAAACTCTTGACGGACTTGACTGGATGCTGAGTTCTGCGACAGAGTCCATAACATGAGTAAAACCAAATGAAACCGGCCTAAGCCCCTACCTGTGAGTGCCATGGTCAGATAGCCAGTCCACCTTTGTCAGACAGAGTTCATGCCTATGATGCATCAACTTTACTGAGGTCGGACGAGTCACTAAAGCATTGTATTCCAGCAAACGTGCAGAGAAAAGTCAATGAAAACCGGCGCGCAACAGTGTCCCAAAGTACTCCAGAAGTGTTAGTTATTATCATGCGCAACGCTGTTCCAGAGCAAAACAAAAAAAAAAAAAAAATCCACAGACACCAGAAAAAGGATTCCTGCAGTTCAGGGAAGTTTCATTGCAACTCCTCAAATAACATTTTTCAGGACGGAATCTGACAAATCCCTCTGAGAGAGAAAACAAAAGAAAAGTTCCTGGTTTTCCATGCGATGCGTAAAAATAATTAAAAAAAAAAAAAAAAAAAGAAAAGAAAAAAAAAAGTTTATCCAAAGTCAGGGCGCACGTCTGCAGCGGTGAGCGTGTGCATGCGGCTGAACCGTACGCACCGTCCCGTGGAATAACGGTACAGGCGCTTCAGTCATATTGTGCTCAGGAGTTCCAGTAAGTTAGGACAAAGCTGTGGAGTTCGACAAACTCCCTCCCATCACTGATCCCATTGGATAGCGGTGCTCCTGCGCGCCCTCCCACCGTCTTTCCAACTCTCATTGTGCAGAGCGGTGCGTCGGCTCCGCTAGTGGAAGAGGATGTCAATCACCCCAGACAGGTAAACCATCCCCTCAGAGCTGCTATTTAACTCAGGAACACTATTAAAAAAAAGTGTCAAAACATCCCTCAGAAGATGGAGATTGAAAACTTTAATAAAAAAAAAAAAGTGAGATAGAGATAAATATACCCTGCGTAAAATGGAAAGAAAAGAGGATAAAGGACTGAAAACAGTGAGAAAATGAAGTGAAAGTCGATTTTTTTTTAAAGAATTACGAATTCTATAATGATGATAAAATAATTGATTAACTTAATATACGTAATCTTACCTTATTTAGTGCGTAAGTTGCTGTAAAACTGCTGTGATACTGATATAATATATAAATTATGCATTTTAATCATTTACTGAGGTATATATTAGAAATATATGCAAGAATATGTGAGTATATACATGCATATGATATTAAATGTTCAGTTCATCTTTCCAAAGCAGATTTTTTATTTTAAAGTTCTACCAAAGTATGCAGCTGTAATGTTATTTTTTCTGTGATAAATAAGTTCTGTTAAGTGAGAGATAATTATATTATATGTCTGATCAAACGACATGTTTTTGCTGCACCTAATTTATCCCGAACAGAAAATTAGAGACAGTTAATAGAAGGTTGAAGGAGCAGCCAACTTCAACAACATGGGTAAGTGGCTCCATCTAGTGGCAGGATTATGGTACTTCATTCAAAGGGCAGTTTATGTGTGACCCAAGTATTTTAAGACTGATGTTAAATATATTTATCAGTTTTCAGTTCGATGTAGAGATTATAAATATTTTCAGGAGAAGGTTAAATATGGGAAATAATACTTTGGAGAAAAATGTGTTTCTTATTCACGATGAAACATGACCCAAAAATCAAACTGCCTGATGTTCAGTGTTGAAATACATGCTTCCAAATATCATAAAATAAAATTATAAATAATGTTAACATCACTAGGACTAACCACAGCCAGAAAATAATAAAATATTCACAACTGGGATTCTTTATTTTACAAGAGAACAACGGTGTCTACAGGAGTATTATGTTGAAAACACTAAATAATTAAAAAATGTTGGGGGATTATTCAATTTTGCTGTTTGTTTCTCTTCTACACTGATGCAAAAACATATTTTGTTTCATGTTAACCTTTGAAATGTTATGTTTTAAATGCATGAAATTATATTTTTGTAGATTTGGACTAGAAACCAAATATTTGACATAAATGAATGGTTGTGCAAGTAATTTAACTCTGGGAAAAAGCAAATGAAAAGTTTGTGTAAAAAAAATGTTTTTTTGTTTTTTTTTTAAAGAATAGATTCAGTGTAGGAGCATAAATGAGCATCATCAATTAAAATGTTCCATTTTATTTCACCAGTAAATTATGATGTACCCAGAAAACCATTACAGTTGTGCTCATAAGTTTACATACCCCAACAGAATATATGAATTTTTTTGGGGCCATTTTTCAGAGAATATGAATAATAATACAAAAACTTTCCTTTCACTCGTGGCTAGTGGTTTGGTGAAGCCATTTATTATTTTAAAAATGTGTTTGTTCTTTTTAAATCCTACTGACAACAGAAACTATCCAAATGACCCTGATCATAAGTTTACATACCCT
>JAPTYQ010000002.1:12551344-12562284 GCA_029814465.1 Ostorhinchus cyanosoma | reverse complement strand
AATGGTACTAATGTAAGGAATGATGTTCAAAGGGTTAATGTGGATGTGGACAGGGGTCTGGATCAGCACTTATGTTAGTCTAATGTTCTAAAATACATGTTCTTTCCATCTTACATGTGTTTTTCTTGTATTTTTTAAATATATACTTCTTGGATATGTTCTTTTTTTCTTTTCTTTGGCTAGATAAGGGCAAGGAACCAAATATAGTAACTTCATTAACCTTGTTTTTGTTCCCAAAAACAAAAATGTGTAAGATTTCACAAAATTAATAAAGTCTCACTCTGTTCTCTAACAAAACACTAAGGTCAGAAATGACTGAATCTCCTCGAGCGACCATGGTGTAGTTTTGGTCTGTCATGTGGATTAACCTACCGTTATATTTACTATTAACTTCCGCATCTGTTTTTTTGTAAAACAGCAGGTCACAGAGACAACTCTCTGACCAATCGGTGTCTGCAGTAAGGCAGCGCGATATCGGCAATACATGCGATAACAATAATATTGCGATATTTCGTCAAACAATAGCAGACTACGTTTTTTTTGCAGAGGTATATTTGCTTTCCTGCCGGTTTTAGATGCAGTATACAGTGACTTCTGCCCGTTCGTCTGTTTGTGTAACTCAACTCAACCCCATCCTGCTGAAAATCATGAAAAAGTCTGCAAGGATTCCAGATCTGTGTCCATGACAAACTTGGTAGAAAAGTGTAGTGAAGGTATCGTTAACAGTGACAGAGAAAGAAACCGCCTGGAGGCACACAGGGAAGAACCTTTGCTTTAATGCAGTTCACACAAGACTTGGATGTTATGTTCTGCCACTTTTCCACACACACCCACTCGCACAGACCCACACAGACTCTCACCAGGGACATAAATATTTCAGAGAGTTGTTGTTAGTTCCAGTCTGTTGGGCCTAGACGAGCCCTTAGCAAAGGAGCAAACACCAGTTTCTACAGTAGAGGGACACGAGTTCACGACCCACATAGATGAAATAAAGTCGATGAAAGCAATCTGCCCTAATGATTTTATAGTTTGTTTCATCTGGAGGAAGTATTTTGTGGCGAAATTCAATTTTAGAAAATAAATCAGAGCCTCGATAAAGCAATAAAGGTGTGTTTGTGCTTGTGATAACTTCATTTATATTGTGTTCCGGTGTGTGTTGTGTTAGTCGACTCAGATTGGCTTCAGTTTGACTCCCATGTTGAACTCCAGTTTGTCTCATTAATGTTGTGAAAACGCTGAAGGAACTTGAGCTGAAGAGCTCACTGAATAAAAGTGGTCTCCAAAGTGTCTCACAAAAGAAAAACACATAGTAAAGATACTCCATAAACCCATTCTTACTCATCATGTGAGAACAGATGGTGACTGAACAGATTCCAAACCTATTCCCGATTTGCTTTTCTGAGTAAACAAACACTAGATCTTCTTACAGAACAGGACAACATGCTGTGGTTATATAAAATAAACACCAATGTGTGGGCCATGACTGCAGATACATGTCTTAAAGTCATCACATACTGTACTTTTCAAGAACAGAGGATTTTGTTTCATGAGTCTTGAACAAATCATTCAAAACTCATGAATCATTTAAAGGTCTCATATTTATCTAAACTCACTTTTATTTGTCTTTGGTTCATTTATTTGTGTATTTGGACTCTAATAGTTCATACAGTTTGAATTTGAACCCTCCAGATGCTGCAAAGATATCTTTATATTCATTCTGGCAAAAATCGAGTAGATTTAATGAAAGTTTTAATTTCTTCTTAATTTGTTACGTCACGACATTTGCACATATAAGGTCAAGACGTCCCACGAACATTTCTCTGAGTTCGACATCATTTGTTTATCAGCAGCAGCAGTTGTAGTAAAAAGTGAAAATATGTCCAAACTTCAAGCCAGTTACCTAAAATATTCAGTTGTTGGTTGTTTAAGCGAACACAAGTGGCTGAACAGGACAGAGCAACAACAACGTGGAGGAGGCGGGGCATGATGTAGCTCATTTGCATTTAAAGGGCCAGCGCTCAAAACCACCTTTCTGGTGTCATTACTCAGAAATAGGGTTGAAGATGGACCTGTGGAGTTGAATTAATGAAGAATTCAGACCCAAGCAGCTGTTTTTTTGATATCACCTTCGCCCAGGTTCCAAACGATACTAAAACATGACGTATAAACCCTGCAGATACTGATTGGTCAGTTGTCTCTGTGACGCGCCGGTTTACAAAAAACAGATGTGGAAATTGACAGTAAATATAGCGGTACATTAATCCACATGATGACAGCTGAAAACGACACCATAGTCGGTCCAGGAGATTCAGCCTTTGGTAAAAATTCGTAAAAATTCAGATGAGACAACACGAAATGAGCGAGTTTATCAGTATCTCTCTGAGCAGATGACACAGAAGTAACCCACCACAGCGCTGTGTGTCTGCGTCCTGGTACTGTAAAGTCAGTACCATCCTGTAATGGAAACACTTTCCAGTCGAATCGAGCTGAGCCGAGTCAAACTGGTCTCACATAGTGGAAACGCGGCATTAGGTTATGACTTGGGCTTTAGAGATTTGATGAAAAATTGGCGATGAACGTCACATGCTGCTTTAAAGAAACACAAAAAATAGATGATAATATAATAAATCGCTTAAGAAAGGTAATATAGAGAGAAGAATTCATTTAGGAACTGACACAAAAGTCATACTGGGTGTTTATGGGTTAAAACTAACCATATGGACACTGGTATGATAAGTGATGCCAGCTGCGTCTGTGTCTGCTTGGCTTCAATAATGTCAAACTCATCTCAGTTTGACCTTTGACTCCCACCGAATCAATTCGCCTCATTACCGTCATTAAGACAGACGATCATATACAGCGGTGGCGGGTAGTGATTAATTTCCAAATGTCAAGCACTAACTTCCTGAATCATTCTAAAACTCATCTTACCAAATGTTTTGAGGCTTCGATTTACAGTTTGCATTTTAAAACAAGTGCCAAAAAAATGAAATGCAATTAAATCCGAATGGAGCAACCTGTCATTCATGTTGTAAGTGAAATAAGATTTTAAAAGTCAACATTAGATTGATGAATATAGGATTTTTTTTTTTTTTTTTTTTCCTGCAGTGCAATTCGTCAATTAGAAGTAAAATATCAAATCTAAAAAGATTCAAACTGTCTTTCAAAAAGTATGACATTTTAATTTCTTCCTCCTCTTCTTAGCAGACGGGTCACGTTTCCCCCCCAAAGTAAATACCGAAACATTGTACCAAACTTCTGACACATTTATCACCACATCTCTGGGATCTGAGGAAATCTGTGCTGGGAAACAACATAATTTTCTGCTTTCAAACCCTGTGCAGCTCAGTAGCCTTGAAACTGCCAAGTGTGTTCCCTCATTTTCCGAGGGGTCACTCATCTGAATCATGCAGTTTGCCTGTCAACTGTTTGTGTATGGGCCTGAGGATACGGCACAAGGAAGACTTGTCCAATCTGACAAGGAGGAAAAAGAAAATATCCATTTACTCCAAAGGGCTTTGGGCTCCACAGCTGCTGTATTTCAAAAACTGACAGAAGAAAAAAAACAAACAGGGAGGATTTATTCATAGGAGGACCATCTTTTGACAGAAATATGTCAATTTACAGATCAAGCAAATAGCGTTGCTGCTGGATTTGTTTTCATCATTACCAAAGTGGATTGCATTCATCGAAGGGAAAAACAAAACAGAGTCCAACCTCCTAATTATGACATCTGTATCAACGATCAGATATGGCTGAGGTCATCAGGGGCGTACAGTCGTCCTTAAAATGATTCAGACCCCTGCCGTTTTTTGTGACTTTTGAATGAGTTTCATCCATTTTGTTTGTGACTTATATGTGATACACAAGTGAAGTAATAACAAGTGGTGCAAAAACAAACAAACCCCGCCCCTCGCAAACGTTTTACCTGCGAAAACACATTTTTGGTGACCTTGACCTTTGACGTACAATCACCAAAATTTAAAGGGATCTATTCTGGACCACCTCTCACTTTTCCTATAAATTTCATTCAAATTGATCCAGCAGTTTTTGCGTTAAGTTGCTAAAAAACAGACAAACAAACAAACAAACAAAAAAAAAAACGAACCAAAAACAATACCCTCGCCTCTCCTTTAGTCCTTAATTAGTCAACTTTGTGTATACGTGGCCTAAGAAACATTAATATTCCGCTGTGTCTCCATCCAAGAAAGAAATAAAAACAGATTAAATCTGACAATGTCATATTCCCTACTGTCTGTAGCATGGGGGGGATTATTGAAAGACTTAACTTTTGTCATAATTACCAGATAAGGAGTCTAAAAATATGTTTCTACAATGCGTTGCCATAGATATTACTTCTGTATAAGGACTCACACAATGTTCTTATCTGCTTAAACCTGGTTAAAAATCTGTCTCTAATGTTTTAATACCAAAATCCTGCCCTTGGTTGGTTTCTTTTTTAAGAAATGAGAGAATTCAGCAGAACTCGACTGAGGTCTGCAGTTATGATATATATTTTTTAAAAAACCATCCTCAACAACGTAAACAAAATGGATTTATGTTATGAAATGATGAAAAATGTTTTGCCTGCATCGCCATAATCTTTTTTTTTTTGTTTAACTTTAAAGTCAGTCAATACATTATAAGAAAGAAAAGTTAATGTTGAGTATAAACGAATACCCACTGCAGCATAAATATTATTTATATTATCAATAGACTTTTGCCAATGTTGAAACCAATGCTCAGGTTGGAAACAATTATATACAACAAACCCCGCCCCTCGCACATATTTTGCCCATTAGAAGTAAATGGGAAGATTAAAATAAATCATAAAAACTTTTAACTTTGACCTACTTTTCCCAAACTGTAATCACATCTATTCTGGGTCACTGGCAATCTATAAATCTAATTTGGTATGAAATCAACCAATAAATGAATGAATAATCCATGAATCCATGAAATTGACTTCATGGAAGTCTGACAAATGCAAGGTTACTATTTAATTAAATAAAACAAATCATTAGAGCACACATATTTATATATTTCTCTGTTTTTATTTATTTTTCTTGCAGTGAATCTGTTTACCAGGCTTTTGGGAGTGGATGAAACTGTCAAAAAGACAGAGGTGGCACCTTTTTTCAGTAAACAGTATATATTTGTGTTAAAAAAAAAAAAAAAAAAGATTCTGACAGAAGTAAAAGACCGATTCAACTTTTTTTTAAAAGAAAAAGTACGGACTCTAAAATGTACAAAGTAAAAGTAAAACTGTTTTAATAGCTGTGTAAAGCTAGTAGAAACTGAACCTCACACATATTGACAGAAGTTGTCAGCTATTAAAATGGAATTTGAAATAAAAAAAAACCCAATTTACTAGAAATAATGACTATCAACTTTGGTTCAATGTGCAAATTAGTTTCAATATCATCAAAAGTCAAAACACAGTGATGCCTTTTGTCACTAGTCTTTACTTTATTATTGTTTCGTTGTGTTTGTCATGTGTGAAATGCACTCACGAATCACCTTTTCTATGTATTATTATCTATTTTAGAGTAAATCAGTCTCAGGAAAGTGTACAATGATGCAGACTAGAAATAATAATCGCACTGAAATGCATCAAAAATCGAACTTGTGTTGAAGAGCAGACATTCGAGTACAAATGTAAGAAGCACACGTGAAAAGTAAAGTACAAATACGTGAAAACTCATGTGTGCTGTCATAAAATATTCATACTTCTACCTCCACCTCTGCACTTCTTTTCATCGTGTCTTTAGTCGCTGCGTGATGTTCCGAGCCTTACATCTAAGTGGGACTGTATTATGGTTTATGAAAGCATGTGTGTGCCACCGTGAATCACTTCAATGAACTATGATTCTATAAATAAATGGACACACTAATCAGCTGCGAATGCTACCAAGGTACATGCCAGGTTTAATCTGTTTTCCCACAGCTTATCATCGCCCACAGTTTCAGAAATTGATCATGCATATGAATTATTTCTTCACTTTCTGAGTCACACACTCATAGCTTCACACACACACTCATATATATATATTTATACCAAATGCATATTACACACATTCCGAGCCAAGTCTTAGATTTTCGGTGCTGCCCCATCCTGTGATTGCAAATTAGAGCTTACAGGCCTGTAGCTTCAGGTTCCGTGATTGCCAATTATGTTTTACTCAGCTTCTATTCAGAGTCTGAGTGAAGTGCTGTTGTATGAGTTATCATGGTCAGCATCCTAATTGTTTATTATTGCCACATTATCATTCTGGGTGGTGAAATATTGATTTTGCTTGTCACTGTTTAGGAGTCATATTATGATGCAGAATTTGTTCTGCAGGGACGTGCAGGCACATGTTAAGGGGCTGCTGAATCTAAAAGGAGGGACCCCACCCCCCCTTTGCCCTGTCTGGTGTTATTATTAAAGTGTCTGTGCACTACATCGAGTGCCCTGTCAGGACATTTATCTGTCATATGTATGTGTACGCACACACACAGCAGCATGACATTATACAACATGATGTCCACTGCAAACCTCTCTCAAATACAGTACCGTATGTTCCCAAACTTTCCACATCGATAACTTTCAAAATATTTAAATAATCTAAATGCTCTTTCAGGGTGTGAAACTATAAGATGTTACTTACATCTTACAGAAAACCCCATTTAATTTGGTTCAATGGTCGTCGGAGACATGTGGATCTTTGTAAAACATGCCATGGGTTCGTTTCTTCCAAGTTTAGCACTTGGATGCTCTTGGCAAACATATGAATGAAAAGGTTTTACTTACAACTGACAACTGTGCCTAACATTATATCAATAGTGTGTACTCGTGTGAGGTTTTGCTGTTGAAAGTCTTCCATGAGTTAATAATTTAATATGTTTCTTTAATCTTTCATTTTTGCACCTTACCAACGTTTGCAAAACTCAGAAATCTGCTTCCTTTTTGATGGAATTCATTATTCACTCCGTTAGTTGAAAATGAAAAGAAATAAGCAGTCACTTTTTCAAAAGACATATTTTTGTGCAAGAACGCATTGAACCACTTCGTATTTGTAAGGTGTGAACACAATGGACAAAACTTGGAGGGAAGGGGCTTCTGACATGCTTTACACAGATCCACATCTCTGTGTGACGACTGAAGCAAATCCAATGGCATTTTTTTGCAAGATGAAGGTAATAAGTTATAGTTTCATGCTCTGAAATTGCATTTTGATTGATTCACCATTTTTAAAGTTCTCATTGCAGAAAGTCTAATTGTAATTTTTTTTTGGGACATACGGTATTTCCTCAAATAGTGGCCCGGGCCTTTATTTCCCTCAGCTGCAGGACATACCAGGCCTTTATTTGTATTAGAGGAAAGCCTTTGTTTCAACAGTAATTCCCTTAGTTTAATCCTTTTAAGACCACTGTTGTGCAAGTTACCTCCAAACTTTACATTACAAAATTACAAATCTTGTGGTCACCTTTGGTTGTTTGGGTCTTTATGGATTAAGCAATAAAATTGAATACCCAAATAAAGCAGTTAGATGGAAACACGCCTAATTTCCAGTCTATAAGCTGATACTTTTTTCACACGCTGTTCAAGCAATGATGCGGCTAATTTATGTTTCACGGGTTAACGATCAATCTGGGTGTCAAAGAAGGAAACAGAGCTGCTGCACGTAAGTTTGGCATCAATGAATCGATGGTGAGACATTAGAGAAGGCAGCGTGAAGCGTGGGTGTGGCTTATAGTCCAGAAAATACGGTAGTGTTAGGAAAAGATGATGAAAAGGGCTGAACTAAAACTATGTCATGATGAATATTGCAACATTTTTTTTTTCATTGAAATACGATGCAGTCCACAGATATTTAATTCATCATAACAATTCCCACCTACCTCCTTTAACTACAGCTTTGCACTTAAAAAAAAAAAAGCATTTGTTCATATAAGTACAACAGGTTGAATACATAAACACTGGTCATTTTCATCCCCTTGAAATTGACCGGTACATTGTTTTCCTGGTGAGGAGATCAGGCTGCATATAAACCCAAACTTGCATACCCATTCCGGCCCATTAATAATTCATCAGTTAATAACAACAACCATAAACCCCAGCCCTATCCACTGCAGTGCACTCAGTGCCATTTATCTGAGTAATAAAACCAATTAAATAAAAGCCCTCAGTTTCAGCAATCGTACCGTCCACATTTGCAACCACAATAGCTGCCATCCATAGCTTTCCTGTTACACTGTCTGGAGCAGCAGCCAAGTCCGAGGGAAGAAGAGACGCAAAACAGAAAAGACACGGACCAGTCCAAGTCAATTCTGAAAAGCAAACCTAGCGTTCCTCAAGCCAAACCCCAATCACCATACGTGCGTCATCACGCTGTTAATAACAAGGTGGAGAATATTTCTGCATATTCACAAAAGAGAGAATAATCACTACAACTCATGCTGATCCAGCCTCCTGGGGACTATGACTTGGAATAGTTGGTATTTAGTCGGCACAGACACAAACAAACAAACAAAAAAATTAAAAATTAAAAGCCGTAATCATGTGAATTCATCATATTTGTGAGAGTAGCTAAGAGTGGAAATACACATTAAGCCTGGTGCGAAAAACTGGAATGAACAGCAACATGAGGCTTTGTAGGTTTCCTGCAGGGAGGACTGAGCTTGTAACTGGGCTCCTGCTGATACTGGAATGGCAGCCAGATTGAAGAGTACTCATGTTTTTCCGGACAAGAACTGGCAACATAAATTGCAATGTGTGTCTGTGTAGAATACCGGAATATAAACGTTACTGGAGATGTGCGCGGTCGTATAGATATGAAAGCAAACTAAAAGTACATCACACCCGTTCTTAAATCTCTGCAGTGGTTACCCGTCAAAACAAGAATCGATTCCAAAATCCTGCTTCTGGTTTACAAAGTATTTCATGGCCTTGCACCTTATGGAGCTAGATTTGTTTCTTTATTATTTAATCAAAAGGAAAGTTTCTTTGACCAAAAAAACCCCCCAAAAAACTTTCATTTCAATTAAAAAAAAACCTTTTCAATCCAATAAAAAAGTTTTTGAAAAATCTGCCAATGGAACAAGTGAAAATTATGTTTGACACTGTAGCAGTAAAACTATCAGTTGAATTCATACCAAACTGGGTGTGTAGATTCTGAATAGGTGTGGTTACATTTTGGGAAAAGTAGGTCAAAGTTCAAATTGTCTATGAATTTTTTTTACATCTTTTTTTCCTCACATTTACTTATAATGGGCAGAATTTCAAATGTCTCTAAAAACATCACTTTTGTTTCAATTTACTTCAAACTTGGCCCATATATAGAGGCCATTGACAGACAAGGATAGACACAATGACGTCAGCTGGATCGATGCCTAAATAAGTTACAATACTTGCGAGGGGCGGGGTTTGTTGTGCCTGAAACCACCTGTTATTGGATGTTTTGCCGGTGATGCCAAAAACCTACCAAACACTGCAGCTTTTACACTTTCCAAGCTCCCTGCATTGATCCTCATCACTTTCATCTTTTTCTGTGCTGATCTTGAGTCTCATCCATGGCCCTTTATGCTGGAAGTAAGTGCAATGTGTGGGTGGCGAGTAGGCGTCGAGTACATCTGACTTTCATGCATGAGGCAGTTGGAGTTCTTGTCTTGTGACAGAATTAACAATGACAATTTTTCACTACATTCAACTGCAGTTTTTCCCCCGTTTTCTGCCGTACCACTGGTGTCAGGAGCTGATATAGAAAGTCAAAATGTCAGAAACACCCTCAAAGACCTGATATCTACTGATCTAAAACGATTAATAACTTCTCATGTATTAATCCCACGAATGCATTGGAATAATTCAGGTAAAATGTAGTTTCCGAGCTCTTCACTGACATTAGATATGACCCATCTGGACGTTCAGAGGCTCCGTAGTGAACATAGAAACACCATCATCTTCTGCAACATTAACCCATAAAGACCCAGAGCTACTTTTATGTCAGTTCCCAAATGAATTGTATTCTCTGTTTAATGTTTTAATGGTGATTTGTCTCCATTTATGATAATATCATCCTCTATATCAGGAGTGTCGAACTCGTTTTAGTTCAGGGGCCACATTCGACCTAATATGATCTCGAATGAGCTGGAACAGTAAATAATAACAGTGATGATAATGTTTGCATCTACGTTTCCTTTAAAAATCTGAATAACATGAAAAACTTGAAATGTCTTAAGAAAAACAAATGCAATTTTAACAATATTTCACCTCAGTTTGCCTCAATTACAACTTACATTATAATTATAGATACACAAAACACTCAGTAACAGGCAGAATATTGGTGAAATTACACTTACTTCTCTTAAGATGTTTAAGGTTGTTCATATTTGTTCAGGTTATTCACATTTTTTGTCAAAAGAGAGTTTGTTAATATAAAGATTTTCATGTAATTTTACTTTTTACACTAAAACAAAGATAAAATTTATAGTTTTCATTATTTATATGTTATTATGATCATATTTTACTGGTCTGATCCAATTGAGATCGAATTGTTCTATATGTGGAACCTGAATTAAGATAATTTTTACACCATTGATTGTTCATATCTTCAGTGTAATTCATCCTAGGGGCCAGATTGGACCCTTTGGCGGCCCGGATTTGGCCCCCGGGCCATATGTTTAACACCTGTGCTCTATATCCTCCTGAGACCCAGGAAAGTGAAAATTTTAGCCTTTTTACATAAAAGTAGTTCATGACTTTCATCAATAATTTTTTTTCCCTAATTTGTCAAACCCCAGTGATAGCCTAATTATCACTAATCCAGTAGTGTTTCCATGGTAATTCACTTAATGAGATGAGTTTTTCATCAAACACATCAATAACTGAACATAAAAACAAGTGTCTCCATCCACTGTCATTGATCCAACTCCATGGGTTTTACTGGTGAATCAATGTT
>JAPTYQ010000002.1:12533784-12544718 GCA_029814465.1 Ostorhinchus cyanosoma | reverse complement strand
CTTTGACCTATATTCACCAAAATTTAATGGGATCTATTCTGGACCACCTCACACCTTTCCTGAAAATGTCATGGAAACTGGTCCAGTAGTTTTTATGTAAAGTTGCTGACAAACAAAACAAACAAACAAACAAACAAACCAAAAACAATACCCTCGCCTCCCCTTTTGAGAGGGGGGCGGGGTAATAATCCGTTATTTTTTTCATTCATGAAGCAAACAGCTGCATTCATAAATAAGGATTTCTTCATTGAGCTGCAGCCTCATGATAATAGATCCATAAATGAAGTAATCACAGCCTTTCTTTTTTTTTTTTTTTTTCGTTACCCGAGCTGTGGTGAAATTCAGGAGTTCATCTGTGCGTTCTTGTGTATTCGGAGCGAAGAAAGCATTAGCAGATAGAGTATCATGTAAGGTCGATGGGTGTTTGTGATTACTCTGGAGGGCGGCTCGATATATGGATTTGTTTATCTGCTCTTTGCATCCACGGGGGGACGCCTCCTGCTCTGGATGGTTAAGATTAGCACAACAGGTTACGCATCAGACAGAGCGGAAACCGAATCACACGGTAACCTTCTACATGTTTTCATTACTGGACGTCTTCTGGAAACTCAATAATGCGAATCCTCGATGTAATATTTATTGTTTTAAGAGCTCTGCGGGGAATCCGGCTTGATTTGTTACTGAATTGACAGCAGACAGACGCTAAGTACCGGCAGAGTGTTTTGTTTTCTTCAATCAGTGGGCGTCCTACCGTTATAATAGTGTACTGTGATTATCTCAATGGACTGCTCGTTTGCTTTTTGATAACTGATTACCATCATTTCCCCACGATATCAGTAATAGGGACTAATATATTTGTGCCACATGCTTTTGAGGGACCTTAATAGGCTTCGGAGTTGCTCTTACCTACTGTTGGGTTTTCAGAAGTGAAGTGTTTGTGGAACAAGGCGCTGATTTCACACCTTTTGAACACGGGCATGGGGAGGTGTTGTCATGTTTTCATGCCCGGCTGAAGGCCTAAAGGTGTTACTGCACAGCTGGGGTGAGGATTGTTCAAATCAATCAGAGGGAAAAGTCCCGTTTTACTGGCCGCAGGTGCCGTTTAAAGTCCACTGTGTTGAATTTGGGAACATATAATTGGGAAATAATATTCATAATTTTGTTTATTTGTATAGTTCGTGTTAGTTACAGGGTTCCTACAGGGTTCTACAAGTTCAATTTAAGACTTTTTAACCCATAAAGACCCGAACAGCCACCAGCAACCAAAAGCATCACCTGATATAAAATGTTTAATAACTGTTTATTCACTAATCTTATCAATACATGTAAATAATTGGTGTAAAATACAGTTTTAATGGTCATCAGATATGACCCATGTAGACGTTCAGAGGCTCCGCAGTTACCGTGGACCAACATTGATTCACCGGTAGAACCCATAATGGAGTCGGATCAACGACAGTGGAAGGAGACACTGGGTTTATGTTCAGTGGATGATAGATTTTACGGGAAAAAAGTCGCTTTTTCTTCCGTTTTCTCTGTTTTTCATGTAAAAACCCTCAATTGTAATTTGTGCTTTTATGAACATCTACATGATCGGTGAATTAAATATAGGAAAATACATGAGTTTCACTTAAGAATATAAAATACTGAACATAATATTGGGATACATTGGGATAAATATCTTAAGAAAAGCTAAAAATACAGAAAAAAAAAATTATTTAGGAACTGCCACAAAAATAGCACTGGGTCTTTATGGGTTAATATGCACTGCCCTCATCAAATAAATAAATAAATAATGTTTTCTTTTCTCTTTTATTTTGATGTATCTTGTCGTATTGGTTTTAAATATTGAATATATATGAATAATCAGTCAATTACAAAAAAAAATTACACATCAGTCAGTCTTAACATGTTGCACTGTTGTGTTTTCACCGTAGCTCAGACGAACCTTCATCTTCTTCTTTTATTCTGTTCTGGCGTCCAGTGTTATAATGTATAACTGTCAGAAAACGAACAGAACAGATAAAACAAAGAGGGTGAGGGGGATTTTCACATGACTGCAATCTGAAATATCAACAGTAAATATCACACTTTAAACCTTTAAGATGTACTGTATAATTTCAATTTAATGTATTAGGTATTAAATGTATGGGTCTTTTTTTATTATTATTATTATTATTATTATTATTATTATTATATCCTGAGACCCAACAATGCATTTTGGTCCTCTCTAAGGGACAAAAGTTTCACAGTTTTACGTAAAAAAAGGACATTCCGTAAAAAAAAAAGAAATAATTTTAAAAATGTATCTGCAAAAAACTATTTCATTATGTAGTTTCCAATCAAGACAATTATTTAATGTAAAAAAGCTAAAACTTTCACTATCCTGGGTCTCAGGAGGATATAAATGTCTTTTTTTTCCTTTTTTTTTTAGTCATATCCTGTTGGACCAATGTTCTGTAATGTAATATCCTTCTTTCTTCGGCTGTTTCCTCCTATTGATCTGTAAAACACTAAAGTTAAGCAGCTGAAACTGACCCTAATGATAAGTGATGGAGACTTTAACGACAATACTAACGACCATGTAGTCACTCATTCCGCCGTCAGTGTTTGTATCATTATAAGTGTCCTTCAGGTTGTTTTCATCTTCATTTCCTGTTTGCAAACACAATTATTTTCTATTTTATGATGATAACCAGCTCATTTAGTCCGGATTCATGCGCATCTGTTTTTAGTTACAGATGACTTTTATCGCCTTCGTTCAGCTTTAATCATCATTTTCCAAACTCTGATCTATAATGTTATTGATCTTATTTATTTCTCCGCATGTTTTGTTGTTTTATCTATAGTCTTTTATTATTCGCTTTCTCCATCTTACTGTTTTATGATGCTTTTTAAACTCCGCCGCCGTCTCTCTTGTCTGTGATGATTTAATCTTTCAGTGCTGCCTGTTCTGTGAGCTGTGTTTATGAATAAAGCTGATTCGGGAGTCGAGTTGAGTTATCAAATCAATCTCAGCTGCTCAGATTCTACCGCGTCCGCTCTCACTTTACGCTATGATGTTATGTGACGATTGCACATGATGTTGTTTTGCAGATCAACCCTGTTCCTTCTATGAGTCACTGTCGTCCAGTCCAATGTCAGTCATCGTCATTTAACACCTCTGTGACACGTTTTATTGAGAAGAAGTGAGAACATGAACAAAGTAAAGGGTTATACACTCTCTCTATTTGCTGCTGTTTTAACTCTTTCATGTATGAATTGTTGATAAATCAGGGTATTTTTCACATAAAAAATATCCAATTGGATTTTTTTTTTTTTTGTTAACATTTATTTAGTATAATGCACTGCTATTCATTGTAGTGGATTCCATGCATCAACAGTTTAACATGTACTGATTTTTTTAAGTATAAATAAATAAATAAAAAAAATGTATAAAATAAAAAAAACATAGTCACCTCCCTGAAATTACTTTTTTTTTGGCCTAAATCATCACATACTCAAATTATGGTTAAATTCATTGTGTTTCCTGAAAAATCTGGGGGGAAAAAAATCTTATATAATTACAATAGGAAGGTGATGATATTGCTGCTTTAACCTCCTGAGACCCAGGAAAGGAAAAGTTTGGGCTCTTCTTTTTTTTTTTTTTTTCTTAAAATTAAATAATTGTCTTGATTGGAAACAGCACGATGCAACTGTTTTTCTCAGATAGATTTTTTTGTTTTTGATGGAATATCCTTTGCAGTGGACAGCTTTTTTTTTTTGTTTTTTTTTGTTTTTAAATAAAGCTGTGAAACTCTTGTCCCCTACAGAGGACAAAAATTCCTTGCTGGGTCTCAGGAGGTTAAGAAAACTTACCATTTCAATGTTAAATGAATCCACTGTGGTGAATGAAATAAAATGACAAAAACCATGAGAATGAAACTGTGAACAGCATTCTCCCAAAACTGTAGATAATTAGACAAGTTCTTTGTAACCACAGGGTTTGTATTCATTAAACAGTATATCAGGGTCAAGATCAGACTTTATTTATCCCACTGTGGGGAAATTAAAGTGTCACAGCAGCAGGAGCAGAACAGATATTAGAAAACATGCATACATGTCATGCATGAAAGGGTTAATCTGCTGGCCTTTGCTGAGGTTAAACCTTTTATTGTTGCAAAAATCAAAAGTGCTTGTGTAATAAGACGCTGCTCAACACTCTTTGTGAGTGTACATATGTTACCTGGTTACATATGACCCCTGATGTTCATGGATTCATTTCAATGGCCTGTTTCTGTAACGGTGTTAAAAAATTCATGACATTCTACTGATTTTTGGATTATTTTTGTTCTGTTTGGATTGTTAACACAAATAACTGATCAATAAAATAATCTCCATACCTGAGATTGAAAAATGTGTTTAACCCTTAGATGCATGAGTTACACTCCTCCATAAATAGGTAAAAAATGAGAATGATTTTTTTTACCCTTGAATTAAAGAATCTTGAATTAAACAAACAAACAAACAAACAAACAAAAAATCAGCCAATAGAACAAGTGAAAATTATTTTGGTAAGATTTCGTGGAATAAGATTTTCCAGATCTATTGTCTAAAAATAAGTTCTTATATCTCACTGAAAAGTTACTCTTTAGGTGATTCTGTCTTATTTGAAGTGTGATGAGATATTTGGACTAGAAATGAGAAAAATACACTTGGTAAGATTTAGATTTTTGCAGTGTGGGGCCCATAATTTGTTGCTACGCCCCTGAATGTCACTAATTTGCATCATAGTTATTGTAGGTGTTATATTCAGATTAAGATCTCAATTTAATTTAGCATCTGCATCACAGTAAAAACACAACTATTTTGATTTTTGCAATGATTGTAAGTAAATTTAGGCACTGAATGTTCCTACAGCAACTTGTGTTTACCTTCACCGAATCTTAATCCTATCCCCCCAACTTGTATTTTTTTTTCTACTTTTCTCAGCCTCAACCAGGGCAGAGTTATGTGAAAACATGAGAGGGAAACAGATTTTGACACCGCGCTGGTTTTTTTTTTTTTTATCTTCGTGTGAGCTCTGAACATCAACGCGGTCAGCGATTACAACCTGCTGCAGCTACACCTGAAAGACAACTCTGTGAAGCAACTCCTGAGGGAGCGATAAATAAGTTGTACCATCAGCAGCCCTCAGTTTGATCAAAACACATCAGCCTACGAGCCCCATGTGTACTGGTGCTGGAGGGGGAAAAAAAATCACTTTACAAAATGAAAAAGAAAAAAAAAACTTTGCTACAACTGCTACAACTTGCTCACTTTTTTCATACACAGTCAAGTGGTTCAGCTGCTGTAGCATTAAATATGACTCAGGTTTAACAAACAGGGTGTGAGTATCTGATCGGAATTACTGCGACATTTATGTTTCCTGCAGTATCAGCCAAATTCTCTGACTCTGTACCAACCCAAAGAATAGAGATATTGAATTATTATTATTAACAAAACTGTCTTTTTAAGCTGTGAGACAGTGGGGCGTCATCTCCTATTTGTTGTCAAAAATACAATCGAATTCCACAGCACATACCTGCCTACTGCACGGACTCACAATCACAACATCTGGTGCATCATCTGTACACTTTGAAACATATCACAGTTAACAGATTGACTGTAGACAGAACAAACTGGGTTTATAACACAGTAATGATCTGGACTGTTTTTTCCAGCTGAGTTGCAAATATTACAGAAAAAAAAACAGCTCAGAGGATTCAAAGTCAACACTTGTTTAAGTCCAAATATCTCATCACACTTACAATAAGACATAATCACCTAAAGAGTAACTTTTCAGTGAGATATAAGAACTGATTTATTTTAATTTGACATTTTTTTTGGCTTAAATTAAGACAAAAAAAAAAAAATAAATCTCCCAATGTAACAAGTGAAAAAAAATCTTGGTAAGATTTATTGAAATAAAATTTTCCAGATCTACTGTCCAAAAATCAGTTCTTATATCTCACTGAAAAGTTACTCTTTAGGCAATTCTGTCTTATTGTAAGTGTGATGAGATATTTGGACTTGAAATAAGAAAAATATACTTGGTAAGATTTGGATTTTTGCAGTGTACCTCATGAATCGCATTAAGAGAATGCCAAGAATGTGCAAAGCAGTAATAAAAGCAAAATGTGTATATTTTGAAGAATCTAAAATATAAAAACCTGCTGTAAGTTATGTCACACTTTTTTTTTTAAAACGACATGATTCCACGTGTTCATTCATTCATAATTTTGATGCCTTTAATGTGAATCTATAATTTAAATAGTCATGAAAATAAAGAAAAACCAGGTGAGTCCAAATTTCTGACTGGCAGTGTACTGCTTGGATTTTTTTTTTTGCCACGTACGTGCAAAGAAACCAAATATGGTAACTTCATTGATCTTGATTTTCTAAATGAAAAAAAAATAAAAAATTAGAATGCTTTAGTTTAGTTTATTTCAGACACAAACATAATACAAAACATAAGGGGAAAAATAAAACAAAACACACAAAAAATTGAACAATAGAAAAAGGAACAACTGTCACAAAAAATAATAAAGTCTTGTCATATCCTCTAATATGCTAAGATTGAAATTTTGAATTTCAGATTATTTCTATAAAGAAAGTGTTCTGTACCCTTTATAGGGTTAAGGGATACAGCTGTAAAAAAAAAAAAGGTATTCTAATAAGCACCACGTTTTTTTTTTCCTTTTTCCATTTCATAAAAATGGTCATCTTCTCTGTAGGCAGCTTAAATTAAATCTTCTCATGTAAGCACCATGCTGCCACTCCTGATTAAATGATAACGAGTAATTAAAAATCATTTTGACACCCCTTATCAAGCTAATAATAGGGGCAGCGGCAGATCAAAACACCTCAGTTCTGATTAATGGCCACGGAGGGTAAGACTACATGTCCCAGAAGGCCTTGCGTCGCTCCGTGGTTCTGCGCTCTGCATGCAGCGGAGAGAAATGTTCGGTGTTTGTAGGCGGAGAGTCAGTCGGCTCGATGTGGAGCTGTGTCGGGCAGCAGGAGGAGCCGACGGCAACAGAAAAAGACCGATTCAAAGAAAGACACGAACGCCGCTCAAATGCACGAATTGGGGGGGATTTGACTTTTCACCGGCCTGCGCGAGCTAATGTTTAAGCGGACGTGTTTGATTTTAACGGAGACGCAAGGGGTGTTGACTACGGAAACTGCAACACCTACAAAAAAAAAAAAAAGACAACAACACCAAGAGGAATCGGCAAAAGGTGAGAGGAAAACCGACACTGGAAACTGTAACGACAACGTAAAAAAAAAAACTAAAACAAAAACTAAAACGCTCCAGAATTTGGCTCGAATGAAGTTAAGGGACAGTTAGATTTGGCTAGGGTCGCGCGCAAGGATGCATTTAAGTGTCTTCTTTTTTGGCTTTGTTAGTTTCTACTCTGAATGCCCGCAAGTGGTAGCTAGTCCGTTCGGTTTTTTTTTAAAGCCCCCATAGGTGTAAATTGTATCCCATCTGAAATGGGTGAGGTTTGTCTGACCATACAAAAGACTTGCTGCTTCAGTCACCGAGGTGAATTCATGTCGTTTGCTGTGATACGATTTGTCTCCTACCACCTCTAAACACAACTGAGAATTCATATATTTTCGTGCTGGAAGCGTTTTTTTTATTTTTTATTTGGAGCCAGAAAATACAAAGGTGAAAACGTGTTTGAAAAAAAATCTTATTTGGCAGCGTTGCAAAGTAATCAGCAAGACTATGTGCATGTGTATGAGTGAGAGAGTCAGTCTGTGTGTGTGTGTGTTTTCTTGGCTTGGAGAGGTTTTGTGGAATATTTGCATTGCTTGCTGTGGGAGAGAAGCAGTAGTAAGCATTGATGAAGGGCCAAATAAAAAGGTGCTTAAACTGCTGCAAGTCAGAAAGCATCAGGGAAGCTTGAATGTGAAAAAATCTTAAAAAGCATCATCCCATTTCCAAATCCCTGACATTGTCATACATGCATACGTACAGATCCAGCTCTGCAAGGTTTGTGTTACCCCCAGAAGCTGTTAAACCAATTTTTTAGGTGGCGCTAGCTACCACTTCCACACATGTAAACGACCCTGGAAGTGCAGGAAGGGGGTCCTCTTATTTGGACTTTTTGTTTTTTTCCCTTCAGTTCAGGACGGATGTGGACTGTTTGGGATTTAAAGCCACATAGGAAGGAAGGGGGATCAGTGGATAGACTAGAGAAACTGGACGAGCCCCTGCCAAGAATTTAGTTGCAGGGCAGGCAGTGATGTGGGTAGTGTAGGATAAAAGACAACCGACATACACTTCTGTTTAGCAGCTGCAGGATTGGGACGCTTAGTGGATTAACAACATGTAGATCAGGAATGTGCATGTAAGAAGATGTCAAACTGTTGCATTTCTCATGCTTCCAAAGGCATCAAAAACATTGATTTGTTTACTTTATTCTTAGCTTTTAACAGTACAGAATACTTCTGCAGGCGCCTTCCTTTTGTATTTAATATGGTTAAGCGTGATTAAGCATAAACTTGTTTAATTTTGTTTCGTTTCTGTCTGCTTTATTTCCAGGGAAACAGCCAGGCTTAGGATGTTTCTGGAGAAACTGACTCTGCACTGGCAGCCTCTTCCATGTTAATGTAATGGAAACACGCTATGGTTACCCCGGTAGCATCTGAAATGCATCAGCGGAAATATATCAGTAACTCCCATGGCTAATTGTATCAAGCGGTGGCTTGAGTTTGCCAGTGGATGCTCTCAAGAGCCGGCTGCCCTGCCATGCCCAGCGCCATGCTAAAGCAGCACACTCATAATAACAAGGAGCACTCAGCACAACCAGTGGGAAAGCTGTGGAAAAAGTTGGTGGAAAATCTATGGTTTGAGCCTCAATTTTGATTTCCTTTTTTTATTTTGACCTAGATATTCAGTAGCGCACTACACCAAGGCTGCTTTTTTGCCATCTGCAGCTCTGCTTTCTCTGCTTTCACTGCCTTCATCCTGGCCTCTTCCTGACATAAACACCAAGGACGGCTGAACTGTGATCAGCTTTCTCAAAGGCACGTTTGCAGCCGACATAATGGATGTTCAAATTTACAGCGGGGCTTTGTTGGAGTTGAAAATGTGATGGGTAGGATGAAGGGACCCCTATGAAGAGGAGGAATAGGTGGAACAGCAGCACTACATCAAAATGGCCCAAACCAGTTTGCTGCAAGGGAAGCGTTTTTACTGCCGGGAGTGGGTCTTCCACAAGATCCAGCACTGCCTCCAGGAGAAAACTAACAACCTCAGTGGAGTGACCAGCACTCCATGTAAGCAGCCCCCACTGGCACCCAGTGGGGGTGCGTCCAATCCCGGCACCCTCACAGCGGGGTCCTCCAAAGCGGGTAGCTCCTGGGGAGTGCTGCTGGTGGGGGGACCGGGAAGTGGGAAAACTGCACTAAGCACGGAGCTCCTGTGGCCCACCTCAGCCCAGGGAACCCACCGCGGTCTGCATCAGCAGAGCCTGGCGTTCCACTTCTGCCGGGCGGACGACTCGGACACGCTGTGTGTCGGTGGGTTCATCCGAGGTCTGGTGGCTCAGATCTGCCGCAGCGGGCTGGTTCCGGGATACGAGGAGAAGGTGCGTGACCCAGCTGTGCAGAGCACTTTGCAGCCTGGGGAGTGTGAGAGGAACCCCACAGAGGCTTTTAAGAGGTAAGGACACACAAACGCACGCACGCACACACACACACACACACACACATACACATACACACACACCCCCTCTTGTCTTCACCACAACAGCCGACATCACTGATGACTTTCAGACGAAGAAAAATCAATGAAATGAAGCTGCAATAATTAGTTAATCAGCTGAAAACTCATTCATGACCATTGTCACAGTGCGTTATTTAAAGGGAATCATGGAAAAAGCAAAACATCCAAAATGTAATGGTTTAGGGCTGTTGAGAATGTCATCTGTTTTGACTGAATGTCTTTTAGTTGTAGACTAATGGTCTGATAAAATAAGCTGTTTGGTCTGTCTGTGTGTGTCCTCAAAATGCCTTTAGTTCAGTTTTACAAACATGAGGATGTCAGAGTCATTAAATGGTGTTAGACTTAGATGCCACAAACCAGCGTTTATTTTTAGATTTGTAGAAGGTTTATATGGTGTCATGGTTGTTTGATCTTGTTATTCCACTAAAATCTATACATTGAGACATACTTTTAGATGTGTGTTATTTCAGTATTTTGCCATGATTGATTGATTTTGTTGTAAACACAATTCCAGTTTTGTAACGTGTTTGAAAATATGCCTATTGGGTGAAAACTAGATTTTTCTTCTCTCTGGAGTTGTAGATAAATCTCATCTTTTTTTTTTTTTTTTTTTTTAATTTTGTACAGCTAAGGCGCTGCTGTATCTTTTTGCCAAAGTGTGTCAAGCTCCTCTGTGTGAATGTTAATATTTGTGATGTTCCAAAATCTTAAAACCTACCAATGACCCACTTACCTGTCAGAAAAATGTGGATTGCTCTAATATTCTTACATCAAACCTTAGCTTTCCACAAATAAACTACTCACTTAGTATTAGAATGCAATGCTTGAATAAGACAAACATGATTTGTCCAGACATCAGTCTTAAAAATTATGTGATAACTGTGTACGTCCTGGATTTGAAGATGTTAAAGGATGAATCTCTGTTTTGAGCAAAATCATTCAACAGTTGATTTTTGTACCTTTACATGAAACCACCTGGAGTATTTGTTGAAGAAAAAGCCTATTTTCAGTGTTGTTTTTTTTTTTTTTTTTGAATAATCCTGCAGTTTTGACTCCATTGTCTCATGGATCTAGGTGTGTGTCGGACATCGAGGAATTTGCTTTGCCTGGAAATGTAAAATGCAAAGCCAGCCCCTCCCCCTCTCCACCTCCTGACCCTGATGCACCCCTCCCC
>JAPTYQ010000002.1:12507524-12520261 GCA_029814465.1 Ostorhinchus cyanosoma | reverse complement strand
TTCAATAAAATAGTGCTCAACCAGTCCAAAAGAAATATAGCTGCTTTTGGATCACTCATGTTACGTAGTTCATGCACGGATCCTCTGATTCAAATGCATCCGGATCACTCATCTTAAGTACGTAGTCCACGCACGGTTATGTTTTACGTTACACATGATTACGTGGAATTCTGTGAGACCAGGTTGATGGACGTGATGACAGAGAAGTTAAGGTGCTCGCCATTTTGGCAGGTTATGGAACTGAAGTATTCAAAAATCGCAAAAGATACAGCCATGATCTTTTGTCTCAAAGTGCTAGCCGATAGGAAAGTGCGACACCGGAACAGAGAAATCCCACTGTCTTTGCATTGATTCATGTGTTTGCTGCCATCTAGGGTAGGGGAGGTACACACTGTACTTTTAAGAGCGTCTGAAGCCTTTTTTCCACTGCTGTACTGCAGGATCTGATTGGGTTTTGGCCTGTTTCAGGTTTTAATTTTCTCCATGTGCTTTGGAAGTGAGTTTAGTGCCAGACACTCCTACTTTTGCAGCCTTAGAAAAGTGACAACCTATTAACAAGAGTTGCCTTGCTGAATTATCATAAAAATATATATGGCAGCAGTGTGATATGACCCAGTTGACGGGTAGTAAAAGGATTGTGTTTCAGATTCGGTTCTTTATGAAAACAGTGTGATGGCTGTACGTGACCAGTCTCATGACGGGGCGTTGAAATTCAACAGCATCATAAGACTGTCCCAGATCATTAGATATTAACATAAGTGTGTCATTTTAAGGGTGTTAGCAAAGCTTTGATTATGTATTTCCTTTGAATAAAGATGTTTTTGCGTGCGGGTCAAGCACATTTGGCTTTCCTCACCTCCCCCTGATCCAGCAGACTGCAGGACATTGTTTCTCAGACAGCTGGAGGCATTTGTCTGCCTGGTATCCAGCACAGAATTGATTCCTCAGTTCCATTAAACCAAGATCAGATTCTCTCACTGTCCAGAATGTTTAAAGACATAAGCACTTCTCTGATACTTACCAGACTCCTCCAACATGGTCGGAGTGTTTTGCTGATGTACTGATGTCATTATATGATGCAACCTATGCGAAACACCTGCTCTGACATCAGTGATTGAGGCGTGGTCGTATATGTGAACCACGCCACCGAGTCTCAGCTGGGAACGGTTGGAAATGTTGGAAACTGGAAATGTGGGTTTGGCTGTCAGTATGAAAACAACCAACACATTTTTCAGGATCTTACTTTCAGGAGTGTTATTGTGTCTTTTTGCAAACACGAAATGCACAGAATCCGGTTATTTTTCAAGTCTTTGCAACCAGTTTTGGATTTATTTTTAATAGAATTTAATAGAACTTGCTGCAGTACGGAAATACAGAAATCTTGTTTCACGATGTAGTGCAAATTTAATAATTACATACTTCACATAGAATGTAATCGCATTTGGAATTATATCATCTACAAGAAAAGGTACTTATCATACTTCATTATATTTCTTATCTTATTTAATAGTTTGGTTTTTTTTAAATTCAGTTAATGGAAAATTTTAAGAACGTAATTTGTTTTGCTAAAACGAAATTAATAATCAAACGAATACTCCAGGCAAAAAAAAAAAAAATATGAGGATTTTTTTTTGTACTCTAATTACTCAAGTACTCATAGCTGTACAAGTACATAGTTGTAGGAAGAAGTAAATCTTATAAAGTAGCATTAAAGATAACTTTGTGTTTTAGTGATTTGTAACAAAGTGGCAAAAAAAAGGATAAAAACTAAAACACGGACTCCATTTAACACAATACATTCAAGGCTTAAGGTACTTTATTATCCCCTAAGGGCAAATTATTGCACAGCCAAGCACTTACACTCACATCAACAACAAATGACGGATGCAATTGTCCAAATGATGATAAATAGAGTACAACTAAACAAACAAACAACAGAGAATAATGACAAGCAAGACATTTTTCCTATTGTCACATAATCTATTTTGTCTGAAAGAAATGACCTGTAAAAGTACCGCCTTCCACCTCCGGTAGATCATTGCTCTTTAACTTCCAGCCGACCTGGACGTTCTGTACTTTTTTTTTTTTTAACTTTCTGCAACAAACAATTACTTAAAAGCCACCTCCAGACTGCAACAATCTCCCAGAACCTAAACCTACCCATGTAGCACAAAAACTCAGTGAGATGTGAAATACGGGCAGAGCGACTTCCATGTCACAGGAGATGCTGATAAACGGCGTGTTAATGAAGAAACGTCAGACCTGGTTTGATGCTCGTTTGTGTCTGGAGGAAATGCGGTTGTTGAAGCGTAAAAAGCGGGGGTTTAGAAACGCTTCCTAATTCTCTACTCAGCCATTTTGAGCAAATGATTATAATGGGTTTTTCAGTATTTTCGAGAAGTAACTAATTCGCCGCTGCTAGTTGGAAGTCCTCTGTGGGTTATCCGTCTAATGAAAGGCTCTCAGTACAAATTAATGTAAATATATCTGTCTGCCGCTTGCATAACTGTAGTTCTGCTGCTTGGGTATCCACTCTGCATCACACTCTTGATTTGTTAAAAGCTTCAGAAATCAAGCTTTATTCAGTAAATGCCCGTTTTGCAGAAACTACAACGAAAGCCTGAGATTGGGAGTTTATATCCAATCAGTTAAAGCGGGAGTGAGATGATAACAGACTGAGCAGGGAACTCAATAACTGACTGAAGGCGGAACAAGAGCATATGGTCGATGCTACAGGAAGAACACAGCGGAAAGTGGCGGAGCTGTTCCGAATGTTTGCGCTCGGCACCAGTCGCTCTTATTGTCCTCATCAGTGTGATTACTCTGAACGAGATGAGAAGCAGCAACCCTTATGCATAATGCACAAATCAGAAAAGGAAGAGCGCGGCGGTTAGAATCCCTCGCCGTGGATTGAGGGGGTGCATGAGTCAGCTGTTGTCGTTCGGCTCTGTGGATCTAAGCTCTCCCGACTGTGCAAAGACGCTGAGCAGGCTGCCTCCAAATTGACTGGATGCTAAATGAAAAGATGGGGGGGTCTAATAATGAAAAGACGTCTCTGTTTTTTTTTTTTCTACTGATCATTGTGGAAAGCTTTGTCACAGTCGCTCTCTGATGCGATCTGTCTGAGTCCTCCAGCTCCACTCACCTGCCAAATACACTACCCCAGCACTACATTTTCATTTTCCACATCTTAGTACTTGGACTCACTACATCTCAGTCTCAGATACATACTTTATTTTTTTTGTGACTTACTTTTTATTGAAAAGTTTTAACAACGAAAATGTTTACCATTGGCCATCAAATTGTGCAAATATGACTTGCACATAAAAACCCCTGTCCAGATCCACATTAACCCTTTAAACATCATTCCTTACATTAGTACCATTACTTCCTGGTACTGAACAAAGCAGGTCCAGTCACTGTTCATACAGAGGTGGACCTTCCAGACCCTAGAGACCACATTGGACCTGAAACTGTTGACTCACTGTCCTCACTGAAACTGTTGCTGTCACTCTCTTGTAATATATATGGAAATTACCAAAAATAGTCACTTGCCCGATAAAGGGTTAAAGGATAAAGGTAAATTATCTCCTCATAAACTGTCTAAAAAGCATTGCCACAATGCTGAAAACTCTTTTTCTGAGCTCATTAAAAGAGGACTTTTGACAATGGAATCCATTATGATGCATTGCTGGAGATTAAATAACTCAATTCTGTATAAATTGGTCCAAATGAGTTCAGCCTTAAACATCGACATCAGTAATATGATGTACAGCAGTAATATGATTTCAGAAACCTCGTATATCAGTGCAATACTGACAGGGACCATTTTACTGTATTTTAACTTTGAATATTTTGAGAATACCTGCGTAATGTACTGTTCTGAGCCAGTGAAGGATGATGTAATCCATCACAACTTTGGCACAAACACTTTGACAAAGAAATAATAATAACAACAAAAACACTACAATTATCTAATTGTATTTGAAATGATCTTAAATGAACACATTTTCCCAAGGACTTCATAGTTTTAGTGTTCTTCAGCCAAAATTCCTTTACTATCTTTTCATTTGTTGTAGTTCTGTTGGTCTTAGTCTCTTGCTTTTTCTCCTTGCTTGTGTTTTTTTTTTGCATTGTGGAGATTACACCCCGTGACGCCTCCATTTAGGCTAATTACACATGTTTTCATACAGGTAGGGGCTTAAATATGTGATTGACACTTAGCTGTACCAATCACTGTTCAGATTCTGCCAGATGCAGATGTGAGTCTACTGCTCTACTCTGTGTCTTGGCATGGAAGCTCGGAAAAATGGCTTCACTTTTCCATAACGGCATGACATGGCATCTAGATTTCTATTCAGTATTTTGGATTTGACCAGTAGGACAGAGCTGCAGGAGCAAGGTGTGTATTTTCAGATTCTGGTGTTTGTTTTGTTTTTTTGCCTGTAATTTCAGCTTCTACAGCTTTAAATCAAAATATGAGGCAGCTCAAAAACACATAAGAGTAGATTTGATTACTCATTCTTGACTAAAACTCTTTGGGTTTATATGACTGGAGACAAATTCACAATTAATATATTACCAGACAAACCTTTTTCAGAAGAATTATCCCAATTTTGTGATTCAGGTTTTGTTATTTTTATTTTACAATTTTCTGAATTAATCTATATCATAATACTGGATGGTCTCAGAGCATCTGCATGTGTGTGTATGTGCACAGTTCTGAGAAATTGAACCGTTTAGAACTGGCCAATTTGGTACCTACAGTTGAGGAATAGTCTTGTCTCCACAGTAAATGTCTCAGCAAGTTGATAGCACCAATATTTTGGGAGATATTAATCATTTTCTAATACATTAGCCGTTCAATCACATTACGTTGCCCATGACAGTTGGTGGGAAGTGCAGTACCACACTGCATGATGGGAAATGAAGTTAAAAATAGGAGCAACACATGTACTAACTTCAGTCCCTAGATATGGGTATTAATCTGACGCATTGGCCAACCCTAAAAGAATGCGTTGAAAACAGGTTAACCCCTTGTGTAGGAGTAACCCATAAGACACCCCATTGCCATGATATTTCACTGCAGGCATTGTCATATGTCAGTCAGGTAAACACCACCCATTCCTGTAGTTGGTGACGTCGGTGCCTTAGTGAAGTATCCGGAAATTTAGCTACTCGTTCGCTGCTCGTTTTCCATTATTGCATCGGTGTAAAGGGCGGACCTGGGCTGTAAACAGTACCTCATTCTGTGACCTCTGGCGCTAACGCAGTATCTCTGGTTGGTGTTTATTATGTATGTAAGCGCGTGGTCGTGTTTGGCATGTGGCACACATCTCAGGCTGTGCGTCCACTCTAAAATGAGCTGTGTAAATTTGTAAGGCTCTGGCTCAGTGCCCGGTGCTGCCCCGTCGGTCCAGACATCTTCACTTAACGTCACACTGGAAGCATCACTTTGCACATTGTGGTGGGTGCTGTGGCAGCCGCAGTCATGGACACAACATGGCAGATGGTGAGTGCATTTGATGCATTCCATCCCCCTCTTCCCACCCCCAGTTTTTGTCTTAAATAGCAATTGGCATCAACTTTAGCATATGTTGTGGACTTGAGTGAGGACCAGAATAGTTGGAACAAAGGTCCAACACCGCAGTGTGGGGCTGAATTACCTTTTAATTTTCTGGCTCAGGTATGCCGCAGTTTGTCTGACAAAGTGAATCAACTTTTCCTGGGCCTATTTTGTCTCCGTGTCCTACATCCCGTGGAGTTTTCTTTGTGTGCAGCTCTCGTCTTTTGACTCTTCGACAGCCTGAAACTGGCTGAATTGTGGGAGTAGAATGGCTCTTTGTTTTGCCCACTTGCTGTCACCGTGGATTTGATTGTCTCAGTGGGCAACATGGCCTCAGACACAGCCATTCACACACAGTCACCCCTGTGGATGGACATTTCTTTTGGCAGGGCTCCCAGATGGCGCTGCAGGTTCTCTGTGGGCTGCATCCATCAGAGGCAGTGATTGAATGTGTTTCTGAAAGACCGAACGCCGTCATGACGGAGCATCAACGTTCAGAAACCGTCCCTCTGCCAAATTTCACTTCTGGTGAGAGATCAAACTGTTAGAGGTTTTATGTAGTCGCTAAGGTTTGTCCAAGCTTTGTAAAATCAGATTTAAATTTCCATCTGAGGAGAAATTACCTCTCAAAGATGTTGGATCAACTAGTCACTGAATACAGGGAATAATAATTAGACAATCAGTCATTTCATTTCAAGCCTTGTGAGGATTTCCTGCGTTTCTCTGTTTTCTACAGTACAATCATTACTTTTGGATTGTGAATGAGACAAAACAAGCAACTGAAGATGCCGCTAGGGGTGTTTGTAATATTTTAGGATATTTACAGACACTTAGCAGATTAAAATGAATACTAAATAAAGAAAATCAACTGTCTGCTAATTTTTAGTTGGTTTAATTGAGTGTCTGTCTTGGAGTTGTAGATTTTTGGGGGGATAAATTGCCTTAAAAAGGGAGTTGGATATCCAGTGTTTCATATTGATACACAGATTTACATGTTTGAGCTGCACGATGGAGCGGCATTTATGTAGTTTAGCTTTGTTAATTTGTCTCAAACTTTGAAATTAGGAAGAAAAAGCAAAAAATCAATTACATATGCAGCCATCAATGGTCCTTAATCACAGAAAAAGTAACAAAATACAATAAATGTACATATGTATCAACTCTTTTTTTCACTTTGACCTACTTTTCCCAAAATGTAATGGGACCTATTCTGCATCACTGGCAATCAATAAATATCTAGTCATAGCTCCTTTAGTTTTTTTGGTTTTGTTATCATTGTGCAACCATTCTGCCAAGAAATAAAAAATAAACAGTGAACTAAACTATGCAGGATATAATATGCTCACACATATTAACATGTCATCGTACAGACCATAAATGAATGCCATCTCTTCACATTAATAGTACCAAGCTGCTAAATCCATGAGTAATTGTGCATCTGCTATGGAGTTTGTGGAGCCAACACATATAAGAACCGTATCTTCATCATATTCAATAACTGAACTAAACCCTATATAAAAATAAGTGTTTTTCACCGCACTTTTTCAATGGACCTGCACCAAAATGCATTGTGGGTTTATGAGGGCTACGTCCTTGACCCATGCCCTACCCTATACCAAGTTTCATAAAAATCAGATTTACACCGCTTCTAATAAAATCAGTTATTTTAGTGTAGTCCTGCTAACGGATGGACAGACGGACGGACAGACAGATGAATGACCTTTGGTGGAGGTAATGGAGTGGGATTTAGTGGAGCTCATATTCATTTAGGTTTTATTCATACGCAAAAGCTCCGTCTGGTAATGTTGGAGTTTCGTTTGAGTGGGACTGAGGGAAGGTTCTCTAATGTGGGGCAGTTTGGAAGCGAATATAAATGTATGCACGTGTTTTATTATGAACATACAATTGAATTTTCCATTAAAAAAACAAACATTTGTAGCCCAGTCTGAATCAGCAGGTCAGGCTTTAGAATGAGCACATCTCTTCTGCAAATGTGACTTATATGAACATAATTTAAGTGTTTATCACATTTCGGTAATTACACAAATTAAACCAGAAGAACATCATTTTCCTACCATGAACCACGGTCATGGAATAATCAGCAAAAAACTCGTAAACTAGAAACACTACATTAATGATTTTAAAATGATCATGGAGAATGCAGTGAAGGAAGAATGCCACTGTTTTTCTTGATTCTGTTGTATTCTTCATTATGGATTATCTGTGTGTTTTATTTACTTTTGACTCATATGGCTGCCACCTTGGCCAGGTCCTCCTTCCAAAAGGGATTTTTAATCTAAATGGGACTTCCTGGTTAAATAAAGGCAAACAAAATAAATAAATATCACAGATGTCATTCGGACAAATTTAGCCAGGGAAATACTAATACTTCTCATTACAAACCAATGGAATAACGCACTAAAATGTCCTCCTGTGTGTTTTCTACTACTTAAAACTAGAAACACACACCTTTGCTTCAGCCATTTCTGTCCTCATGTGCTTAAGGATAATGAACTTGGGGTAAAATGTGAGCTTAAAATGGTCGATGCTTAAAAATGAAATGACTCTGGAGCCGCAGGGTTAGTCGGAGGCTGTTGAGCCAAAGGATGTCTCATTAAAACAGTATTTTAGTGTTTTATGACAACGCTTACAAGCAATGTCAGTTCCATTAAGGTAGAGTGGTAGTTAAAAAGACCGTCCCATCATCCGGAAGGTGACCGATTTCATCTGTGTGACACCTACCGTGGAAAACCTCAGACGCCCCGAAGCCGTCTCCTCCATTCAACCAAGTTTTCACATGGATTAATTGATTTGTTCAACCCCTTTTAAATGTTTAATTAACCTAGACCCAGATTAAAATGTCACTAACATGAAAACCTCAGATCCTTTATCGTGGCCTGTTGAGCTGAAAGTAATTTTACGAGTCTTGGGAAATGACATTTTCTCCAAAGGACATCTTATGGCTGGATTCAATCTGTTGGTGGCAGTCACACTGGAACAGAGTTCTTACCAGTGCAAACAAAACTCTGCAGAACAAAAAAAGAAATAACTGCTTGGCTTTCTCCCTTGAGATAAGAATTTATGTGTGACGTTACACATCAGCCCTGTCTGCAGTTTTGCATTGATAAAAGGTTAATGTAATATTTGGACCGTAAGATTTCCATGCTCGACTGAGTAGTGATGCAATGTTTAACCCATAAAGACCCAGTGTTGCATTTCTGGAAGCTCCCAAGTTTTTTTTCTCTCAATTTAATCTTTCTTAAGTGCTTTGTAACCATTTAATTATATTGCCCTCTGTATTTTTCACTCTAAATCATGTGCTTTACTGTTCTTAATATCCTATATATAATTTAGATGTTCATGAAAACTCTGTAAATTCAAAGGTTATTATATTAGAACAGAGAAAACTGAAGAAAAAGTGACATTTTTAGCAAAGATATAAATAACTGAACATAAAATACTTGCATTCTTCGAGCGAAAATCTGGCATTTTCCTATATTTAATTCACTGATCATGTAGATGTCCATAAAAGCTCAAAGTAAAGTTGAGGGTCATTATATGAAAAACGGAGAAAACAAAAAAAAAGTGACTTTTTCAATAAAATATATCAATAACTGAACATACACAAAGTGTGTCCATCCACCGTCATTGATCCAACTCCATGGTTTTTACTGGTGAATCAATGTTGTAGAAGATGATGGGGTTTCTATGGTAACTACGGAGCCTCTGAATGTCCAAATGGGTCATATCTGATGAAAAATAGCATTTTACCCCAATTATTTACATGTATTGATGGAATTAGTGGATCAACATGTATTAAATATTGTAGATCAGTCGATGCTTTTGGTTGTAGGTGGATGTTTGGGTCTTTATGGGTTAACGCAGAATGCTACCCAACATTTTTTTGTTTTATTGCTGTTTGCCACGGGGCTGGTTATAATGTGTTTTCATACTCGGATGCAGAGAGATTTGTTCAAGTTTTTTCCCATAGACAAACTCCGGAAAAAAAATGTTAAGTTGTCATGATAGCTGCTAAACACGTTTTTCTCCATGTCTTTGATGTCATCTCGAGGCCAAACATTTAGCTGGCAGGCAAAGTTTTTTTTTTTGGAGGTTTTTTTTTGTCGAGCAAAACTTCCCCCTGAATTATAAATGAGCGCATCAGCTCTGGATGTGTCTGCTGCTCAGATCATCTGCAGCGGGCCCTCCTAATGGATGCAGTTTGGATTGAATGGAGACACATTTAAAGGCCCACACTTTGTCCCAATTGAGACTGATGAACTGACATCGGTTCGCCTCCAGAAACTCACTCTGTTTTCTCTGATACTGTGTGGTGTTGTAGTGGCACTGTTGCATCAAACTAAACAAACCTCCGGAAACAATGGGGCTTCTGTCAACGTTTCAATTCAGAATGCAGCTAAGTTTTGTCAGAGGCCGAAAAAAAAAAGGCTTGTGTACCGATTACTTACGATTTCAGTCCTAAAGAGGAATTCATCAGCTTAAATATACTGCAGTAAATCTCAGTTAAGACTAGATATAATAATAATAAAATAAAAACCTAAAACACACACAGTTTACAAACGGCCCACTCATACAAATGATTATCTCATTGACAAGACTTCTTAGAGTATGTCCATATATTTTAAAGAAGTGATGTTTTGTCTCTGTCCCATTCAACCAACAACTGAACATTTTAGGTAATTGGCTTCAAGTTCTGACATATTTTCAGTTTTTACTTCAACTGCTGCTGCTGATAAACAATTATGTCGTACTCGGAGAAATGTTCGTCGGAAGTCTTGACCTTATATGTGCAAATGTTGTGACGTAACTAGTTATAGATGCAACAAATGAAACAGGAATTAAAACGGGTTGTAGAAATCTACTCAATTTTTGCCCAAATGAATATAAAGATAGTTTTGCAGCACCTGGAGGGTTCAAATTCAAACTGCATGAACTATTAGAGTCCAAATACACAAATAAATGAACCAAAGACTAATAAAAGTGGGTTTAGATAAATATGAGCCCTTTAAAGAAGCTGTAAAAATGAAATTATATTTTTATCAATGTAGTTTTATATTCTTTTCCATAGCCTGTTTCTTCCACGTCTTGCTACTGTTTGCAGTGTTTCTCTCCTCATTGCAGCCCATCATAGTTTCATAATGAAGTGAAAACAGTTTTATTTTGTTAATCTGTTTATATTTCAGTGTTTTGAGCTCTGTGTAAAACCAGGATTACTGTACGATCAGGAGTCTATAGTCAGCTGTCGGCCGCCATCAGTTCTCCACATTTGTGAAACGTTCAGCTTTATTTACTTTATTTTATCACTGACACGCAAAGAAAGCTGTCATGCAACCTCCAGCAGGTTTACACGGACTAATAATGTTCTCAAACTCCAAAGGATCATTAGAACGTCTGTAAAATACCATGTCTTTAGCTTTATTTGTCATTTTTTTTTTACCTTGTTCTGCTGCTGTACAGACAGAAATGCTCTTTATCTATCAGTTTTAATAAAAATTCAGTCACTTTAATAAGAAAAAAAAATCACCGGTGGCTTTGATTTATGAGTGTAAATGTATTGCATTTAATTGAAAATACACAGATGTAGATCTTGAGTATCACCATTCATTGTAAAAACAGTCAGATGTTATTCTTGGTCCGTATTATCCAGCCTTCCTTGTTACCTCAAGCGACCAGTAAATTAAATCAGCCACTGGTCATTGCTTATTTTTAACTCAACTCTAAACGTCTTTCTGCAGTGATTTGTTTCTAGTAGATTTATCTGGATGAAAAAACAGTCCCGGTAACGTTTCCCTCATTCTTTTCTCCTCAGATGCATCCTGTTGCCTCTGCTCAGTGTGAAGCCTCCCCAGCAGGCTCTGTTCCTGCTGGTCGACTCCATCGATGAGGGCTGTCAGCTGGGGGAGGGGGAGCAGAGGTCGTCCCCCGGCTCCCCCAGGACCATCGCTGAGCTCCTGGCCAGCCATCATGAGTTCCTGCCTCCGTGGCTGCTCCTCATCTGCTCCGCACGCAGGCAGAACAAGGCCATCACCAAACTCTTCACAGGTAAATACTGAGCTGTTGTTTGGGCATTAACCCCAGTTTTGGTCCTTTTTTTTTTTTTAGGGAATATTTATTCAGCTGAAACCGAGTGGAATGATACGAGATCTTCCATAAGGGAAACCACTAGAACTAATGAGTTCAACAGTGTAAATGTACCAAATGCGTGTCCAAATTCTCCTTTGTGCATTTGGATACGACTAGGATAGGGTCTCTGGCTAATTGAGTTTTCCATGGGTATATGTAGTTTCCATTATTCCAGTTTTACATATTTAATTTGGCTTCTTGACATAGAAATGGGCCAGGAATGATGTCAGGTCAGGCAGCATTTTTCAGCCAATATTTAACTTATATGCATTATACAGTATAATAATGCAGATATAACCTTAACCTAGTATATTTTCGGAACTAAACTTTGTATCTGCAGTTAATTAAACACTAGGAATGCAATTTCAACCACTAAACGTCTCTAAATCGAAACAATAATAAGACATTAACTGCTGAACATTGCAGAGTCACCAATTTTCCAAAACATTTACACTTTTGTGATTGAATTCAGAGCATTTCACTAAGACGTATTCATATTTTGACATTTAATTCTGGTGAAATTAAAGTTAAAAACAGTAAATTAAAACAGCAACGGTGATACGAAACCAAATGTTACACTAGATGAATCATAAATGATCCAAATCTTAAAATCTCTGGAAGGATTTGAACACAAGCCAACCTGCACGATTCTGTTTATATATTTATATGCTGACATGCTGCATCCTGTACATTTAGATTAGATTAGATCAGACTAGATGGAACTTTATTTATCTGTGGGGCAGAGTCCTCAGGAAATTGAAGTTCCAATAGCTGCACAACACTGGATATACACACGAGAAATGCTACAAGAAAATAGCAAAACAATAACTCTAAATAAGAAAACACCATAAAATTATTATTATTAGTAGAAACAACAAGTAGCAAGGTGGTAATAATAATAATAATAAGTAGTACTAATAATAATAATAAATAGCTAATTATGCTGTATGTGTGTATAGATAGATAGATAGATAGATAGATAGATAGATAGATAGATAGATAGATAGATAGATAGATAGATAGATAG
>JAPTYQ010000002.1:12471155-12481884 GCA_029814465.1 Ostorhinchus cyanosoma | reverse complement strand
TAACTTTTTTAAAAAAACGTTAAAAAAATTCCTCTATCCATCATTCTATCCACACACTGAAGATAGCCTTGTCCATTTAGTGACCCCCCCCTCACCCCCATCCCACTACCTCTTTTTTTTTTACATATCTATCTTATATTTATTGTAACTGTAGCTTGATTTTAAATGACTTAGTTTTTAGTGCATTATAGTGTTTGCATATTTATTATAACTGACCTATTCAGTCAGAGTCTGATTTCAACCTGCACTGTATGCAAAGTGTCATGAGATAACTTCTGTTTTGAGTTGGTGCTATATAAAGAAGAACCTGAAATGTCTAAAGAAAATAATGCATAACTGTAACAATACTCTGCCTGTTACTAAATGTTTAGTCTTTGTAGATCTGATCATTAATGCACATGTACAAATGATAAGTTCAGGCATCATTTTGTTAAAATTACACTTCTTTTTCTTCAGTTTTTTCAGGTTATTCACATCTTTTTTTGTTTGAATAGATTGTAAATGCAAAAAAAAAAAAAAGCATTAAATTAAATTTGCTGATACCTGCAGAAACCCTGTTTTTAGTGTTAGTTACACATTCAAAAAGGTGTGGGAAAAAGTTCAACACATATTCAATCCCACCCCTTTTTTGTCTCAGCATTTGCTTTTAGCGTGTTAGCTGTACTCTTTAGGTCATTGTTTTTACATTTATCTTTAACTGTTGTCACTAAACTACTTAAATAATCATGGAATTAATTTTAGGTTTTGCAGAAAGCAGTCGTTTTTTTTTGTAATTTTTCCTCGAAATTCTATATGTAGTAGAAGGAAGACTTGCTCTAATTCCTTCATTTTTATCACACCGTTAGATATGTTCCAAAGCCCTCAAGGACATAGTGGAAGAGATTACCATGTGTGGCGGCGAGTGGAGGTGTGTTTATCTAAAACAAACCCAGAAGCACATGATAAAGGAAGCCCATCGCTCCTTCTGTTTACCAGAATCTGTTGTCCAAACTGTCAGTGGCTGGTGGAGAACTCTCGTTAAACTCATCAGGATTGTTATCTGGCTTCCAGGTGTGGTTACTTACCACCGCGCCTGTGCGGAATACAATTTCACAGCCTTTTCTACCCACATAATAGCAGTCAGATGAACACAGCAGCGCCGCAGGCTAAGAGACAAAGCGTGGTTCATATTATGTACAGGGAAACGTAATATATAATCAAAGCACTCGCGTTTGACTTAAGTATTAAAGCAAAGGCGCTGAGCTTTGTAGATACATTTTTTTTTTTTTAAAGTGTCTGAGAATTATTACCCATCAGTGATTAAATAATGAGTCAGTGGGAAGCCTATTGAACCTAACAAAAACAGTAGAAGTAAAATGCAACTTCCTTTTCCTGAGTTGGAAGCTTGATAGTCATTGAGAAAAGCAGCACATGGATAGTACTGTGAGAGCCTTTGGTGACTTTTTTTTTTTTTTTGTCTCTTGCTGTCCTAGTAACCCTGAGAAGCATGAAGTGTAAATAAAAGTATGCAAAAGCGCTCTCCTTGCCCTTGGGCTGCAGACTACACAGACCATGAACAGACTGTCGTAACATGGAGGAAAGTCACCGAATGCCCATTAGGGGAGGCCAACACGGAGACATTTTTCCACGTCTCGGCGAGGAATTCCCATTAAAGATCATTCATTAAGACCCACTGTGATAATTTATTTTTTGCAAGGCGATTTTCTAAAGGTCTTCGCTGGGAGCATGTAGCACCATAATAAGAGGCACTGGAGAGATGTTTTACAGACCATTGATGTGCTACAGGCATGGAAATGATGGCTCCCCTGCTCTTCAACATTTTGATTCTTGTTCGTCTTTAGCCTTTAACACCGCTTCGCTCCTGCTGATGCTAATAACCTTTATAGCCAGTCAGTGGATAGAATGAGCCAACAATTAATCAGGCTACAATGCAGAAAGAAAGTGCATTTTGGATACCATCAGAACAGTGGTTTTTCAACCTTGGGGTCGCCTGGAATTCAAATGGGGTCGCCTGAAATTTCTATTAATTGATAAAAATGAAAAAAAAACAACAACTTAGTAATAGAATATATATGGTGAGATGACAGAGACAATCACAGACATAAAAGACAAACTGAGTCTGAAACTGAAGCACTGATTGTTTATCTGTTAAATGTTCACTGTAGTCAGTTTCAGATGCTGCAGCTCTTTCATAATTCATAGTTTGAGTTATTGTTTTTCAGTGTTAATTTTGCGGCTGGACTGACTGTATATGTAAAATTCTCACTATACGCAGTAATCTACACCTGGCTTTTCTGCCTCTGTCCATAATAATCTACATTATATAGCATAAATGTCACCTAAAATGAACATTTATTTGCAGCATAGTAAAATTAAACTATTACATGATCAAAAACAAATTAATTTTCACAAAAAACAAACAAAAAGTCTCTGTTTTGAATGTCTGTTGTCGCCAGAAAACAGGGAGATGAACCAAAAAAGGTCAGAAACCAATGCATTAGAAGTTCTTTTGTGCCACTATGTAAGTTTGGTTGCATCTTGTTTCGGTACATCGCACTGAAGGTATTTCAGTCACGTTCACACTTTAAACTGCTGCTTTTTCATTGTCAGACACATATTGATGCGCTATAGTCCACTAATAGCCTTGGTTTAGTTTTTTGTTGTGCTTCATGGTCTGAACTGATGCTAATTCCTGCAGATAATATATGCTCCCAGCAGCCAAAGGGGTTATGCTCTCGATTCCTCTGAAGGTATTATAACAACATGGATTTCCTGTTAATTATCATATGTCTAAGGAAATGAAAGGTCGATTACCCAGAGAAACTAGATCAGTGGTTAAATACTAGATAATCTCAAGGTTAAGTTTAGGTTAAGATAGTGGCTCAGAGGAGAAACAAAATGCTGCTCTCGCTCTAATTTTTTAGACTTTGTTTTCTACACTATCAGTTTTCTATAGTTGACTTGTCTCAGTTATTTGCTCTTTTTTTTTTTTTTTTTTACCTCATCGTAACAGCAGAACGGTGCTCTGGCTGCCTTTTTGAGCTGAACAAATTACAAACTTCATATTCTACTGTCTTTATTCGGAGTTTCCTTGAACCACATTTCGAGGCCGGACCTGACATGAAGGAACAGGGGGGAGGAGAAGAAAGGGGGAGAAGAGAAGGAAAGAGTGAAAGGGGAAGGAAACGGTGGCAAAGACCTTCACAAGAAAATATCAACAATACTAATAACAACCATGGTAACAATAACTGGAACCAGAACTGAGTAAACTGGGCAGAAAGATGAAGAAATAAAAAAGGAAATAAAATAAGTCAGACCTATTAAATGAGAAATATAAGACCTTATATTTCAGTTATTTGTTCTACATACATAATCTTGATAATTGCCTTCTGTATGAAAACATAAATGTCATATTTCATCAGTATCTCCGTCATTTTCCTCTGAGATTCAACTACTGCTGTTTTAATGACAAAACCATTGGAACCCCCTTGTACTGATACGTACTCATTCATTATTAGTACTTTGCATTTACTATGTGACTAATTGCCCTGTGTGATTGTTTTTTTTTGTTTGTTTTAAAGGCTCTTTTTGTTATTAAGCCTATACGACACTGGGATAAAAATGACAGATCAGATAAAATACTCCAACTGCTATTAATTGTTTACTAAATTGCCATTACTGTGACAGCTCTACCACAGACTTCATTTGTCTTCAGACCGTCTAATCTGTTTTTCTTTGTGTTCCTTTAGGATTCCGCAAAATCAGCCTTGATGATCTGCGCAAAGCCTACATCGTCAAGGATGTACAGCAGTACATCCTTCACCGGCTGGACCAGGAGGAGGCCCTGAGGCAGCATCTGACCAAGGAGACGGCAGAAATGCTCAATCAGCTCCACATCAAAAGCAGCGGCTGCTTCCTCTACCTGGAGCGTGTGCTGGATGGAGTGGTAGAGAACTTCATCATGCTTCGTGAGATCCGTGACATCCCCGGTACACTCAACGGCCTTTACCTGTGGCTCTGCCAGAGACTTTTTGTCAGAAAACAGTTTGCCAAAGTCCAGCCCATCCTCAATGTTATTCTGGCAACCTGCAGGCCACTCACCGTCAAGGAACTGTACCATGCAGTCTGGACCAAAAACATGACTCTGACTATGGAGGAGTTTCAGAAAAAGATGGATATTTTGTCCAAACTGTTGGTCGACGGTCTTGGAAGTACTAAAATCCTTTTTCACTACAGTTTTGCTGAGTGGTTGCTGGATGTTAAGCATTGCACCCAGAAGTATTTATGCAATGCAGCCGAGGGACATCGAATGCTGGCGATGAGTTACACTTGCCGGGCAAAACAACTCAAACCACTCGAAGTGCAGGAATTCGCTCTGCACCTGGTCAATTCCAACCTGCAGATTGAACCGTTTAATCTGGCTCTTTGGATGGTTTGGAATGGAACCCCCGCTAAAGACTCTCTGACCACCTCGATACCAAAAGAACAGGAGGTTTTGCAACTTTTGGTCAAAGCTGGAGCTCATGTTAACAATGAGGATGACCACGCCTCGTGTATTGTACAGCAGGCCCTGGAACGAGAGGACTCAATACGGACATTACTTGACAATGGGGCATCTGTGAATCAGTGTGACTCCAGCGGGAGAACTTTGTTGGCCAACGCTGCATACAGCGGGAACCTCGATGTGGTCAACTTGCTCATTTCTCGAGGAGCAAACATGGAACTAGAAGACAACCACGGACAAACGGCACTTACTCTTGCTGCGAGGCAGGGTCATACAAAAGTGGTCAACTGTCTCATTGGCTGTGAGGCCAACATAAACCACACCGATCATGACGGATGGACTGCACTCCGTTCAGCTGCCTGGGGTGGGCATTCAGAAGTCGTATCTGCTCTGCTTTATGCTGGTGCCAAAGTGGACTGTGCAGATGCTGATGGTCGAACTGCTCTGAGAGCTGCTGCTTGGGGAGGCCATGAAGACATAGTGTTGAACCTTCTTCAGCATGGGGCTGAGGTCAACAAGGCAGACAATGAAGGAAGAACAGCTCTCATTGCTGCAGCTTATATGGGACACAGAGAGATCGTCGAGCACCTGTTGGATCACGGAGCTGAAGTTAATCATGAAGATGTGGACGGCAGGACTGCGCTCTCAGTTGCTGCTCTCTGCGTTCCTGCAAGCAAAGGCCATGCTTCTGTAGTAAGCCTTCTTATCGACAGGGGGGCAGAGGTAGACCACTGTGACAAAGACTGTATGACTCCTCTCCTTGTGGCTGGCTATGAAGGACACGTCGATGTAGTCGATCTGCTTTTGGAAGGTGGAGCTGATGTGGATCACACAGACAACAATGGTCGCACCCCTCTTCTTGCTGCTGCATCAATGGGCCACGCCTCTGTTGTCAACACGTTACTTTTCTGGGGGGCTGCTGTCGATAGCATTGACAGTGAGGGAAGGACTGTCCTGAGTATTGCTTCTGCTCAGGGAAATGTGGAGGTGGTCAGAACTCTGCTGGACAGAGGTCTGGACGAGAACCACAGGGACGACGCCGGATGGACTCCACTACATATGGCTTCATTTGAAGGGCATCGCCAAGTATGCGATGCCCTCATCGAACAAGGAGCTCGTTGCACAGAAGTAGATAACGATGGTAGAATACCGCTGATATTAGCTGCACAAGAAGGACATTATGACTGTGTGCAAATTCTTCTGGAAAATAAATCATGCATTGACCAGAGGGGATATGATGGGAGGAATGCTATCAGGGTGGCTGCACTGGAAAGCCACAGGGACATTGTTGAGCTGCTGCTGAGCCACGGTGCTGATATCGATTTCAAAGATGCAGACGGACGCCCAACGCTCTACATACTGGCACTTGAAAATCAGCTGGCCATGACGGAGTATTTTCTTGAAAACGGAGCCAATGTGGAAGCTTGTGACACTGAGGGCAGGACGGCCCTCCACGTGTCCTGCTGGCAAGGGCATGTTGAGATGGTGCGGCTGCTGATTAACTACCACGCTGATGTGAACGCCTGTGACAATGAGAAGCGATCTGCCCTCCAGTCTGCTGCATGGCAAGGCCACACAAAAGTCGTTCAGTTTTTGATAGAAAATGGGACACATGTGGATCATACATGTAACCAGGGAGCAACAGCACTAGGCATAGCTGCCCAGGAGGGTCACATTGACGTTGTGCAGATACTCCTTGAAAACGGTGCGGACCCTAACCACGCTGACCAGTTCGGACGCACAGCAATGAGAGTGGCAGCAAAAGGGGGGCATTCAATGATCATAAAACTGCTAGAAAAATACGGAGCCACAACTTTAAACGGCTGCAATCCCTCTCCAGTGCATACTATGGAAGAAAAAACACCTTTAGCTGTGACTGGTAAAATGCAGTCCCTCACCATCAAATCAAGTAGCTCTGGCAGCACTGGAGCAGGAGATATGCAGTCATCTGGACGTTGTCTACCCAACGGACCTGTCCATGCATTCAGTTCACCTTCAGAATCTCCAGACTCAACTGTAGATAGGCAGAAATCCTCCTTGTCGAATAACTCTCTCAAGAGTTCAAAGAACTCCTCTCTGAGAACCACATCGTCCACGGCCACAGCTCAGACTGTGCCGATCGACAGTTTCCATGGACTGACTTTCACAGAACAGATTCAGCAGCACTCACTGCCTCGCAGCAGAAGCAGACAGTCTATCGTGTCCCCTTCATCTACAACAAAGTCCATTGGCCAGCAGCCGTCATCTCCATCCAACGATTTCGACTGGTCTCAGTTAAAACCAGGCCTCAAGGTGACAAAGGGAAATAAGACCGGGGCGTCGAACGGTAAAGCACAGGGAGACAAGAAGAAAACTAAGAACGGATCCAACCAAGGTCAGGTTTTGGAGTACGAGATGACCCAGTTCGACAAGCGCATCGCTCTCAACAAAACAGTCGCAAATATCGCAGTGAAGGATCCCCACTGTAAGATCATGATCGGCGGTTCTATTCAACAGGACCGAGGACAGAACCAAGACCAGTTCTTTATCCAGCAGCAGAGCTGTCCTGACAAGAAGAGGAACGGCATCATGACGAACCCTAACTATCATTTACAGGGTAATCAGGTTTTCTTGGGTAGGGTATCAGTTCCTCGGACTGTGCAAAACAGAGGCCACCAGGATGTTCTAGAGAACTATCCCATAGGGGAAACCGAGCTCAGCCTTAAACAAGCTCTGAAACTACAGATTGAAGGATCAGACCCTGGGTTTAACTACAAAAAGGAGACTCCATTATAGCTGGTAAGATCTACGTTCAGAATAAACCTCCGCTACGTGTTCTTGTTGAAAATCCATAAAGCAGTTGTGTCAGAGTTCAAAGTAAGGTCAGAGTGACGGCACGTTTACACTTGGTGTGGTTTGTCTGTTCATTTTAGCAAACAGAGGCTACGCTCAGGCTTTGAGTTGTTATTGGATCACAGTCAACACAAGCATCATTAGTTTGAATACTCAGACCTGCATGGCCTCCCTTTAAATAAGGAGACTTTTTTTTGTCAGAAGCAAAATATTAACCCAAATCATTCCTGTACACTTTCAGATGTCTTGAATGCCATCCGTCATGCAGACATTGGAGGGAATGTGCCAAAGCAACTGTTTTCATCTGCATAAAAATACTGCATTTGTTCTCATCAGTGGGAGACCTCAAAACAATACGTAGGGAAGATTGTCGATCGCTGCCTAAGGCTTATTGTGAACTGATACTTCGATGTGCCTACATCTGTTACAGCCTTCTTCATGTATTCATGCAAACTATCATTTTTAATTTAATGTAATGCTATTTAATAAACAGTGTATGCACTTTTAAAAGAGTAAAATGACAGACATGCATTTGTTCTATTCACTTTGTATCCATCCAAGTAAATTGTTTGAGAGAAACATACCAATGCTTTTTTTTTTTGTCTGTTCTGCATCCTTTTTTTTTTCACACTGACAGCAATGTACGACTGAGTACATTGTCACAAACCAGAGGACATAACAATAACTGATGTCATGGTATGAGTTTGATAGTCTGCCTTCCTAGAGACCCCAAATAATCTGTGTTAACCTTATCAGTGTGCTAAACCTATGTTGTGTGTAATATGTTAATAGCTATGGCAACTTACTTCAACAAGTATGTACAAGCATATTTATTTTTTTGGAAAAAAGCCACTTTTTGCTGCATTTTGTGTTGCATTACACTCTACCATGGTGCTCTGTTCAGAGGTTGCCTGCAATTATTTTGGTCTCCCTGTTTTCTGGCTTTGTGTGTCGTGTATTATTACAAATATCTAAGAGAGAGAGAAAGAGGTTCATCGAAAACAAAAGTCATTTTGTCCCTGTGGGATTTTTGAGTTGTGTGTTCTGTTTTTGTGTGTAAAAAAGAAAAAAAATATTTAAATAACCCATTGTGTACCGTCAGCAAAAGTCTGGTGCTAAACGCAGCGGTTTCAAGTGAAAGCAGTGATTTAAAAAATGCATTTGTCCGCAGAGTTAAATGTATAACCTACTGCAATGCAAGAAACAAAATTCAAGCTTTCTTTTGTTCTGGTCATTTTTTTCAGTTATTCCTGCTGGATTTTTCAGGGGGCATGACACAAAAGACGGCTCAAAAAAAAAAAGGGTTCAGCCATAAAGACAACTCATAGCTGTCAATGATAGTTTGAAATGCAGAGTTGTAAAGCCAAAGTTGAAACGACACACTCTGTCCCACCTCCTTCCTGTGAGAAGCTGGAAATCAGTTGAACAGGACTTAACCCTATGGGGGACGGAGGGGAGGAGGTGCTGGACTGTGACGCTAAGGGAACAGGAACATCTGTTTCTCATGAACTGTTTGGAGCTGCGTTAGCGTTTACAGGCTGTGTCATATTTTTGCAGGCTTTTCATAATGTTAACAGTGAGCTATTTTTTGCCAAGATCTGGGATTGGGGGAGTAGAAGCCTATCGCATGCACAAACACTTATAAGCCCTAGTGAAAGCTCTCAGCTCTTCAGTACAACAGCAGCTCAAAGGTGTACCATGAAGTGTCAATAGAAGGAAACGAGACGGCATCGGGTCTAGAAACAGTGTTGGAAAACATACTGTATAGTCTTATTAAGCAGATATCTTGTTTGTCTTGACTGTGTTTTGTCATCTTTGAGTTGACTGTCAGTGATTGGATTGTAAATAGCTTACCATGTACATTGAACTTTCATTTAAAAAGAATTCCTGTATTATATGAAGTGGAATTTTCTGATGTATATTAAAGTGCTTAATAAACATATTTGCTTTACTGCTGGAAAATAATGTGTTCTGTTTTTTCATATGTGTCAATAACTTTAATCAAAATCTACAGAACGGACACTTTTTCCTTTTCCGTGTAATTCTTGACAAAAACATTTAAAGTCACTTTATTTAGCAAAGAAACTTTAACTGGTTATTCATTTATATTAACAGTAAACTGTATCTGATGACATAAGGGTATTATAGTGTTTACTCATTTATTATTCATGTTTTCAGCAGTTATTGCATCCTTTATAATGTTTAACCCCTTCATGCCTGAAGTTATTTCTGAGTATGAAAAACAAAACTTTCACTCCACTGGTAGAGGAGGAATACGGACCATATTTTGGTTGCATTTGGAGTGGAAGCGGTTTGATGCAAATTCGCTACAGTTGGCATCAAGGGGTTAATATGTGATCTTCAACTCTTCATCTTATAAGATTTAAACTTCAGCCTCATTAACATGTTATAAACTATTTAGTGGTTTTATGCTGTAAACAGTGACAAAGTTAAACCATTAACCTACGTACCTTGTTTTATCTTGTGGGAAAACAGCATTTTTATTAAATATTTACATTTAATAAGCAATTGGGAATTAAAAACGGATAAATCTGCAATGCTTTACAGGTATCTATTATTCTCTTACCTCATGTATTAGTTGAATTTAGGTCCAAGAACTGAGGCCTTCAGTTCACTGACAGGTTTAACAGACTGTAAATATAAACGTATGTGTGATGATTAGAATTTTACTAAACTAACAAATATATCAACTATCAAGTAAATAAAAATTTCTCCCAAACAAGTGGTTCCAGGCACAACAAACCCCGCCCCTAACATGTATTCTAGCTTATTTTGGCATCGATCCAGCTGATGTCAGTATATCAACTGCCTTTATATATGTGCCATGTTTGGAGTAAATTGAAATTTTTAGAAACGTGAAATGTTGCCCATTACAAGTAAATGGGAGGGAAAAAAGATGGGGTCACTGGCAATCTATGAACCCAGTTTGGTATGAATTCAACCAATAGTTTTGCAGCTACAGACATCTGAAATTTCGCCCATTATAAGTAAATGGGGCCGAAAAAAGATTTTTAATGATTGACACTTTGACCAATTTTTCCCAAAATCTAATCACATTTATTCTGAGTCACTGACAATCTATAAACCAAATTTGGTATGAATTCAACCAATAGTTTTGCTGCTACAGACATTTGAATTTTGCCCATTATAAGTAAATGGGAAACAAAAATATTGAAAAAATTGAAACTTTGATCTATTTTTCCCAAAATGTAATCAGATCTATTCTGAGTCATTCGCAATCTATGAATCCAATTTGGTATAAATTCAACCAATAGTTTTGCTGCTAAAGTGTTAAAAAACAAACAAACCGAACCAAGAACAGTACCCTTGTCTCCTCTTTTTTTTTTTTTTTTTTTGGGGGGGGGGGGGGTA
>JAPTYQ010000002.1:12210049-12220126 GCA_029814465.1 Ostorhinchus cyanosoma | reverse complement strand
TCGACTCCCTCCCTCCTGAATTCTAACCGGCCAACTTGGTTGAAACTGTGGAAGGGAGGGAAAGAACAGAATGACAAAAAAAAAACAGATGATAAACGACAACGGAGCTACAAGAAGCCTCTGTGGAAGTGGAACATGCTAAGAAAACAAGAAAAGTCCATTGACATGTAGATGACAGTGGTGGTGGGGTGTGAAGGTATTGAAAGTACTGTTTGACACCTACAGTGCACTAAACTTTTAACCCCGCCCACGACCTCCAGCTCCTTTCTCATGCAGACCCTCGGACCAGATTGATGATAGCGGTGCACTTCCTCTGCAGGGAGCGCGACCTTTGGTTGAATAATAGCTGACTGTTGATTAGCCCGTCTCATTAACATTCAAGGCTAGTTGGCTCTTTTTTTTTTTTTTTTTAACTGTGCTTCCAGTCTGGAAAATGATAAATTGCTAAATCATTAATATCAGCATGAGGTAAGAATTCACACAAAAGAGTGTAGGAAATAGGTTTCCTTATAATCACACAGGTGATTTAGTTGGTCATTCAACCTATAAAAAAAAATAATCTATATTCATCAAAATATGAGCTGACATTTAAATGCAGCCTTTTCACAGCGATACATATCATTAATCGCAGAAAAACCTGCTACTTTTCAGTCTTTTTTTCAAAATGCAGGAAATGTTAGGAATGAATTGTAAACATAAAAAAAATCCAGGACTTTTCCAACAGAAGCCAAAGTTCACATCATAATGCCGGTAAGTTTGTAGGTTTAGTCATCAAAAATAATTAGTTGCGTGTATTATCACATAATGTCATACATTTTATCACATATTTGCTCAGACATAGACTTTTCTGTATTAAACCAAGACCTGGTATTTTTCCTAAACATACTAGTACCTCATCATAAAAATCCAGAAATAGTTAAATATGTATAAATGTAAATTCTAAGGGATATAGTTGAAAAGCAATAGAGGAAATAACTCTGATATCCACAGAAATGTTGCTATGAAACACATTTCTGGTTTAAAACATTGATATTAGGTAGCCGGGGGTGAAATGTACATGTACTGCTGAAAGAAATCCGATGTTAGTCTTTTAAAAAATAATCCAAATAATCTGAAGTTTTCCTCATCATGACCTGTGTAAGTGTGTTCTTCACTTTTAGGGGCTATAAACACTTACAGTGTTTATGGGGTGTACTTCCTGAGGATGCAAGAAAGCCTTATCTGTTTTATAGACCTATTTAGGTCAATACTAGATCAACACATCTGGTACAGAGAAGCACAGCAACCTTTAGCATGATGAGTTCCATTTTCACCTAATCAGGGCTATTTATTGCCGCCTTAATGGCATCCGCACAACTTTGTTATCTATGACTTGGATCCCAGAAAGTGGACGAAAAGTCATCTAGTCCAAAGAATACCTGAGAACAGCATGACTGACATCATCGTCCTGCATGTTCTCCGTGGAGGGGAAAGCTGGAGAGCACACTGAAGGGGAGACAGGTGGTAATTTATGAGTGTGTGCAGTGTTGGAGCCATTCAGGGGCTTCACCTGTAGCGGACATTCATTCAAGAAAAGCCTTTTGTCAAGCAGAATGTCCCCTGTCTGCTCTTCTGTCTCCGGCATTGTCCTCCTCTCACATTGTCTTTTAACTAATGACAGAATGTCTGTTTTTAGGCCAAAATGTCACTTTTTCAGCCCCTGACCTTAAACTTTACATTTGCACTTCCTGGAGAGTCAATTTGAAGTTTGTATTGATCCTTTTAAATGAAATCACAATGTTTTAACCCCTAAAAACCCAAACAGCCACCAGTGACCAAAGCCATCCACTGATCTAAACTGTTTAATACCTGTTCATCCACTAATTCTATCAATACATGTAAATAATCGGTGTAAAATGCAGTTTGTCGTCTTTTCATGGTCAATTTGGACGTTCAGACGACCTGCAGTGAACGTGGAAACACTGTTATCTTATGCAACACTGATTCAACAGGAGTTTAATCAATGACAACGAATGGAGATACTTGGTTTATGTTCAATTATTGATAGATTTTGCTGAAAGAGTCACTTTTTCTGTTTTTGATGTAATAACCCTCAACTTTAATCTGAGCTTTAATGAACATCTATATGATCAGTAAGTTAAATATAAGAAAACACATGTTTTTCACTGAATAAAGAAAATAATATTACAAGAAATGGTGATAAATCACTTAAGAAATGTTCAATATGTAGAACATTTCATTTGGGAACTGCCACAAAAGACACTCTAGGTCTCTATTTGTTAAAATCAGAGATGAGACACAAAAACATCACCAAGTATAGCAGTTTACAACACCCAGCTCTGAACCTAAAATATTTCTGCTGGTGGGCTTTACAGCTTCCATCATAATGAACATAAACACTCGTAAACATGGACATGAATGACTGCAGAACATCAGTGTTTGTTCTAATGGACACTTTTAGTTCCTGTATCTAGTGAATTATGACTTTAGTGATAAAAAACAGGGCTGTAATGTTTCTAGTTGATTAAAAGCAGACTTTAATGATCAGCACATGTTAAGTGACTAAACATATAAACACATATATTTATAGGATCTCCATTAACAGGATAGTATGAGTTTTTGGACGGGGTTTCACAAAGGGTCGATGAAGATGAAGCGTCAACAGTTTTCACTGATTTCCTGTTCGGCTGAAGAATCACTGCGATGCTTGAATGTACTGAGAATATTTGGACTTTTATCACAAAATATCTCAAAAATCATTATTTTTAGCCAATACTGATGTTTTATACTGAGGCTGTCGTTCCTGTAATGTGTAAACCCCATAGCAGTTACCATGGCAACTTACTATAAACTAAAATATTATTTCACCTGCATATTATTTTTATTATTGTCATCATTATTATTATTATCACTTGCTTCTTGTTGTTTCTACTAGTACTTTATAATGTCCAATTGCCTGTTTTTTTTTGTTTTTTTTTTTTAATACTTTGTTTTGTTTTTTGCTATTTTCTTGTATTTCTTGTTTGTTCACTCACTGTTGTGCTGCGATTGGAACCTCAGTTTTGTTGAGGTCTCGGCCCAAAGAATCAATACAGTTCTAATGAATCGAACCGAACCGAATCAAATCAAATCGAATCTTTTACATTTCAACAAACAGCCGTCGGGCAGACTGATCTCATGAAATCCCGTTGTATGTCACGCCAGTTCTTATGGCATTTGGCGTGCTATTAATACGCATTTCCATCCTTTCACGTGTTATTCAACGCCATTTGATCGCATGTCAATGTACGCCAAGCTCTCCGGTTTACAAATCTGTCACCCTGAACCTAACCTTAACCGCTAATCGAATGGTATTTTACGCGGCGTGAACATACACGTGGAAAGCTTATAATGCATAAGGAAAACACGCCAATTAAAAGTGGCGTGTTATCTGTACGCAATTCACGATATCACATTGAGTGCTTTACCTTCGCTTTACTTACCTGAAGGACTTCACTGAATTACTGCAGATGAGGTGCGTTCAGGGATCCTGGATCTGACAGGACATTTCAGTTTCGGTTAACTGATGTCTAAAGAGAATAAAAATTAGAATTAAACAGACACATTGGATCATCTATTGTAATACTTCAACAGCCAAATGCAAGCTCTAAAAGTACCTTTTTACCCAGCTTCATACGAATTATCAAATAATATAAAATAAAAAGTAATTAAATGAGTGTTTTCGATGCTAAAAACGGCTTTTTTCATAGAATTAGAATTAGAATGCACTTTTTAAAGTCTCCAATCCACGGGTGAACCTTTAGATGTTCCCATAAACCAACCGAATAGTGTTACTCAGATTTTTTCATTCTCTTTTACACCCTTGTTTCCTGAATTATAACTATCTCTATCAAGTATAAAACCCCCAAAAAACACTTCATCCATCAGTCATTAAGACACTGGGCCAACAGTACACAGAGTCAAAGCGCCCTGGCATCAGATGCAATAAATACTTCCCTGATCTGAAAGTGATCACATGAGTGAGGAGTGCTGGGAAAAGAACAGGGGAAAAAACATAGAGGGGGGAGCTGTACATTTTTTTTTTTTTTTCACTTTTAACTGCAGGCGCCCAGCCAGCCTTAAATAAGAGCTCTTTTAAAGTTGCACCTGTACTGTATACGGTGGGGGTAAGTCTGGAGGCTTGATGTGGGCTCAGTGTGCTCCCTACCCCTAGGAGAGGAAAGAATTAGAGGGGTCTTTGTTGTCTCCACGAGCTACACCTCATATATATTTTAAAGGCACAAATACAAGAGAGCAGCCTGACTTGCCCCCCCTTTCCAAAAAAAAAAAAAAAAAATATTGACCATGGCGGAACATCCCTGATCTTTCTGTAAAGGTAAATTGAGCGTTTGATTGTTGCCAAACTTGAACATGATTGTGAGCATGCGCCGCTGCAGCGTCGTAAAGATGAGGTACTTCCAGACAGCTGGTTTCACTTTTTTGTTCCGTCTCTCTTCCTCGTTCACTTTGCCTCACTTTCCTTTTGTTCGAGCGAAGTGTTCCTCTTTTGATTCATCCTGAGTAATGGTGTGAGATTCACGGGGCAGCTGAAGTTTCCTTTCAACTTCTCACACGACCTCCGCAGCTGGCCGTCTAACGGAGCAGGACCCTGGAACCTGGAACAGATGCAGGCGAAAAGCTTTAGGCCCCTGCGTGACAGCTATTTTTTTTTTTTTTTCCATCTGCTATGCATCCCCCATTCATCTCGCTGAAGTATATGAGCAGGAAAACGGTATCATTGAAAACGTAGGAATTGACAAGAAGTTATGCAAAATAGTGCAGCCACGAATAACTCGGCCTCCAAATTTCAGATGCAATGTGCTTCATAAGACCACTGGTAGAAGTCGTATCCAGATTAAAAGGAATATCCACTAATAACTAGGGGTGTGTGTTGGTAAGAATCTGCAAATCACAATACGAAGATCACGATACGATATAGCACGATGTATCATGATACTGTTAACTGAGGTGTAGGAAAATACCAATTCTGCAATATATGGAGATTAATTTCACAATACAGTATCGATATCAAAAAGTAATGTATGGATATTTTCAGGTATTTATAAATACATTCAAATGCAGATATGGCAGAGTTTCATTTTTGGTTTTCTTTTATGTTTATATTTTACTATTATTCAACGCTGTCTTATAAAATAATGATTATTTGAAGCATCCTAAAAGCATGTTTTACTGTCTGAGAGGTAGATGTTAGTTCCTTTGTTGGGATTATACAAAATAATGTTACAATGTTAGTTATGAACTAATAGAATATGAACATTTGAGCAGGATCTTAAAACTGTAATGTCTATATAATGTAATTTAAGTTTTAAGTTTTTACGGAGGAAAAGTTTGTGATGTAACATTAGATCCTGTTCCAATCAAACAAAAATGAGTTTAGTAACAGACTGCCCCCCCCCCCCAATCTCCTGATTGGTACACTATACTACATTTTTTGTATTAACATAGAAAACACACATTCAGACGTAAAACGGGAAAAAAAAAACATTATCGTGTTTTGTTTTGTTTTGGTTTTTTGTCTGTTTTTTTTTTTCTTTTTTTAGAACTTCTGCTCTCAATCAACAGTATCGGATTGGATACCAACCGACCCCCCCCAAATAGCATTTTCATGGTATCAACATCTGCACTGTATGAAGTCAATGAAGAATCAAATGAAGAACGTTATAATTCAATGTCCTTTCAACTAGAACTCTGAACTTTTCATACGTCCAAATCTTCCTCATATCCTGCTGTCAGAAACACAGAATAAAACACTATTTGTCACTGATTTACTCCGTTAAAACCTTGAGACCTGTACACAGTAGTCTACAAAAACAATTTTGGGTTTGCAAGGAAAATTACTTTGGAAATTTCTGTCCGCCGAGAGAATTTGGGAACCGCTGAAGCGTTGTATGTGTTCCACAGGCTGGTGTGCAGGATTGCATATCTGCATACTAAGAGTGAATACATAATGGTCAACGTCAAGCCTCACTTCTCGACACTGGAGCTGCTTTGTACGTCCGACAGCAGCTTCCAGACCTCAGCAACTTAACACATGCACACACAACACTCTGGTTAAGCAGTGATGTGGAAAAGAATTTCTCCCGGTGGTACACCAGCATTTCTTTATACTCCCTCAGAGCCTGCACACATCCTACGAGATGCCAATCATGCCACAGTTGACCATGTCAGAGCCTTCCCAGAGGCGGTGATTGACAGGTCTTTTTCTGTGAAGGGGTGTGGTCTTGAAGAGTCAAGCTGGGTTGTATTATAGAAGGACATAGTTAATAAGATCTACAGCAGGGAAAGTGCCTGCCCTTAAGGTGCAATTTCCCCTTTGGCATAATACCTCCATTGAAGGACACTGAGATAGAATCATACCTCTCGCAGAGTTTGGAATTGAAATGTTAAAGACAGGGTTGAGAGGGAATAGAAATGATCCAAATCTAAGGGAGTTTCACTTGAGCAAAAAAGGAAAGAAAGAAAAAAAAAAAAGGAAGCAAACTAGCATCGCAACATCGCAGAAGATGACGATCCTTGATCAAATCTAATTTTCCTCACACTTATTCACAACATTTATTTTCATTCGGCCACTTAAACACTCTTTCTCACCCTACTTTCACTTTTTAAGCTATGATCTAAACTGTAAAACACCCCTTCCCCTGCCCCCTCGCTTTCAGGCCTGGAAGAACAAACGTATTAAAAAAGGAAAAAAAAAAAAAAAAAAAAGATGAAAAGGTTGAGATTCCATGATCCAACTCTGTAATTCCTTGACACATTTTTAGAATCCTGTGCTTGAGTGTAAGCCTAAAATCAACAACAGATAAGCCTTTTCTGTGTCCTTTCTCTTTGATCTGAAGCTCCCCACTCCCAAAGCATGAGGGTGGTATAAGAGGGGGGGGGGGGGGTTCTCCTCAGCTTCCTGTTCAGGACTCCCCCCTCCCCTTCTGTGGATTTGAGGCTGGAGACCCTGCTGGAGGGCGCAAAAGGAGGAGTGTATGGGCTCTGACATCAAAATTTCCACTGAGTTTGATTCATTTACAGTAATAGTTTAACTGTAAACAGTCACTAATATGATTATTAAAGCATTTCGAAGGAATCGGATACAGAAGTGCCGTCATATGCTCTGGATGGCATCCATTTCGTAGTCCATTTGGCGTCCTGGCCGTTCAAACTGAAGTCGCATTGCAAAATATCAGATACGTATCAGATTTAGGACCATATATAAAAGTAGCCGGGGTCGGATTGGAAAAAATCAGATTTGTGCTGTTCAAACTGTCTTTAACAGATCAGATACAGGTCACATATGGGCAAAAAAATGGGATTTGGGCCACATTTGCCTGCAGTCTGAATGCAGCTTAAGTCACATTAGTTTGCAGGAAACATTAACCTATTTATGTCACATAGCTCTAAAATGTATATCATGTTTATGCTCTGAATGGCGTCCATTTAGTTGAGAAGCTGGGTGAGATATTACCTCATGATGCTTTGGTGTGATTGTCTTTAGGCAGGTAGGATTTGGAACAAATATCATGGGGTCAGATGTAAAGTCGAGATAATAAAGTTTACAATATGACCCACTTCGAATGTAAATATGTTGTTTTTCTGATGCCACGAAAAGTTCCCACCTAACTTTTGCACTCAAAAAATACAAGTCGCATTCGTTTGCTGGAAACATACACCTTAACATTTCCTATTTATGCCATATAGCTCAGGTGTAAAATGTATATCCTGTTTGTGAGAGGTAGAAAAAGTAGAAGAGGGAGCGACATGAGGTCAGCTCCTTTATGGAGGTAATCAGAGTTGTCTTCCTGTCTATTCTCTCCTATTCACACAGCCTGGCCTTCATTCCCAAAGTGAAACTGGACACCGAGGGTTTTGTTATGGGTTTACAGCTCCAGAGGACGAGGAGACAAACAAGACGGCACAGAAAGAAAAAGACTGTGTTTCCCCTGGAGTTGTTGCACCGCTGTAAAACTGACACTAAACTTAGAAAAACAGTTTACATAAAAGTTGGACTGGAGTTTTCTCTTTGTTGCTGCTCTGGTTCAGATAGTAGTTTAATTACTGAGTCTGGAGCTATAAGTAATTAAGTTAGATTGTACAACCTTGGCGTGCAACCATAAAATAAAAGGAGACATCTGTGTACTATCAGAGTTCTTCAGCGTGAATCTAAACACTGAGGAAGTTTGATTCTCACATATAAATCACTCAGATAAGGACATCGAGTACATGCCTTGCAACTAATAGCAGACTAACCAAGTATGTTAAGCAAAGCAGATCTTACTTGGAACTGTTATGGAATTCATTTAAGTGTGTGACTCGTCCGTTAGTCTCCTGTTGTATGTCTTATTGGTGTTGCAAGAAAATACCCACAGATGCATCCCAGGCTTCTTTTGCAAAAACCTTGCAGTGAATTTAACCCAAATGTTTTATTATTAATCTGAAGTTACTACAGATCCTCCTCTATTCAGGATTTCAAATCAGATATCCAGTTAAAAGTCTGCATTTTGGAATACACATCTCAATTGGGGGTTTACTGCTGTTTGCCACACATTCTCATGTCTGTTTACGCTCACTTTTGTGTATTCTGTACACAAGCAGACAGATTTGCAAGCTGAGGCAGAAATGCATCCCAAAAACAAAAGCCTATAAGGAAAGACTCAGATATCAACATGTTTTAGGATGTGCGTGAGTCAGTGGAGGCTGTTTGACCTTTCAAACAAATCAGCCATCGGTGTAAAACACTCCGAACACTAAATTTTGATTCAAATATACATTAATCAGAATGTGCACGGTCACACCTAAAAATTTAAATCAGTGGAGCATTTATTTTCATTTGTCAAGTACATATATTGTCTTCTTTTTTATGTAGTCATGGAGAAAAAAAAGGTTTTAAAAATGGTTTTAAAAAATGGTTATGCAATCAAAGTCACATGATAACTCCTGTGTGGATCATGTGACTAAAACAGACAGAAAAGAAAACATGGAATGAATAAAAGCACAGTTTTTGTCAGTACAATGTAAGAACTGAAGTGATTTTGGTTATTATCAAGAAAACATGGAAATGTCTAGATATCAGCTCTGAAATTAAACTACTATGAGCTATTTTTGTTGTTATCATATTTGTCCAAACAAATGTACCTTTAGTTGTACCAGGCATTAAAATGAACAAGAAACTGAAGAAAACAAGGGGGGGTGAAATATTTTTTTCAATGACTGTATGTTTATATATAATTGTTGTTTTTTTTTCATTTTGCATTTTTTCAGCTTTGCCTGAATCATAAGAAACATGAGGAGCCACAGTTCCATCTGTTTTACTGCTAATGCTACACTCAGCTTGGATCAACATTCACATTCTATACATCCACCACAAGGATGTCAGATAAACAAAACCATAAAACCAACTGTCAGACAACAGAACACAATCCAACAGCAAGCACTTCAATGGGAACATATCTAATACAATCAAACAGTCCAAGACCAGCATGTTACATGAATAATTTCATAAAACAACAGACCAATGACACAAACTCTGCAGCGCTAAGCTAACACTAAGCTAACACTAAGCTAACGCTAAACAGATCCAACAGTACAAGTATTATTATCAACTGATAAAACTTCCTGAACGAGATAAAGAGGAGTAAAAAAATAAAGGTTGTATTATGATGATCATGAATTTTGTCTTACCTTTGCTGTTTTATAATCATAACTTGGTTTAAATGAATGAAATGTCTGCTATGGGTCAATGTTATGTGTTACATTGAAATGATTCCCACTGGAAACAAACGGCCCAGGCCTGAACAGGTTCTTAAGTTGATTAAAAATTAGTTAGAAATGAGTGTAAATGTGCTTTATGCCTAACACTGAACTTCAACAACACAACAATGTCACAGTAAGCGTACATATTTACATTAAAGAGAGTCATTAAAACCCTAATCATGTCTCATCACATTTGTATCTATTTGTCATGTGTTTCTTTTAACAGGCTTCGAAGTCACCAGCTGTCTCATAGACCTAAACTGCTGCCGGGGACCAAAA
>JAPTYQ010000002.1:12072185-12085770 GCA_029814465.1 Ostorhinchus cyanosoma | reverse complement strand
TCTGGCAGTTCGTCAGTCAGTCGGTAGTTAAGTAGGTTGGTGGGTAGATAAGTAAGTTTGTAGGTAAGTAGGTAGGTTGGTTGGATGGATGGATGGATGGATGGATGGAAAAATGGACGAATGGATGGATGGTTTTGACTGATGAACACATGCCTCAATGATGGCATAATTTGAACTGGAATCAAAAAAAACTTTTCCCCTTTGACTGTAATACCATCATTCTCTGAAATATGACTTGGGTTCTCCATCTCATGTCTCCTCAGGGCCCAGATTTACAAAACTACACCATAAAATGCCACGATGTCTGCATTTTTACTGCTTCTTCCATCATCAAAAGCATGTTGAGATAAATGTACATTTGCGTCTTTTTAGTTCTACTCCAGTCCTTTTGTATTGTTACAGCTTCAACATAATTTCTGTCAAGTTATGTTTCTTGATTTTGTTATTTTACACTGTTTAATGACATCTTGTTATGTCTTTAAAACTGATCCTATCCTTTGCTGCTCATGTGGCTTTAGTGAAATTTTCTTTGACAGACTTCTCCAAGGAACACTCTTCTTCCACTTTAATAAGGAAAATCAATTATCAGCTCATTTCTGATATGATTATACTTTGTACTTTGATACTATGAACTTTGTGAAGTTTAGGAGCATGTGTCATATTCTATCCGCTCTTCAGATGGTTGTAGAATCGCTGTCCAGTGAGAACCAAGCATCTCTAAATCATCAAATTGTCATGAGCTCATAAAGACAGCTGCATGAAATGAAAATAAGCAAAAAAAGCAAGTAACAGCTGTCACTTTGGGTGACAGCACTTACTTCAGTCACTGCATTAAAAAAACAGCCCTGTAATATTTCCATTAAAATGTTGTTTGGTGATTAGTAATGTTATCACCACTTTAAACCAACAGTATGAACAATAAAGTGACTGTCAAAGCTATTTCTATTTTACCTAGTAGTATAGTAAACAACATAAACTACAAATACACTTAAAAAAAAATAACATGCACTGTTAGGGATAAACAGGACGAGAACGGAATAAATTTAGTAGAGACAGACACCCAGAGAGCAGCTCTCCGGCAGCTCTGCAGCAGAGGGGTTAGGAGCAGCATTTATGAGAATAAACGAGATTTCCTGAACTGAGAGCATTCCAAGGGCGCCGGTGGTCTCAGCTTGCCAAGAGGCAAGACGACACATGCTGGAGATGTCTGCCAGGTAGCAGAGCACAAAGAGCCCTCATTTCCTCCCTATCCCTCCCTAACTCCCCCCCGACACACACCTCCCTCCATCATCCTCATCTTTTTTTTCTCCCTCTCTCTCTCTCTCTCTCTCTCTCTCTTTCTTGCTCACCAAAACAGAGGAGGAGCTGACGGAAGTGCAATCCATCTATTTACTTATAAATGGTAGGTCTTACTCTTATTATGGACATCTTAACACAGAGAGGATATGTGTGGAGAATACTTGGACCTTGACCAAAAATAACACAAAAAGACTTTAATTGGAACACATCATTTATTCCAAAAGGTGAAAGTTCATTAATGGAGTTGCACATGTCCCCAGACTGAGTTAGATGTTTTTTATGGATAGATAACCTGTCTAAGGTCTGGTCGTGCAGGTTTTCTGAGCGTCTGGTCGGATTGGAGGCTTTTGCGGTGGTATTCTTGGATGCACACATGTGTAAGCTGATACTAATACAGCCCTTGAAGTTTGATACTTGCCTGGGGATCCAGCTCCCCCAGTGCTCACAAACAGACACACACATGCACACAGCTTCCCAGAGCTCATCTATCCCTAGGTGGTATCCCATTACTTTCTTGGACAGACACACACACACACACACACACATATATATATATATATATATATATATATATATACACACTTTTTGTTTTCTTTTGCCACTGTAGCTTCACTAAGCCACAAGCCAGAGCTCTCACTCTTGCCTTCTCATTACTGCATCGAAGAAACACAACCGGAGTAGGACATGCTTTGACTGCTCTCAAAACAGTAAGAGAAAAAAAGAGAAGATTAAAACAGTGCCTTGTGGTTTAAACTGGGAGCTTAAAACAGTGTGGTCTGGATTAAAATGCTCAAAAAGTTCCATTTAGTGCGACGATATATGAATGTGGCAGTTAAGTTGAGAGGGACAATTAGCTGGAGTGTTGATGATATTGACAGCTCAGCTCAGTTTCAGCAGGACGCCCTGTACTGTGGCAGCGGGGCCCTATTCAGAACTGTGCAGTCAGGAAAAAACACTGAATAAGCTCTAATCCTTTAAGACAGCACCAATAGAGATTCCATCATGCTTGGCTCATCACGAGAGGAGAGCAAAGCTTGGGAGATGATAATGTCAGTCCAACACAAAATAAAATATGGCCTGTTTTGACTGGCTGGCTTATAGGCGCTCTTTTAGCTAAGGGTTGTTTCCTGTTGAGAGGAGGCACGGCTCAGGTGCCAAAGAAAAGGTAAAACAAAAACACATTCACAAAGTGAAACTCCTGCAAGGACAAATAACAAAGACTGAAATGTTTTGAAGCTCATTAAAGTCGGAACGAAGAGGTATTTGTAGAGACTTAAACAGATTCCTGTCAGATACATGTATTTACTTTAGGCCAAACATTTAGTGGATTCAGCCAAAAAGTGAGGATTTGGTTTTGCTTTTCACTCTTTTAGATCTGTTTAAGTTGGAAAATCTTTGGTTTTTGGGTTGACAGTTTGGCACAAAGTACTTTGGAAAAGGTTCAATGTGTAAAATTGACTTATATGTGTGTGCGCAGAAGAAAATGGAAGCAAACCCCTTTCAGTAATCAGTTACAGAATATCGCGACTGTTCTTAGCTTGAAAGTGGAATTAGCTAAAGTCAATTAATAAAATAAAACGCACAAAACTTAATATGAGCACATGCATACCTTACATATAGAGCTTTTTAAAAGATTTCAAAAGTGCACCTGACAAGATAAATTATCCCTAAAATTAAGCGCAAGGTCTAAAGTAAATCATGACAATGAGTTCCGATCACAATGGAATACATAAAAGTTTCCTGTCAGTGATTTATACGTTGTCTGTCACTTCTTCAACAGTGCACGAGGAGGGAAATCCCACCATCCTGGCTGAGCAGGCAGGTGAAAACAAAAGCATAAATCATTTACTGAACAAGGCTGATTAAAATCTGGGACACAACCATGCAGGCATACATGACTGGAAAGTGACGACATGCACACATAAACGCACACAAACACAGGCACTGGATGCAAGGGCAGGAGAGAGAATCAAAGCTTTACTTAGCTAATGCCTGAATATTTACCGAGTGGCCCACTAATTACAGTCTGCAGGAATTCAACTGTGATTACAATTAGCAACATCCAGACCGGCTAGGAAAACATTGGCAGATGTTCAGGCTGGCCTGATGTCGGGTATTTACTTTATATGACTCCTGCTGCAGCCCAGTAGGCTACAGAGGGACATTCTGAATTAATGCACTTTTATCAAACGCACCAAACATTTGCTGGAAAGAGGACACGGGGCCAGATGCACCCAAGTCATGTGCATGAAATTATAGTGTACAGTAGAGGAGGTGGTTTTGGTTGAGTTAATGCAGTTCTTTGGACAGTCACAATCAGTGGGTCCGAAATTAAAAGTTATAAAAGCAGCACTGACTCTGTGAAGACAAGCATGACCTGCAATTATGAAAAGTGACCGTGAAATGGTCACATGTTGCACAATAACTGCTTCGCTTTGTGTTATTAGACGAAGTATGTGTCAGGACAGAAGATCCCCAGACCATAGAGGTTGATAAGTTCATGTTTTGTTTTATAAAGAACATCACAAAGAGCTGCATTTGAGCGAATCCCCCCCCCAAAAAATGGGCACAGATCAATTTAGGATACCCCTGTAAAGTTTCTCACAGCAGTTCAGCCTGTTTTTATGCAACATTAATTGGTTTAATTGGCTTAAAAATGCTTCACAAAAAGGGTTTCTACCTTCACTCAACGACCAGGTTAAGCAATCAGGTTGCACAGTATAAGTTTTCATTTATATGGTAGTTTTGAGAACATCACTTTGTCTGGCACTGTGAAAAAATGTTCAAAATATCTGACCCATATCAAGTTTGGCACCATCTCCTGTTGGGAAGCCACACTACAGCGTAAGAGGCTGATTTTCAAAGGGAGGAGCTATGGACACGAGGAGGAGAAGGAGAAGAAGTCAAATGCACAACATCACAGGATAAAGACAAGACACTCTGATTGCAGCTTGTGGTTAACGTGCTGCAAGCCATAAATTTGGTGCATTACAGCAGACTCTGGCAAACTCTTTTTTTTTTCCTTTGAAAGAAGGCAGCTGAATTAATTTTACAGTCCTTAAGTTGTTGTCAAACTTCCAATGTGGTAGCATGCCCGGGGAGCTGTAATGTGACTCAAAAGGCATTCTGGCACAATTTCACCCAAAACATAGTGTGTAAAAGTGGGAGGTAACACCAAAGGGAAAGAAAATTAGATGCACCACTGTGTCTTGATCAGAGTTCTGCAAGTTACCTCCAAACTGTACTGCATTACAGATTACTTGTTAGTGTTATTTAAGTAATTCCTTACCTTACAATATTACTGTCTCAGAATTGTAATGCATCACATGACTCCTGTATTACTTTTGAGTGACATATAGACTCTCGTCATAAATGCCGCCCCCAATACAAGAGACAGGAGACCCTTGGGATGCATAAATTTGCACCGCGAAGTACATGTGGTAAGTACTGCTATGGTCTACGATGTTCAGCGGGAACACTCGCATTTTTTTTTTTACATTTTACACATTCAAACAGGGGGTGTGTCACCAATGACACCAGTGGATGAATCTGCAATTGATAAAGAATTCTAACTAGTCACAGAACTGTTAGCTTGTCATTGCTGATCACAGGGATCATGCTAATGCTAACTAGCTTCTTAAAGCAGGGTTAGGGTTAGAGATGAGCATACGTCCATGTGGTCAGTGGACTGTCTTCTTCTGTCTTCACCCATTGGTCAAACACCAACAGGAAATAGAACTGTCCTGCTGCATTTTTGATTCCTCACGGTTTCATGGTCTTGCTGTTTTGTTTTTTTTTTTCATTTCAGCATGGCCAAAAAGTTTCTAGTAATGTAAGCACTACACTGGCAAAAAAAAAAAAAATCTAAATCGTACCAAGTGTATTTTTCCTAATTTCTAGTCAAAATATCGCATCACACTTCAAATAAGACATAATCACCAAAAGAGTAACTTGTCAGTGAGATATAAGAACTTCTTTTTATTTCAAGAAGTCTTATCGAGATCATTTTCATTTGTTCCATTGGCAGATATTTTTGCTTAAGTCAAGATTTTTTTTCTTAATTCCTGCAAAAAAAAATTAAATCTGCTGGTAAGATTTCATGAAATAGAGATACTTTTTTATATCTCACTGAAAAGTTACTCTTTGGGTGATTATGTCTTATTTTAAGTGTGATGAGATATTTGGACTAGAAATAAGAAAAATACACTTGGTAAGATTTGGATTTTTTCCAGTGTATTGAACATGCATTGAGTAAAATATTTCTGAAAATTGATAAACAATGCCTTACACTACTGCATTACAGCAAAAAGTAATCTGTAACTGTAATCCATTACATTTGTAACACGTTACTCCCAACACTGGTCTCTATGTGTCAGGACATGAGCTGCCAGAGTAAATATACCTAAAAATATCCAGATCCTAAATATTAAAGCAAGACCATTCGCTCTTATCAGTATCTGAGAGGGAAGTAATCCTGTGCTCTCAGCAGAATGTTTATTACAGTGATGTTTTTTCAAATAGACCGCAATATATCATATTCCAAAAGTCAACGGTGGGAGGAAACGCACACTATCCTGAAGTCATATTAACTTTGAACTGTTAAACGCAGCCGTGTTATTTGTACCTGTTGAGAGCAGCAGGGTGGACTTTACTGTCCCTTCAGCTCTAACTGTGGAGCTTCTGGTTTTTTTTCACCTCTTGATCTGATAAGAGCCCAGTTGGTGACTTCTGGTCCCAAACAAAGGCCCATCTGCAAGTAATCTCTTCCACTGTAAGCGCCCCTGCCTCCTGATAAAACGGATGGAGCCCAGTGTACGTTAAGGTAAACACAAAGGCCATTCAGTCAAATATAAAACACAAAACCCATGCTACAGTATGTTCGTCTGCAGGCAGATCTGTGGAGTCACTGCACACTCTCTGCAAATGCTAATAAGTGGCTTCCTGTTTGTCGGATGGACAGCTGCTCGACAAACAAGACTGACAGGGGAGTGTACTGACTGAACAGGCTGTATAAATATTCCCGGTGGCGCAAATCAATCACCGCCGCCCGGTCACAGAGGGTCAGAGGTGGGCTTGGGTGATTGGTGTAATACAAAGGAAAGAGGAAGTGTACGAAGTTTTTCTAAGCTGGGGGGGGGGGCAGTCGGAGGTGTGAGAGGGGGGTTATTTGGTGACGTGTCATCATGCAGATAAAGGGTTTAAAACTAGGTTAGAGCATTTTACACAGATATTAGGATTATCGCAACCACAATATACTGAATAAAATAAAAGTTCTGCATTCATTGAAAACCTTAGTTCAGGACAATGTATTTAAAGTGTTAAAAGTCAAAGTAGTTGTGTTAAATATAAGAGTTTCATTTAACAGCTGATATCTATCCATTTTCCATGTTTTTTCAATAATAACCAAAATCACTTCAGTTTTTACATCAATACCTATGGAATTGTACTGATAAAAACAGTGCTTTTATTCATTCCATGTTTTCTTTTCTGTTTTAGTCACATGATACACACAGGGGTTAGTACCTGATTGGACAACCGTTGTTTTAGAGGACTTTTGATGGTCTAATACTTTTTCCACGACTGCATGTTTTTGGACCAATGTAAGATACAATAAAGCATTTTACTGCGATTTTCATTTATCTCTGTTGCAACAAACAATTCCAGGAAACAGTGGGACTTGGTGTACCTGTACGAAAATGATCTATTTTTTAATCTTTTGTTATTTGTTATTAGTTTGTTCGGATGTGATTCAGCTACTGTCGTCACATTGTGTCATTATGTGCTGCTGCACATCCACCGGTATTCATATTTGTCACTGATGTCACAAAAAGCAACAGGAAGTTGGACGACAGGATGTGTTAGTAATACACAACACATTGCTGCAGGTTCACTGGAAAAAAATCTAAATAAAACCAAGTGTATTTTTCTCATTTCTAGTCCAAATATCTCATCACACTTAAAATAAGACAAAATCACCTAGAGTAACTTTTCAGTGAGATATAAGAACTTATTTTAAGACAACAGATCTTGAAAATCTTATTTCAAGAAATCTTACCAAGATAATTTTCACTTGATTCATTGGCAGATTTTTTTGCTTGAATTAAGAAAAAAAAAAAACTTAATTATGCAAAAAAAAAAAAAAAAAAAATGCTCATGGAACAAGTAAAAATTATCTTGGTAAGATTGCTTGAAATAAGATTTTCTAGATCTATTGTCTAAATATAAGTTCTTAAATCTCACTGATAAGTTACTCTTGAGGTGATTATGTCTTATTTGAAGTGTCTTGAGATATTTTGACTAGAAATGAAGGAAATACACTCGGTAAGATTTAGATTTTTGCAGTGTTCCTTTTTTGTATAAATAAATTTTCTAAAAAAAGTCTAGTCCAGTGAAAATCAGCAAAGCAAAGAAGACAAAGGACCACATTTTTCATGTGAAGCTCATATTGTAACCGACATACAATCATACGATCCGTGACAAGGATGTTTCTGTTCTACTTCATATTCATGAGTCTGCGAGATAAAAAACGTACTGTGACGATTTTTTTCCACGTGTAAAAAGTATTTCCGCGGTAAAAAGAGCTCCATTGTGGCGCACAAAAAGGACTTGATAAGCGGAAACCGTCCTGTTTTAGTGGCTCAGAGATGGACAACAATCCAGCTCCTTTCAAAGTAAAGCAAAGACCATTTTCCATCCTCTTCCTCCATCCATCCATCCCTCCCTCCCACTCTGTCCATCAAACAGCTGAGGCCCCCAGGAGTGTCTTCTGCTCCACCAAAGGCCGACAATGACTTCATTGACACGCAGGCGTCCCATTAATCTTCATTTGTCCCATCATATCCTGCTATTGGTATGGAAATGGCTGCCCATCTCCGATGTAAACTGACAGTAGCGGTAAGGGCAAGATGGGTGCTCAAAACTACTATGGGGGGGTACGGGGGGGGGCTATCTATCCATTTGGCAGCTTCCGTTCCCAGTGTAGCTCCTGGGTTTCTTATTCAAATGGCCTTAACCACACACACACTCAGTAGGGGTTGTGGGCAGGAGGTAATCTGATTTCTCAGCTGCCCGGGACACCACTTCCTGAGAGGGAGGCCAGACTGTGGAAGGATGCCTGGGGTTTCCCATCTGTCCACCCAGGGGCTTGACCCCCTACTTACTGTTAATAGAGTCCCTTTGTCTCCCTCTTTATATGCATCTTTTGTAAATACACATATGCAAATACCCACACGAACTGGCTGTTTCTTAGCTGTCATACGGCTAATGGAGTTTGAAATGAGACGGCAACCAGTTGAGGGGTGGAGGAAGTCGCTGTCATTTCCCCCACCGCAGCCGTGGATCAATTCTCAACAAGTGGGCTGGGAGCTGAGACGAGGGGGTGGTGGTTGGCGGTATGTGTGTGTTAGTGTGTGAGGTAGGGAGGTGGGGGGTAACCCAAAATTTGTATGTGAAGGATTTCTCACAGGATTATCTCCAAGTGCCAATGGATTTTCAGCTACTAGTGTACATATGGGTCGTCTACGCTCTTTCCAGCCCATTAGCCAGGGTAAAATGCAGCCGCTGTATATTTCTGTAAACCACAGATATGTATTATGTCAACGTGTTTTGTCGCTGAAGGATTTGACACTTTTCCTCAATAGGAAAAAAAAAAAAAAAAAATGTGGTGAATAGTGATACACAAAATCCAGGACTTTGCATCCCGACTCCGGTAGGTTTTTACGTCTGGGAAATAAAACGTCTTTTGTTAGAATGAGGAAAAATCAGTGGTTTACTTTAAACATTAACGGCCTGAGTCATTTTTTTCCCCCATATATTTGCAGACCTTTTCCTGTATTAAATCAAACCCTGGTATCTTTCCCTTAAAAAAGTCTTGTCGTTGCCCAAACCTGAACACAAGAAGCTTAATAATACTGTTGTTTCCGTGAGGCAAACTTTTATAGCAAACCAGACATTTCATGAAAGAAAAATGTCTCGTTTCTGGGAAATGAGTCTTTTTCTGGAAATAAAAATAATTGTGTCTCTCAGTTGTTGTGGTGCGTCATGTTGTTCATTGATCTAAATTTTTGAAAATATATCTAACTTTGTCTTCGTAAACTAATCCAGCCAATATTGAGCCAGATTGACCATTAACCACTTAAAACAATGGTTTGCATAATATCCCAGTGAAGAAAAAGAATATTGTCCTTATTTTAGACCAGAGCCCACTTGCGTAACTTCCTAATTTAATAATATTAAACCGATCTTAAATCACTGTGCACTTGCATTGCTTCAAATAAGCACCATTTACTTCAATCTGCTAAATTTACGTACCCTAATGGCCGATTTTTTTTTAGGTCGACACAAAACAATTAGGCTACATTTAAGAATATTGCCAGTCTTTGCTTTAAGGATGTTTTTATGGTGAAAGATCTGTTTTTATTCCCTCAAAAGTACCATAACTGATTGAAACACTGATACATCATTCACAAATGTTGATATGAAATGTATTTGTGGTATATAAATGTTGATTTTGCATATCCATTGTTCGAAAGACTGCAACATTTTATTCAAGTAAATGGATAAAAGGTAAGGTAATTAAAAAAAAAAAAAGTAGTACAAATTAGCACATGAGGTTATATTTTAACAGAGTAAAAACATTTCAGCTCTGTACATGTAACAGGGGATGGAGACTTGGAGACAAAATGTAGAAGAAAGACAGAGACAGACGTCTGCCTGAATGAGCAGGAGCTTAAGGAGCGCTGGGACCTTCTCCTTTCCTGTGTCCTTTTTGACAAGGCACAGACCGTGTCTTTGATCAGCACTCAGGAAATTTCATTAAGACGGAGATGGGTGGATAAGAGACCAAAGAAAGCTTTAGTAGATGGGAAGAGGAAGAGAATGGGATAAAAGGGGCAGAAAAGTAGAAAAATAGAGGGGGCCGAGAAAGACAGACGCCTGATAGGAGGATCTTCGTGGAGGGCCGGAAGAAAAAAAGAACTGTTTAAGTTGTAGCTTTAATGCATTTTTAATGGACGGAAGGAGGGAAGAAGTGTTTCTGTTGGATTTCACTTAAAGGAAAGTAAAAAAAAATAAATAAAAAAATCCCAGCACTGTTGATAACTCATGCAACTGTTATAAAAATTGCCAATTTAAACACAAAAACACCTACAGCTTCAGGAAATCTCCATATATATAAAATATTCTGCAGAATTCCTAGTCTGAAACAGCACTACCATGACATTTATTTTGACAGTCTCTTAATTTTGCGGTTATTTCTCACAAATTACAATGTGCTATAATACCTACATGTCCACGAAAACAACACATTTAAGTCTGCAGTATGCATTTCCTGCCACTAAGCATCTTTCAATTTAAAGAACAGATTTCCATAATTTCCTTTCATAATAAAAGCCCAGATCATGCACTGTGTGACTGAAACTTGGTCAGATCATTTCACTAAGATGTAACTCAATAAAATATCTTACAGCTTCACTCACGACATACACTGCCAAAAACAGAGCCAGAGGTACAATATTTCGTCAGAAGGCAATAAATGTTACAATAAATTTTACAACATTTATTTCCATCAAGAGTTGTGTTATTTTTTTTTTTTTGCATGTCTTGTATTGATGATGAGAGAGTTGGACCGCTGCATGAAGTCCAGACTCTGGAGTCTGTGATGTCTCATGCTCCTGGAACTAAAATTTCATGAGTGTGATGGATCCTGGCATTGTCACCGTGGAAAATCCTGGTTATTTTGTATATTCAGGTAGTCTACTGACATCATATTTTGGACAAATAACACTATGAAAATAGACCAACTGAAGCAACCTCAGATCATAACACTGCCCCCACAGGCTTGTACTGTAGGCACTGGGCATGATGGGTCAACACTTCATCCCACTAGAACAGGGTCAATGTGGACTTATCAGACCACATGACCTTTTTCCATCAAAACACAGTTCAGTCTTTATGCTCTGTAGTAAATAGATGGTTGGTTAAGAAATGAGAAGCCACTCACTGTATTAGTTTGGATTAAAGAACTTCTTACCAGATGAAACATGTTTATAACTGCATTCCTCATCCAGTGGAAGGATCTGACCTGTTTACTTTTTTTTTTTTTGGTCAGGCAGAGTATATTCATATTGTCTTTCCTTCTAGTGAAATAGCCTTTAGTAGCACTGAACTTAAGTTATTTATTTATTTATTTTTGTATTAGATATTTATTTGGAATGGACATGTAGATAACATCATCACAGCAACTTGGTAAAAATAGATAGAAATGACCATCGAGTTATTTTTTTGGGGGGCCAGAAAAAGTCCATCATCTGCTGTCAGGACATATGAGGCTAAGGAAACCATAGTCATGTACCGAAGTTAAATATTAACTAAACCAGGGTGTTTGCTCTTTATCCAAATAAAAATTCCAGACTTTTTCAAAACTGCAATTTTTTTCCCAAAAGACCATGACTTGATGTACTTTTATTCTTGCGTGCCTACTTCTTTGGTTGGGATTATATCTGTTGTGTGTAGTAGAAAAGTTCATTTTAATAAATGCAGGCATGAATGAATCAAAACATATGAAAATCACAAAAGTGCATGGATATCACACAAACTAGTGTCACTAGGATCACTCCAGTACCAACCAATTAGTGAAATCATATCTAGTATTTTTTATATGCTTTCCTCAAGTATTTCTTTTCTTACAAGATTATGTGCCTTTGAGCCCAGTACCGAACACATTTACCTTTACCCCACCTCCTGAATCTTTGCAAACTTTAATTTGAGGGGGAAGAATGTTTGTCCTGGCCTATAATATATTATACATATGTATAATAAGTCTAATGCGACACGGATGATTTTTCTTGCATGAAATCTATGATGTGGTGACAAGGATTTTGCAGCAAACCCTCACCAACTAAACTGTCAGGATGGAACAGGTGGAACTGAGTCGACTAACTTTACTTTCTTTGGACATTTCCCAGACACATTTAAGTTTATGGCAACATAACTTAAGATGTAGTACCATATCAAATTTAATACCTTTAAAAGACTTTTTTAAGGTATTAAACGTAGATTTGTGAATTCCAGACTTTTCAGACTTTTTAAAACCCTGCAGGAACCCTGTATATTCTGTGCATTTAGTATCCCACCAAAAGTCAACACCTTTCACTAACTTTTTTAAAGTGGATACACATTCTACTCTGAATGAAATTTGGCACCAGTTAACCAAACAACTACAGCAGTAAAAGCTTGACTCCAAACATGCATGACATGAATGCAGCCCCTATAAAGAAACATGAGGCATCTGATTCATGATTGAATGCAATGATGGTGTGACAACATCCAAGCAGTGAAGAGAGAGTTGAGGATGACAGACCGAAGCAGGGGACCTTTAACCTCATCAATCACGTACAACAGAGGAAGGGAGGTAGAGGAGGAGACATGTGAGACACAGGCAACATCTCCTCAGCCTTATCAATCATGAACCAAAGAGGAAAAAGGAGAGATAAAGACAGAGAGCTTGCATCTGTTTACCTTATCGATCATGTCGGGCCGGTTGGTGGCGGCCAGCACAGTGACGTCTCGGAGCTGCTCGATGCCGTCCATCTCTGTCAGGAGCTGAGCCAGAACCCGGTCGCCTACGCCACCAGAGCCCGAGGAGCTAAATGAGTGGATGAGAACACAAGACAGATGAGTGGACGGAGAGTGAAAAGGGGATGAAATTGATGCATGGATGGACAGCCGAATGTAAGGATGGATGACAGCGAGAGAAAAGGGAGCCATGAAGTGGCTGCAGACAAAATATTGAGGTGTGAAGTAATTAATTACAGTTGGATAATTGGATGAGCTAATGGATGAAAGGAAGAAGACTGTAAAAGGAACAAAGTGGATGAGGATGGAGAAAACGGTCAAGATAATAAAATGAGAGTATGAAAGCACAGAGGTCAAACTCATGTTACTGATACTCTATAAGAAGCTTCTTTCAATGGCACGGTTCATCATAAAAGCTCTAGCAGCAAATCCCACCAACGATATCCAACCAAAATAAAGTCCACTGATTTGTTATTTTTGATAAAACCTCTGAAAGACCATCACAGAGGATTTATTGTGGAAGCAGAAATAAGTAATCTGACAAATATTTTTAGCATCTTATATGATCTTGTAATGTTGAAGGGTTGTAGGTGGAGACGGTTGGCAGCAGGAAGTTAGCACTGAGCTCTAGTTTGTTCAGCTCAGAGTCCAATCAAATGAACATCGATGCTCTCAGGTGAAATGGAAAGACAGATTTGTTAAAAGATTTGGT
>JAPTYQ010000002.1:11915528-11941273 GCA_029814465.1 Ostorhinchus cyanosoma | reverse complement strand
ATATATATTTTTTTTTTTTTTTTTTTTACACACACACACACACACACACACAAACAGAATAAAAACAAACATGTCTACTAACCAAGAAACGGTAGAGAGAAATATATTGCATGTGGCTTCACATGACCCAATGCCTTAGTAACTGAATATAAACTGATAAATATTTATGTCGTCCAGTCATGGGAACCTTTTGTCAGAAACACAAACCAAATAGTCACCAGTCAACACAACTGACAGCAACACTTTATACATTACTATAAACATAGATATAATATTCAGACAATATTAAATAATTAAATTAAATATAACATTCACCAATATTAAAATACTCAACTCTGAATAAGCATTAAAATACAGGTTACTCACATAACTTATTTATAAAGGAATTCTTACTGGAGGGGTGGAGGGACTGATTTCTGTCATTTTAGAAGAGTTGCTTCCTGTGACTTAAAGTAGAGACGTTAATTACTCTATTAATTATTAACAATATCCAGTGTAACTACCAGAAAACCGAACAATTTACAACATTAAATATTTACAAAATGTACTAATTAGAAGCAGAGTGATTTATTCTCAGTGCCTTCCACATAGTGGCCTTCTAGTACAAAGTGCATCAAAGACTCACTGCAACCATTTAATCCAAGTATCACCATTTCAGCTTAAGCATCAGATGCCTCTGTCTACTGCAGCATCTCAAGCCTGGAGCAACTTAACCAACACGTTTTCAATGCCAACTAGTCAACATTTAACCATTTTGAATACATTGCAATACATGCATACAATTAGAAATAATCTATGCATTGCATCACAATTGAAAATCAGACTGACACTGCATATGATGTAAAAATAAGAAATATATGAAAACTGGAGCTGTACATACAGCTGTAAGGCTTCAATCCTTGGACACAACTTCTCAGGACGCACAGGTAATTCCTCATTTTTGCTGGACAAACTAGTAGGATGTAAACATCTCCATTCACAACACTGCTAACACCTTAAAAGTAAATGATCCGCTGCAACACAGACACAGGAAACCAAAGCATTTCCTGTATACGTTTGTGTAATAAGAGAGACAAATCAACAGTTAGCATCAACATGGAGGGTCAACAAGTTTGAAACTGGGGAAGCTAAAACTAGATCTTCATGCAATGCAACTCACAGCAGATATCAGTATAGAGGGCAATTTTACACTGGCAACCACCCAGAAATGAGTAAAATCATCCCTTGGGAATCATTCATGGCTAGTAAATTATTGTCTTTCTCATCACTTATAAAATACAACTGTAAGCCTGTATCTTGCAGATAGTGATCTACCATGTGAGACATAATGGAAGAAAATAAAGTGTAAGGGAAAAAAAAAACAGGGCCAAGTCAAGTCAAAGCATTGTGTATTATACTAAGATGCTTAGAGTAAAAGATTATTCAAACGATAAAAAGACAAAACAAATGAAATCCTTAAGTTGTAGGTAAATTGTGATATTATAATGTATCAAAGTAATGTATTAATCACCAAAATCTCAAGACATTCAAGTTGCAGCTTGTTAAAATCCATTTGAGAGATGTCTACAGAATCAGTTTATACAAATCCAATTACTAATTCGAGAAGAAATTTCCATGACATGACCTTTATTGATAAGGATATTACACATCAGAAATATCACCTTTTGAGAAGACAAACACTGACTTAGGCAAATCATGCCAAACTATTAACATAATTTAAACTTTCTGAGTGTCATTTCTAAGCCTTCAGGAGAATGCGAAGATTAAGTGACAAACTCATGTTCTGCCGTCCTTCACCAATGAATGCTGTCATCTTTCACAGCATGCATGACATAATGAGGTGCTACTAACTACCATGGAGTAGTGGTTTTCAGATAAACTGCACTTGTAAACCACTTTAACATGCAGTTTCGATACAGATACAGCCTCCAGGTTAACATGACTAACACTAAGGTTGTTATACTGTGTGGCAGTATTTGAGTAGGGAAGCTAATCTATAAAGAAAATAGCTGTTTATCTTTCAAAGTACCTGGAGGTCAGAACAGTATATGAACACATCATGGGAAATGAAAACATGCAACTTTCCTTCAGGTCATCATGAGGTTACTTTGACATGTCCATCATGAGACAGAATGAACTTGAACTGGGTTGACATCATGTTGTCTAACCTCAACTTAAAATGCTCAAGTGATGACAAATGGTTGATTCCAGTGCACACCATACAACTGGCAAAAAATTGTTAATCTAAGCATTCATTTTCTTTGTCCCATGCATAGGGTACAGTATATCACATGAAGAAATTATTACCAGAACTATTACCCATAACCAAGGTAAAGGCCTGCTGTGGGCTGTAATGCAAGTTCACTTACAAAAATGATTTTTTTTCATACAAATTTAGCTTTGTCTTACTTCTGTATGTACTCTGTGTTGCTGGAGGTCCTAAACATTCCACGAGTCACAAACACAAACAGTGGATTGACCTTACTCCTTTTACAAACTACAAAACAACCTGTATTTTTTAATTTCCTGATAACATGTGCTTAATAAGAATAGAAGTAACCTAGTTTTAAAATGAACACAGCTGCTTCCATGTTGTAACTTGGAGTTTATCACATACGAAAGTTATCACTAACTGAAAGCTTGACAGGCCAAGAGCCAAAGCCCTGCTGCAGCAGGTAAGCCCTCAGGATGTTCTTGGCCTCTTGGTAAGGCTTCGCCATCTTCTATAAAAAACAAATTAAAACACATTAGATCCAAATTAGACATTGCATACACTTGACAACAAATATATTGACAACAAATATGTGATTATGATGATCAAAAAAGTATCATCAGTGGATCCGGAGCTGTTTCAAAATGATATTTTTATACTCCATAGCATTGTTAATAATGTTCAAAGCTTTGTGGGGATTAGCGATGGTAGCAGCAGGTTGATAATGACATGGTCATATAATGGTAAAAGGGAGTTAAAAGGCTGAAGAGCTGGAAGTGCTCGTTGGATGAAGGCATTTGCACAACAGCTGATATTTCTTTAGGAAAGTCTAATTCTGCATTTATGTTGCATCATTTGCACCTTCACTGAAACTGAGTAAAGAAACTCCCACCTCTTATAAATCTGCCAGAATGTTTCACAGTTCCAACACCACAGCCTACATGTCAACAGTAGCTAAAATAACCACTGCCACCTGTTCAAAATAAATGCACCAGTAAAAATCTGAAGAAAACATGAACATCCAAATCCCAAAACTGAACTGAACGAACTGAAAACCAAATACCTGCCCAATATGACTTACGCAAACATATATGGAGAACTACTGAGATTACCTTAGCCTCTCTGTAGGACCTTGTGGACAACAGGTCCTGCCTCTGAGCCTCTTTGGCCACCAGCATGAAGCGGTGCAGCATTGCTGCTTTGCACAAGCGGCTTGCCAGAGCAGAACCGCTCTTAAAAGGAGATCTACAAGAAAAATATTGGTGTAAATATACAACTGTGGAAAATAAGTTATTCATAGATAAAGTGAACAAAGCACAAGAAAGGAATTGAACCCTGACAGACTCAAAACATTACAATCCAGTTATTAAAAAGAAAAATATGAAGGGAGTGACGGTGGTATTTCCAAAGTGTCAGTTTTAGGGATCCTTAAATACCTGTGTGCATTCAAACATACAAAAAGTTGCACATTAAAAACATAATGTGTAAATAACTTGAGAGAACAAATAGGACCAGGATGATTTACAAAAAAGACCCTTACTCCTCAATGGTTTTTCCCTCAAGGCCATCTACGACCTCCAGGGAGCTGTCTCCTTCACTCCAGTTCATGGCATATGTCAGCTGGCTCTTGTCAGTGCCACTGGTAGCCACAGAGGGCACCAGGCTGATCTGGGGTCTCTCCATACAGTAGTACATGGGCAGCTGAGCGGTGATCCCTTCAACCCGCTGGCTCACAGACATCTCCATTCCCCGGATATCACTGTAGTTGCAATCACCTTGCAGATATAAGTACAAACCACATGTTAATTATTTAGGCACCTTTATACACAATTTGCAAACATCTGTCTTCAAATAATGTTGAACTACACTATATGATGTCCACCACATGGCAATGCCGTTCATCTTTTACTATGCTGTTTTTACAACAAATATGAACACATATAGTTTATTTTCCTTTTAAACATAGGTAACACTAGTAAAAATAATATATAAACTCCTTTCACACTGCCAGTAGACAAATATGCCTTTCTGTTTCCCCTAGGGTAGACTGCCCTGAAGATGCTGTTCTACTCACTGTCTTGTTGATGGTGTCTTTCACAAAGGTCAAAATTGCAGTTGCATGTTGTTCTTGACTGTAAATGTTGCCGATGCGCATCAGAGCATCGGAAAAGGGGTGAAAAATGCAGTTGGGAGTTGTGTTCCGTCACTGTTAACTACAGATAATACTGTTAAATATTAAGACTATTGCAGAGTCATGTCACTCTGGCGCAAATGTCGATTAAACATGACTTTTACATTTTCATGTACAAAATCCAGACGTGAGTGAACTTGGAAAACCAAGTAATTAACAGGTTCATGGATGGACAACAAACTGCTCAATGCAAAATTGTTCATTTTGTGTTTGTGTCTGATTTTGGAAAGAAAACATTGCTTGTTGATCATGTACATCAGGAAACAAAAAGCTATTTAAAGAGTGGCATGCACTGTACATATGTTAGATATGAAACAAAAGAGTGAAATGTGTAACCGTTTGTCATTTCGAAATTTGCACTTTGTTGGTCAGTTTCTGGTTGTATTATTTTACTGTAAAATAACATGTAATAGTTGTTCACTTCATTAATAAGCACCACTAAACAGTAAATGGAGTCAAGGTTTAAACATATTAAGATTGCTCAACTTTCCAAATTTAACTCTTCATCATTTGGAAAAATATATAGTCATACAGTGAATGTGATTGAGAGGTAATGAGAGGGCCAAGTCATATCTGACACCATCTTTTAAAACAAACCTGGAAAGTTGAGTAGGATACTGTCAAACCTGTTCCGATGTTCAGCTATTAACCATAATCTAATGTTGGGGATTTTTGGGGGGTTGCGTGTCATTTATTTATTTGCAACTAGTAAAGGGCATTTGTGGTGCAAAATTACTTTGCTGGGAAATATTTGACTTTTTTTTTTTTTTTTCCAAATATCAGGAGGATTGCAATCATTTATGGATGTTTATTTTATTTTAAGGCTTTGAACACTACATTTGCTTGGAAATGGCCTAGACAAGGTTACTGGTTGACATGTAGTCTTAATGTGGCATGATTAAATTACTCTTTCAAGGTTGAAATCTTGTTTGATTTAAAGATAAGTATTTGAGAACAGACACATGGTAAATCTGGCTGAATTAAAAACAAGTTTTAGGAAGGTGGCTAAAATAATATTAAGAGATTTCATCTGCTGTTGTTTTGGGGGGTTTTTTGTTTTTAAATTGGCCTATAAAATACCCATTAAATCTATGAAATATCTTCGAAGTCATTTTGCTCTGTATACTGTAGAACAGAGCACTCATAAGGAGATTTAGGCAATTTTACCTACAAAAAACAAGCTCAAACTATTTCACTCCCAATTTCACACAATCATGTTCCTTCACAGAAGAGTCTAAATGTCTTGTACAATCATTACATTAGTTTTGTACATTACATTAGTTTGGGTTTTCTCCATAGGTTTGATTGATGAAGGACAAAAAAGCAAGAAAAAACACAACGCACTTACTACGGGTGCAATTGTACAAATAGCCCATGGTTTTTGGGCCACAGTTTTGGTTCAATTTTTGGCGTTTTGTGCGTAAAGAGAACTGCGTTTTTTTCTTTTTCCCAGAATTCTATTTTTTATTTTGCTTGTTCGCAAAACCTGAATTTCACAGTAGGAACAAATTATATCACTGTACACTTTCTATAAGGAACTATGTAACACTTTCTGTAATGAACAATATAATCTTATTCTTTGACTACTTGTATACAGTAGTATAAAACATGCATGTGCACACGCGGAGCGGGCTTTTGCCTGCCTGGACAGGCACACGCACGCAACACCAACGCAAAATTAATTGTAAAACCAAAAACCCACTGTCCATAAGGATGGCTTGTCCTATGCAGGGTGGACCGAATGGTTAAGTATTTTCCTGAGTACCGTTTCATCTTTACCACCCATCCAAAATTCTTACAACACATCAGATAACCTTCAAATGAATGAACTACTTGCGGAGTGACATGAACCAGATGCACCAGTGAGGAGTCATTATGTTTACCAAAACCTGACCCAGTTTATGCAGGAAATCCCTGATCATCCTTACAGACAGCGCAAGCTTCCTACTCACCTATGAGGATGCTCTGGACGTAGATAGGCTCGATGAAGTGACTGAGCAGAGCGCCCTGGTAGCCCAGAACCTGCCATTGGGTGATTTTGTCGGTGGTGGACACGCTAACAACCTTGGAAGCTGAGCGCTCAAAGGCTGACGAGAAAACTGAGTATATCTTCAAAGGAAAAGACAGATTTTTTTTTTGTGTTACAACTGTAGAAAATCAAACAGTTAATCCATCTACATCATTGATTTGTTTCTTAAAAATGCCATTATTTAAGATATTTAAGCAGCAGGGGAAAAAAAGGAGCAGCATCACACCTGGCCCTCCAGTGTTACGTGTAAGCTGAGGTCACTGTTGGTACGCCATGCAGAAATGGAGAGAGGGTTCAAACGCCTGAGAATACAGAGCAGGGCAATGAAAAAGCTAAATATGTTTTTTATGCTGCTTTCCCCCCCAAAAGTGTTATTTTAGTGCCAGTACTGGTAACACACCCACCTACATATGCCAACATTCAAAACAATGCCAAGACAAGTTTCAAGAGGAAATTAAAAACAAAGGCAGCACACTCACATCTTGGACTGGGCAGCACCCTTTGGGAGCTGGTTCACAAAGAGGTGGAGGGTGATACCACTCTTCAGGCTGACAAGGCCACTACTGCTGTTCCGCTGGAAGACCGACTTCTCAGCTAAATTGGATGCTTTGCTGAAGAACATGAGCAGGTGTCGGTACAGAAACCTGAAAGCAAAGCACGAGAATGGTCAGTAATATGTAAATACTGCAAGCGTGTCTCACAATATCTGCAGATACATGTTGAAGATATATACAATCAATTATGATTAAAACCAGCAGAGGCTACAGTTGGCTTGTTTTACAGGCAAGTTTGAATGGAATGATCGCATACTAAAATACATACAACTTACAAAAGGTAAACATTATGTTCACAACTAACCTCATAAGTGACCTCCTTGCAGTCACCACCGCATGCGAATCATGTAACATCCTTCCACTCGATGATGCGTTCTCTTTGGTATTGAAGTTCCCAGTGCCCAGAGCAACTACTTCACATCCACTGGCTAAAGAGGCAGAGGTGAATAGCACATATTACAGAGTACAAAGTAAAGAGGGTATATGATAAATGCATGTAGAAAACCTTACTAACAGGTCTGAATGATGAATGCTGCTGTGGTTTCTGCACAGTTGTAAAACTCAGGGTGGCTGTTCAACAGCTTTGTGAGCTGATCTCTGACAGCATGTGGAATCTGGAGGTTGACGGAATTCTTCCTTTCTGAATGATAGAAAATAAACCATGCACCACATTTATGTTTAAAAACTGTTACAAGAGTATATTTGGAATGTAAAGTGTTTTTCCATTTTGTCTGATTAAGCCATAAAATGCATATTAGTGTAAATACTATTTGACAACAGTGTTCTTGAAACACTGAAGTATAATTTTTCACTGACCTAAACAAAGGTAAAAACAGATAAATACCACATCTGTTCTACATGGGTTAATGACAAACAAATTTAGTATATCCTATATTGATCCTTAACATATAGTACGAGTATTCAGATATGACAGCTTCTGTGACAAAATACTGATAAACTAGACAAAACAAGCCGTCAGAAGCGACAGCTAGGGATATATCCCCGAACGCCCCCAATCCTTAACTAGACAGCTATGATGTCACGACATGAGGTGTCCCCAGGTCATGAGCTTTCATTTGCACTTGATCTGAAGTCAGACAAATAGTTCCAGAGATATGAATAAAAGTGTGTTTAGTGATTTTAAAATTTGAGCAGCCCATTGTGGCCAATCTAGAAATGGTAAATCGTCCAAAATCGAATCAGTTCTTCCTCTCCATATTGATGTGGAAAATTTGGAATTTCTAAATCCAATATTTTTCAAGTTATCGTGTTAACACGTAGGATATCCGGCAACTTGCGTTCAGGGATATAATGATAACTTTCAAGTTTATATAAACTGGTGAACTTAATGTCCCTAAAAAATGCCTGAATGTCTAAAAAGTCTTTAACAGCTTTACACTAAATCTCAGTGTTCTGATCAGGAAATGTACGATTATCATATTACTAACATCTATTCACAAATTATTATCTGAATTCTTAAACATTAGGATGTACTGCATCTCTAACTCACAAGGACCATAAAAAAGGAGAAGAAAAAAATCTACAATTACCATGAATAGCTCTTGAGGCCTGGACCTCAAGGATGGAGGAGTCCTTTTTCACTGACAGGGGTGGAGGAATATCTAGAGAAATGATCAGTCATGTAGATGCATTGTAAGAAAGTGACGAACCCCAAATATCTGCTGTAATGATATCAAAATGAACACTTTAAACAACTCTTATCTGGTTATGCCATGTCTTCAAAAGCCCCTCATTTTGTATTATTCAAAGTAATACACAAGGGTTAACAGAGCACTTCTGTAAAGCCCAATTCACCCTGACTCACATCTTGACCTACAACCCCTTACGAAGTGTCTGCATATTGTTCAGAGGACAGTTCACTGTAACTACAAGACACTGTATTACAGCTGCACGATATATCATTTGAGCATTGTCATCGCAATGTACGTGTGTACAATACATCGCATGTCCTGCGACGTTGGAGGCAAATGAATACGTGTTCTCATGTAATTTCAAGGGTACCACACAGACACTGCGCACAGCAATCCACCAGTCAGATTCATTCTTAATCAGTTTGCCAAAGCAGAGTACGCCCCTGCACATGGAGCGAGCTGATAACGCTTTGCTTCTGCTGGCAAGGTTTTGCCGTGCGACAGTAACATGTCCTGCCCCTCAAATTAAAGTTTTCAAAGCTTCAGGAGGTAGGGAAAAGATAAATGAGCCTTATGTTTCACTTCCACGGGCGGCATGGTCCGCACTGCCCCTTACAGTGTATTATGAGGGTAAGGGACCAAAAGACGTAACTCCCCCATCCCCACACCAACAGATAAGTTCCACAGGAAACACTACAACGTTGAAAAATGAGCAACGAACAAGAGAAAAATCACAAAACAAAAAGTTGGTGCCAAAAAGAAAAGCAGGTTATCTAGAATTATTTTGGCTATAAGAAGGATGATACTGAAGCAAGTGTTCTGTGTCAACAGTGCCTAGCACCTGCTGCCGCAACGAGAGGTAACAGAACTAATTTGTTTGACCACTTATGTCGGCACCACACCGCTATTCTATCCTCCTGAGTATTTTTTCATATTGCAATATATATCAAAGGGTTAAAAAAAAACAAAAAAAAAAAAACGCAATGTTAGTTTTTTCCAATATTGTGCAGCCCTACACTGTATCACTATATTAATGCCCCTTCTGTCAGTCTTTTTTTCCCCCCTTTTCGTCAGCATTAAACTCTGACCTGTTGTCCCTTGAGGAACACATTCATCCTTTTCCAAGGTGGGTAGCACAACTTCTAAAGCCAACTTTGCTGCATTGTGCTTGGCATGCTTCTTCGTTACCCCCATGCCAGTTTCATACTGGAATCCATCAATCACCACAGAAAAGGCAAACAGAAAACTTCTTGTGTTTCCTGCAAAATAAATCATATGTTTGGTAAGTAATAAGGAATCAGGAATGATGGGGTTAAATACTTCAGGGTGAATTTGGGTGTCTTGTTTATAGTCATGAAACATAAGTGAAATTAGCACATTTAACATTATTGTACAAATTAAAGATTAATAAAGATTAAAACGAAGACTTAATCCCTGGACTTTACTGACAGAAGCATGCGTCTCTGGTGTTTATCTGAGCACAAGCATGTGGAGATGCATGCTACTCAAGTACAAACATGCAGTGGAACGTTACCTGTGGTCACCGTTTCCTTCAAATCCAAGTGGAACTGAAAAGCCTGGGCGAGTTGATAGAGCAAGGAAATGGCGTTCTCCTCACCTTGCCTGTATTTTTCAATCAACACTGTGTGTGGGACTTTTGACTTGGATGAAAAACCTAGTTAGTGCAACAACAAAAATAATTCCAAGTGTGAATACCACAGATTAAAACTTAACATCTAAAGGTTTCACAACTTCACTACAACTAAAAACAAAACATTCAAAAGGTATTCCACTTTGTAAGAGAATTTTTAGCTCTTTGCTGTAGGACGATTTGTTGTTTGCTCACCAATTAGTACTTTTATGGCCTTGGCATGAATTTGTACATCTAAACTCCACCAGCATCTTTTGCCACCCATACAAAAATCATGATAGATGAGCTTGTGTTTAACCAAGCTGAACAGTGTTTTCTATTTTTCTTAACATATAAAGACTTAAAACTCACAACCTGTAACATATGTAATTTAAAATAGGGAAATGTGTGTAACCGTTTACACACATAAGATGGTAATCACATGTAAACAGTATATTTGTGAGTATAAAAGTCAAAATCTAATCAGAATAAAGCTTTACTATGTGGTCAGTTTAAAGTAGATATTCACTGAGTTGAGAGCCAGTGTTACATGGTGTTATCTGAAAATGAAATAAGGCTAAGTATAAACCCATATTGTACAGTCCTACTTTGAAAGATGTTTGTGTCATTTAGAGGTGGGAAGTAACTAAGCACAAGTACTTCATTACTGTACTTTAGCAGATTTTTTTAGGTATCTGTACTTTACTTGAGTATTTATTTTTCCTGGCAACTTCTTACTTTTACTCCCAACATTTTTGCATAACTATCTGTACTTTATACTCCTTACATTCTCAGAAGAGGCCCGTTACTTTTTCAAACTAAACGGATGTGATATTACGTAAAATATGACACTTTAGAGGGAAAATCAGTAAAGGAGTTGAATCAGTACTTCTACTTTTACGAGAGTACTTTTTCACACAAGTAGATGTACTTCTACTTAAGTACAGAATGTGAGTACTTTTGGCCTCCTCTGGTGTCACTTAATCCAAGCAGAAGGATCCAGAGACTCACCCGCCTTGAATCTGTTTCTCTGTTTACCAGAATCATCTTTACTGGTTTTAGTCAAAGAGTCAGGCACACTCAAGTCTGTGGGAGGCAGAGCTTTCATTGGAATTTTTACACCACAGGCTCCTCGGGTTCGTCCAAAGGGTCTGCCTCCTGGATACATTCTGCTAGCTTTCACAAACCCTGATAAACACAAATAAGATAACGGTAAATTAACGGTAAAGAAAACGGTAACGTAAATTATTAAGAGGGAGGTCATGAAAATAATCACTATTCTGTGTACCTTCCCTGTCAGAGGTCATAAACTTAAGCTAGTTAATAACGTACTTTTAATGACATTGGTAGCTTAGCAAGTTAGCAAAAATGTTCATCATCGAACTAGCTAAAAGTAATGAAACCAAAGACGTCATACCTTGATGTAGCTAAACCCGTTTTCTGAGCTCCAAAGAAGTATGCTAATGAACTGAGAGATTAAATTAATAGCTACGGAATTTAGCTAAGCTCTCGTAAACTTGAAAAATGAAGTTAAAAGTGACAAACTAAACTTATCTGTGTGTTTTATCAATTGTGTTGGAAACAGCGCATTGCGGCTAATTGCTGGTAAATTCTGGAAAGTGGGAGTGGTAAGAACAGGTGCCTCGTGCATGGCCTGATTATCGCGCAGGTGTCAAACATGCTGCCCGGACGCCAGATCCCGCCCACCAAAGGGTCCAATCCGGCCCATGCCATGAATCTGTGAAATGCAAAAATTACACCGAAGATATTAACAATCAGTGGTTTCAAAATCTTTTTCCACATCCAGAACAGTATGACCTCAGTTGGGTCAAACTAATAAAATATTATAATAACCTATAATCAATAACAACTGCAGATTTTTTGTCTTTGTTATAGTGTACAAAAGTACAATTACATGCAAATGATTATATTAAGAAACTATCCTTTTACAAAAAATGTGAATAACCTGAACAAATATGAGCAACGTGAGATGTCTTTGGAGAAGTATTTTTATTTTACTAATATTCTGCCTGATACTAAATGTTTTGTGCATTTGCAGATCCACTGTGCTTTGTAAGTTGAGGCATAATATTATGACATTTTTCAAAAGACATTTCACGTTGTTCATGTTATTCAGATTTTTACGGAAAATTTGTAGATGTACATTATCATAATGTAATTTTACTTTACACTGTTATTTTTCTTGAATGTGACCCCTGAACTAAAATGAGTTTGACACCCCTGGATTATCACAACAAAAAGTAACTGTTGACTGTTGGAAAAAAGTCTGGAAAAAATAATGACCTTCAAGAGGCGTAGTTCTAATAAAATGAGTATACTAATAAAGCAAACGTATGGCCAGAGGCACTGATAGGAATCAAATGGGTTATATTATTGATTTTCACCAGATAAATGTACTATTTTCAGAGTAATTTAAAAGTAAAATTCTTTGTCCTGTGTGTTATTGAAATTTTGAATTCAATTCTACTTTTTTATGTGTTTGTTTGTAGACAAATCCATATATCCATCCTATTTCCAATCCAATTTTATCCATAAAGCTTCTTAAAAACAACACAGTGCAGTACGCAAATAAAACACCTAAAAGAGTTACAATAACAGATTATACAGCACTTTTTACAGAACTCAAAGTACTCTTTTTGATTCATTAGTCAGTCACTCTCACATTCACACACTGATGGTGAAACTATAGCCACAGCTGTCTAGGGGGAGGCAAGGTGGGTGAACTGAAAAGGACACAATGGCACATGACTGGGGCAGAGCAGGATTTGAACCACTAACCCTGTGGTTATTGGATGAATTGCTCCACTGTATTAGCCACAGCCTTGTTTTCATACTACAGATACCCTTTATCAGGCAAGTGACTATTTTTGGTAATTTCCTCAAACATTAAATATGGGGCCAACCCTGTGCCTCAGTGAGGTCCAGAAGCTGTTGGTTTTTATAACAGTATACAGTGATTCAGAGAGAGATTTTATGGACATTTTGAAGCTGTAATTTGCTGTGATTTTTGTCAGTTTATGACCTTATTACAGTTGTTTTATTGCGTGTGTTTACTTCTAAACAAGTGCTGCTCAGATGTTTAACGTAAGAGGTGGTACATGACGGTGTCTAATAACACACTAAAGTTGAAAGTTTGAGTATTTCAATGAGTGCGCTATAAAAGGTTAATGAAATATTCTCTCCGTCTGTAAATATGTTATATTGCAGGTCACAAGTACATGCTAATCTTTAAAACCTTGCATTATTTTGAATTGAGTAATGTCTTACATCCTATTTTTTTTTTACATTTTACCTACTAGAACATGAACAACTGTAATTCGTGCCAGTGAAACTTAGTGCAAGTTCTGAGAGAAGCAGGTGGGAGGGCTTTCAAAAGGGGGCTTCCTCTTTCACCCCCCCCCCCTTGTTTGGTATGATGACAGCTGTGGTATATCTGTATACAGGGCCAGTTTCCGTCGTCTTTTACACATGCACGGAGTGACAGCACGGTGCAAACACCTACTCCTCTGCAAAATTCTTTTATCCTCTTCGAGTAAATACAAAACAATCTCATGCTAAAAACGGCACATTCAGCTCATTTAGTCCCTGAAAGTCTCCTGTAAGTGGCTGTTTTTGTAGCTCAGGAATTTCCCTTCAGTGACACTGACTTACTTTGTCACCTTATGCACGTAATTTCAGGGGTTTTTACATTTCCCACCTTATTTATAAAAAAAAAAAGACAATCTAAGACAATACTAACAACGCTCAAAGCAGGTCACAGAACACTTGATCTATAATCAGAAGCTGGTTAGTGTCATATAGTGCATATTTTGTCCAGTAACATAGATAGTTTGATGTTATATGTTATTGATAAACTGCTAATAGGATGACAAGTGTAATAATATGGAACTTATTATTTTAGAATATCCTGTTCATAATAAGCCTTCCTAAACCAGATCTTTGAGGCATGTCTGGACACTCAACATCGACTGCCCTGGTTTACATCTTCAGGCCGTTCATGTTTTCCCCTGATGAAACTTGTATGCACTTCCCTTTCGCTCACTTTCCCCCATTTTCTCTAGCTTCTCTCAGCACACATGTGGGGGTGGGACAGTTTCCTTTCTCATTTCCGTGTGCAGGGACTGAAGACAGTGGTCTGAAATACATTGTATAGTTGCATATTTAGTTGTTCAGTGATAAAAATAACTTCGATTTCAGCGTACTAATACCAATGCCAGTTTCCCCCCTCCCCCTCCTCCTTTCAGATAACTGTTTCATATTTGTGTGTTTTTTTTTCCAGGACAATGACGAGCTTTACTCTCCAGTAAGTAGGTGTTTGGCCTGAGGGCTTCTGCTGTTGATGCCAGCAATGAAGGCCAGAAATGAAACCGTTAAAGCCACATTAACAAGGGTTATCGAGGTTACCTGCTGCAAGTCTTTTCACACAATCCCCTACTTGAATCATGACGTACCCTGTTTGGGGGGCCGCGATTAGCAATTATGAGAGTAAAACGGAACAAACATCCCACTATGCCTCACTTAACACATAGCAGTGAAGGTCACCACAGGAACACTATGGTTTTACACCCCCACACAGGGCCAAAGTCTGAACTGACTGCACCCATCAGTCACTTGAAAAGGGAAAGGACTCTGGTCTGAAATGAGTCGGCGCACTCCATCCTACTGTTTATCTTCCCATAAGTGGTTAACATGAAGGAAAAATGATGACTCAGTGTTTGTCTCCCCTAAACCACAACCCAGTTTTCTTATTAATAAGGCAGTGTGTTCATATGCTTATCAGATATTTGTTCAACATTAGTTTGCTTTTGTATTTTGTAACATAATATTCTTCGTATACGTCTCGTACATATTTGCAGTAACAGCCTCTGTTGTGAAAGCTAATAGAAAATCATACAAAAACAAATGCAGGCCTTGTGTGACTTGTCTAGTAGGTTTGCGTCATACTAGAGCCAGTTAAAGTGGTTTTGTAAACACACACACACATTAAAAAAAAAAAAAAAAGTTAAGTTCAAATGAAAAAACATAATCTCATCCATTACGCATGAAGACGTAAACGCAATTAACCTCAATAGTTTATCTATAGATGTATCAATAGGTTGTTTGCTTTGTGTGGAAAAATCACTGTGTTTTTGAAAATGAAACTTGAAACCCTGGAAATATTTGATGTTATTAATGAAACTCAAAGCATCCATATCCGGACTAGATTATTCATAACTTCAAAAAGTTAATTTGTTAAGTTCATTTTGGCTCATTTTTTTGTTGTTGTTTTTAATCAGTTTGTTAGAATTTGAATTAATGCCATAAATCTCATATTGTCTGAACAAAAGGGTTAAAGACATGAAGTGCAAAGGGAGGTCACACTAAATATGACAACTTTGGTATATAGAAGCTGTTTTGTTTTTTTTTCCATAAAATGTTTATTTTTACTGCTGTACATACTTCACATTTATCAGATTGCCATAAAGACCCAAACACCCAAAAGCATCTACTGATCTAAACTGTTTAATACCTATTGATCCACTAATCCTATCAATACATGTTAATTATTCAGGTAAAATGCAGTTTTTCATCTTTTCATGGTCATCAGATATGATCTATTCGGACGTTCAGAGGCTCTGTAGTTACCGTGGAAACACCATCATCTTCTACAACATTGATTCACCAGTAAAACCCATGGAGTTTGGATCAATGACAGTGGATGGAGACACTTGGTTTATGTTCCGTTGATGATATATTTGCTAAAAAACTGACTTTTTCCTTCAGTTTTCTCTGTTTCTGATTTAATAAACTTCAACTTTAATCTGAGCTTTTATGAACATTTTCATGATCAGTAAATTAAATATAAGAAGATACTTGATTTCCACAGAAAATTTGCAAAATACTGAGGATAATATTACAAGCAATGGTGATAAATCACTTAAGAAAGGTTAAATAGAGACAAAAAATCATTTGGGAAATGCCACTGAAGTCACACTGGGTTTTTATGGGTTAATGCAAGGATTAGAAAAAAAGGCACATGTGTGAACGTTAGAACTTTACCAAACCAACAAACCCAATGTTAGACTAAGACTTACACACAGGACTATATATATATATATATATACTCAGATTAATGTTGATTTAATGTTGCTATATCCAGTTATGTCAGAGCTATTTTATTGACTGAATTTCTTCACTTTCGACTTAATTTTATATGAACTGACATAAAATAGCCTTTATTTCTTGGGATTGGTTTAACACACCTACATCACTTCGCATCCGACCACGTTTCATAAGTTAGTGCATGACTGAAGCGTCTCACTAATTTGGAAAAACTAAACCAAACAGAGCCTGATTAAAGGTGGTGGAATTTCCCCATCTGAGTGAAATCTATAGGTCATCACTGTCACTGTCAAACATAAACCTTTTCCTCTTTTATTTGATATACTGTATGTTGAACACAGACACACACAATAACATAAATAGCATTTGGTTGCATGCTGTCAACTTTCAGCAGCATTTCAGGACAGGATCTGAAGCCATTCTCTGACACCTCAGCATAGATATAATGATTATGTACACTATTTTTGTTTGCAACAGTCTTGGTCAATGGATTAAAAAAAGGAGTAAAAAACATATCCACAACATTCTCTATAAATATTAATATTTTGAAAATCTGCTCCTTGATTGATCCATATGACACTGTGCTAAAAACATGTTCGTACGTCAGTCCATCTCCTGTTGAAATTTAATGGATGGATGTATTTTGTTCTTCTAACAGCAGAGGGCAGTGTTAGAGTAGACAATGAATCTAAGGTAGAAGTTGTGAGCAGTATTGGAGCAGCATTACACACAGCATATGCTTGTCATGTAAAATACAAGGTTTTTAGCTTTAAATATAAATTAAAAATGTAAAAAAAAAAAAAAATGCAGTAGTTGGTCCTAGTTATTAAACTCATATGTGACTTTATTAAAATATCAGCTCGTAAAATTGTCACAATTTGATTTTAAAAAAAAACAATTATCAGAGTTATCATGAAAAGGCCACTCATATTATAATCAAGAAATAACCTTTACATTATAATTTAATAAAAGTTAATGTTCTATAATTAAACAAGTTTAACAGGTCTGAGTACAAGCAGTGCACATGAAAGGAGAAGGTATAGAAACAGGATTATAAAAAAAAGAAAAGTTTATTGTAACTTCACAGGCATCGCTCATTATCATATTTACATATTTACAATTATGTCTTGCGACTGTAAATGGAAAACAATGACACGTTATTATATTTAGCACAGGTTCGACCTCTAAAGTGCAGGGTTAGCTGTAAACATTGTATAAACCTATTTATGATTTATGATTTAGAAACGACATGTCCAGCTTTTAAGGCTGTAAACATGACACGCACATAGACACATGTCTTTACAAGTATGATATACACATAATGGGCTGTAGAAAGCTCCACTAACTGCTTTACTGGACAGAGTGCCCCAAGACCATCAGAAACCAGAGCCTAGCGCCCCATGGCTAACGCATGTTTGCTCTGACAGAACCCCACCATTGATAAATAACAGCAGCTCTTTTTTAGCCTGCTGGTGCAGTCGCTTTCAGCTGCAGCTCTCCAATGCGTCTCCACAGCCAAGATTGAATCTTCCCCATTCATTAGACTAAGTGGATGAAGCTCTCTAATAGGGGCTCCCTTCCCCTCAATAATTGCCGTTGATTGGCGTAAATTAGACCCTAGTTGCCAGACGAGTGATTCTCGACGACGATAATCCGATTCCCAACTCAAACTAATAGGATTTTAACTCTGGCTTTGGCCTAATGTCCGTCTGCAAACCCTGGCTATGGCCCTATGCCCCATCCAGCCGACGTCCTCTGGATCATATCTGGGCCAGGCCGAGCTGAAGCTGCAGTGGTGTATGGATAGGAGGAGGAAGAGGAGGAGGTTGGGGGTCGGGTCATCTCTGGCCTTCCACCAAAACTCCCAGTGACTCATCCACTGCGTGACATTCTTCGTATCAATTGGTCATTCATGTGACACTTACATCATCAATGGAACATGCATGTGAACTGGACTGGAGTCTGGTGGTGCACACAGCAGATGTCAGAGGACACTGGATGACATGTAGCCCTACTTTTCTACGGAATAAGGAAAGATAAGAACGTTGCAAGCTTGGATATTGCACAGGACAGCCTGGAAAGACTTTCCTTATTAACAGAAACTTCAGCGCTTAAAAACCCATGTATATTATTGATTTACTAAGCACCTCTCACCAAAGATCCATGTCTTTTTTACTGCAGAACCAGCATGTGCTACACTGGGTCTGAGTGTTTTTTGACACTCTATGCTTTTGTGTTCAACAGATTTGTCATGGTTATTTTAGACTGGTTGTGATATGATAATTACTAACATGCATGTGCTATAGATCTATTTATTGTTTTTATGGAAAACCATAAAAAAATACACAGATATGGTGTTTTTTTGCCAGTGACTAAAGCTTAAATCATTCAAAACAATGCATTATTTCAGTGGTTGCAGTCTAACTCCTGCTCAACGCAATCAAGCATGTGACTTTTCTGGCTCCATATTGGTTTCAACTTGATAAAAACCTGCTAACATCACATTATCAGCGATATGTTACAAAGCATTTGGAAAACATCCTATCAAATATTTATATTCCAACCAGTCGGATTTTTTTTTTTTTTTGCAGATTACTGGCATAGTCCATAAGATTTATGCAGATTTATATATTGTAGCGGGGCCACTAATTGCTTCATGAATGTACAATGTAGCATAGCACAACTATAGACATCCAGTCATTCATTCTAATACGTGTCCTGTGTATGTGTGTCTTTGAAGACCACTGGCACCTCTGCATCTCTATTTCTGTTGAGAGTTTAATGTGATGTGGGATAAACACCAGCAAATTCTGATATCCATCCTCAGTTACTGATGTCACGCAGTTTTTTATGCCTCTCCTGACAAAATGAAGTCTATAAGAGGAGCACAGTGAATGTTCTTTTGTCATTCAGTTGATAAGGGGACGGTGCTACTACTAAGGCCCGAGGACTAATGAATCTCCACTCCATTACCGCTGAATCGGACAGATTGCTCTCCCAGAGAAATGAATTGAGTTTTTTGTATTTGTGAGATCATTCTCCCTCCATTAACTGCTCTTTATCCCGTCTCTTCATCACAGGCAAATCAGGTTAGGCAGCCATGATTAGCTGGGGTGGCCTCCCTTTTTAAAAGGTAATTGGGTTTGGCGGCTCAGCTGATAGTGCCATTAGGACCAATAAAGGCTGGGCTTGGCTCATCGAGTGAAACAGATTCTTCAGCAGCAGATGGCAGACGGAGGGAGAGGGCTCTGATGCATTGAGCCCGAAAACAAAGTTTGTGTAACCAAAGTAGTTCGGGGGCATCCTCTCAGTGCAGCCCCCCCCCCCCGATTTATATTTTTGTGTTTCTATATTGGTGGTGGTTACATTTTTAAAGAGAAGCAAGGATGGCTTTTAATAAGCTGAACACAGATTACAAAATGATTTGGTCATTAGACTGTGTTGTTTTTTATTGCAATAATTAATCATTCCCCCAGAAATGTTTTAATGGCAAACTGGATGATGTCAGCAAGAACAGGAGAAGGGTAATGTTTCACAGACAATCAGCTTTTCTTGCATAATAATAAATGGTGTGTAATGTCATTACTGTACTTAAGGAATAAAAACTAGATTTTTTTTTTTCAATATATTTATTTTCCACCCAATATTTTAACATAAACACTGTATCTTTGCCACCTTTTCTTTATATTCGCTGCAGTTTTAATGCATTTGAGAGGGATTATTTATTACTGATAGTTTATTTTGCATCACTCTGCGGCTTCCTAACATCAAAACTCAACCTGAATAAATGGAACAAAATGATGGTTAGTGCATATAGTGCGTGACAAAAACATTATTAAAGTCAAAATATAGAAGAAAGGTATAATATTTTGGGTTTTGGTTTATACAGGAAAGCCCTAGAAATGTTTCTTAAAGGGTTTTTCCTTTACTTATATACTTTCAAAACATTTCAGGAACGATACTTTTTTTGTATTTTTATTCTTTTGCTATAAGAAACTTCAATCACTGCTTCTGGTTTTGTCTTTTTTTTTTTTTTTTTTTTAAACCCAATTATCGTTGTGTGGACATTGTGGCTAAAATGTGAATGTCATTGTTTTTCAGTATTTCAACCCATCTATATGAATCCAAAAGGGTAAATGGGTGCTTTTATGAAACTGGTACCTAAAAGCAAGACAGAGGGGCTAAAAATAACAAATAAGATGTTATGAAGCATGTTTGGAAGTATTTTGGGTCTGTTTTAAAAAGAAATATTTACTAAGACAAAAGAGAAACTATTTTTCAGATATAACACATTTTACGCATACAAAAATCTGCATATAACACGGTGAAAACCTGAAAATTACGCGTTACTATTTTTTTTTTTTATATCATTTTATTCTCTCAGGTACATTTTGGAAATCAAAGTAAGAATGCAAAGCAGAGTGTTTCACAAAAAATGACCGCTGTTGCAAAATCACTCACGATTTATTCGTGTTTAAATGGGCAGGTTCCGCATGCAACACAAGTGGACACGATGGGTTATGCACGAAAAGTTGAATGAGACGTATGATTCAAGAAAAACCCACATATTTGGATTAAAAAAAACACTAGGATCGACAAATTTAACACAGTGTCTTTATTTATGGTGCAATATAAGACCGTTTCAAGCCATGTTTTCCACATCAAATGCACTGACACCTTGGTAGCTTTTCCTGTCCCAGTTTTGATCCTATTTTTGGCCCCAATATTTTATTAAAAATGTATTACTTGTGGGATGGTTCAGAGCAAGAGGATTATTATTATTATTTTTTTAATGCATTTATCTGAGGTCATTATTAGGTACATCCTGGGGGGAAATATCTCAAAATTTCTTTATACAAAATAAATGTACAAGTTTAGGAAACAATAGGGTGACCGTGGTGGCACTATTTTCCATTTTATAAACCACCACTGTCTCCTTAATTGGACAGACGTACTGACAATGAATATATTACAACAAATAGGTGACATGTTAACTTTTTCTTGAGCAAAAGTTCTCCAGAGGAAACCCTATTCCCAGATTAAATGAGTTAATTTGATATATTGCAGAGCTCTACAAATACCCATACCTGTACTTGAGTGAAGACTGCATGTGTACTTATTTCACCTCTTGCAATGATTTGATGCACATTTCATAATCACTGTAAAAATGTATCTTAAAATCCAAAATCCCCACCGTTACCTGTAAAAACAGTTATCGGTGGCTGACAAAGATCGAAGATGGCGAACGAAGACGCGTAGTGCGACCAACAATCGATTCTTCCCAACTGTATCATCTCCTGTCATCTGGACTAAAGGAAAGGTGAACTTGCCAATTCCGAGAAATCCTGCAAAGCCCCAGATAACCTTACTGCATCTGGGGCTTTGTCCTATAGGAAAAGGTGCATTAGTGGTGACAGGAGGGCCGGTGGGGACTGGTACTGATGGGAGATTTAGACGGCTGAAGGTGGTCTTGTGTATTATGTGGCTGGCCATTGCTGTGACTGTCTCTTTCTTATCTCCTCCACTGACAGAGTCCGATCCCCACCATTCCTCTTATCTGTGGGTTAGACTTAGTTTCTCCATCTTTTCCTTCCCGGAATCATCCCAGTTTAGTGAACTGTGGCATTGGTAATGTGAAAGGTGACTCTGTGGCTTTTTTTTTTTTCTCTCCATATTTCAACCAACTGCAAAGTTCATGTATAGAAGCCATTGTTTTGATATCGTCTTTTCATTATTTGTTGGATAAAATTTCAAGATATTTCATAATATGATAAATTGTTGACCTCATCAACCTTGAGTTGCATTATTATAATTTACTCAAAAATTTTTAAATAGTTTATCTTTGCTGATATCTTTTATCTTCTGTCAATATTCCCGATAGGACATATTCTAAATGGGGAAGATTCAAATTAACATACACCAGTGTTTTTCAACTTATGGGTTGGAACACCACATGGGGTCGCCTGAAATGTATAGTAAGTGATAAAAATAAAAATAAAAACTTAGTAATAAAAAATATAGGGTGAGTTGAGAGAGACAATCCCAATCCATAACAGATATGACTAATTGAAGCTGAAACTGAAGCACTGTGGGTCTGTTTATCTGTCAAATGTTCACTGTGGTCAGTTTCAGATGCTGCAGCTCTTTTATAATTCAGTTTGAGTTATTGTTTGTTCAGTATCAATTGTCTCCTTGTAAATATAAACTGGACTGACTGTACATATCTTGGTAAGTAATGTAAACATGTCAAAATCAACATTTTAATAAGAATAGTTTTTGTATTTGTGAGTGACTGTATTTTGCATTATTTCATTTATCTTAGTTGTGTTTCATATGGAATATACGGGGTGTGGGACTCAGAATGCACTGTTTTTTCAAATGGTAGCTAGTGAAAAACTGGTTAAATTAAGCTAATGCTAGCTGCATGCATTAGCCCTGTTCAGAAATGTCTGATAGTCAAGGCTCTGTTAGCAACATTAGCATCACTGCAGTCGAATCAGAGCAGTCAAAACAGAACTAAACTAAACTAAACTAAACTAAACTAAACTAAACTAAACTAAACTAAATAAATAAATAAATAAATAAAAATTAAAATAAAAATAATAAAATACATATATATGTGTGTGTGTGTGTGTGTGTGTGTGTATTAATGTTTGTTTCTGATATAAAACAATATATTGCAGTAATTTATATACAGTAAAAACCTGCAAAAGTATCCAGTAATATACTGTAATTATTTTTACAGTATAATTAGCAAACAATTTTACAGTTCTTTTTTGGCTGGTATTTACTGTAAATTCTACAGAAAATTTGTTACATATACTCAGAATAAAATATTTTTCCCTCTTGTCATGAAATGATTTTGACAATGTGTTTTATTATTGATAATAAAGTGTAACTGGGACTCAGTGCACCTGGTCAAAGGTCATTCTGTGTACAAATATGAGTACAAAGAAGAATGTGTCTGGAAACAAAATTATTGCAACTTGAGCAAAAGTGTATATTAGGGCTGGGAAGTATGACCAAAATATTTTATAATACTGGAAAAATTCTATATATCTTCATATGCTTGTGGCTTCTATTGTCAGGACTACAACAAATATAAAACATTTTTATTTCATTATTTATATAAAGCAGAATAGGATTTCTATAGGGTTTGCTCTGCCCTGTGATATGTGAGGTAGCATAAGGATTTAAACAATATATTTTGCACCAACTAAAAATTAAAATAAAGTGCCAACAACGTCATCATTTTTTGTTTTATTCTATCTTTTTTAACCATAGTGTATGTAAAATGAGTTATATAAAATGCTAACCCTAAAATAAACTTTGGACTTGCTATGTATGTATGTTGACTGATACTGCATATAGAATTGTTGTGTTATCAGCTAATTCAAATTAATACACTTTACACAACAATCCACAGTGTTTAAAATGGCAAACAATTGAATAGTTTCAACTGCTGTTTAGATATGCTACGGAACGGTAATTTATGAAAAATTCATACTTAAAAGAAATTAAAACTGGTGTTGTTCTTCCAGTATATTGCTCAGCACTAATTTATTTATATATAAACACAGACTGTATATATATGATGGCAACCCAATAATCTATTTTGCTTTGGTATGTCTGGTTCTGGGCCTCTGCACACACACAGTGATGTATTGTTGTTGTAGGTATAATCAGACAGTTGCGGTACACTTTCACCTGAGAGCTGCACATTTCCAGCCCTCCTAAATAAAACATTGTGTCGCCAGGCGCCGGTAAGTGTCCCTCAAAGAGCAAAGGGAGGAAGGGCGAGGGTAAAAAGCGTCCAGGTTAAGTTGTTTGAAAGGCCCCGGGTATTAAGAGGCATTTTACACTTAAGAAGTTGGTTTCGCTGGGTTTTCTGTTTCCCCTCTTATTGATTGATGCTCAACTATCAATGCATAATAGAAAAGCACTCAGAGCAAATGCAGGGTTATGGCCTTGGGAGGGAGTCGGCAGACGAGACTGCAGCACCCCCCCACTCCAATGCCATTATTGGCCCATAAAGGATCCCTCGGGAAGGCCACGGTGTTCAGATCAGCACACACCAAATACCCAATTAAAAAAGGCTTTAAATTCCCTCCTCTTTCCTGGGCAAAAATCAATCTGAATTCAATCTATTCGGCTAGGATTCCGACAGAGCAGGTAATTGCCCATAATCGGTCAGCTAGGTGACAACAGCTTAAAGGGGAGACACTAATACAATCAGGTATTTGCTTTCAACGCCCGTCCTGGGCCCGAGCTTCAGCTGTCGAAAAACAGGTAGAGTGCAGTTTACGTAGCCATCAGACAAAGGTGTATATAAAGTTACAGGAGTCTTCTATTGTGGGGCGCTCAACAGCTGATAAAGAGGTTCTGTAAAGTACTGGAGGAATGATACTTCCTAAATGACCCATCATAAAGCTGCAATAAATGTATTCAGCGATCATCTTTGAAAATAGCTTGTCAAGGAAGGAGAGGAGGAAATGAAGTAGCTCTCGTATTCTTCTACGAAAGGCTCACATTGTCGACATGTATTATTAGAAGAGTTTGTACCTATCCATACAATTATGTCGGGATTATTTTAATGAAATTCTACGCTACTGGTAAAGGTATACAGTACTTAATGGCAGCATTAGATAAGTAAGGTACTTAATGGTGGTATATTACAGTACATAACTCCACCCCACCCTGATGTTTTTCCATCACCTAATGCATTCGCTCTCAGTCTTTCTGATTATTTTGGCTCTTGAGTAGCTCTCTAAAATATGCTACTGTAGACAAATCGACACGTCTTGAAAGTTAATCACGAGCGAGTACAAAACACAAAATCGTGGCTGAACTTACAGTACAAAGACACTGCCGTGAGTTTGAGTTCTTAGATATACATTAAAATAAATAATCACATGTTGACATTTTTGAACTGGAAAAATCATTGTAAAAACCTCAAAAGTAAATGGAGAAGAAAAAGAAAAAGAAAAAAAAAAAGATGAAATGAACTGTTATTGTTTTCTTGAGATCTTTCTCACATTTTTCACACATTTTGGAGCAGCAAAGTAATAAAACACAGCAGACTGATATCCCACAAAACACTGCGATATTGCTTATTTTTATTTTTTTTTCATGATGAAGTTTGTAAACCACTGCCAAATACACATACAGTCGTGGAAAAAAAATATTAGATCATCAGAAGTCATCCAAAACAATGGTTACGCAATCAAGTACTAACTCCTGTGTGTATCATGTGACTAAAACAGACAGAAAAGAAAATATGGAATGAATAAAAATAAAAGCAGTACAATGACATAGATATTGATGTAAGAACTGAAGTGATTTTTTTAACCCTAT
>JAPTYQ010000002.1:11614325-11629721 GCA_029814465.1 Ostorhinchus cyanosoma | reverse complement strand
AGCTATCTTTAAATGAATTCTAGCAAAAAATCCAGTGGATTTCTACATCCAGTTTAAATTCCTGCTTAATTTGTTACGCCTGTAACTAGTTACGTCATAACATTTTCACATAAAAGGTCAAGACTTCTGATGAACATTCCTCCAAGTTCGACATAATTGTCAGCAGCAGTTGTTGTAAAAACTGAAAATATGTCCAAAATTTTAGCCGATTATCTCAAATGTTCAGTTATTGGTTGTAGTAATGAACACAAGTGGCTGAACGGGACAGTAAACATGTCAACAACCCAGAAGGGGGTGGAGTCATTTGCATTTAAAGGGCCAGCGCTCACAACAACCTGTCTGGTGTCATTACTCAAACATAGGGTTGAAGATGGACCTGTGGAGTTTAAACAGTTGTAGTAAAAACTGAAAATATGTCTCAAATTTGAGCCGATTACCTAAATTGTTCAGTTGTTGGTTGAACGGAACAGAGCAGCACAGTCAACAACCTGAAGGGGCGGGGTTAGAGGTGGCTCATTTGCATTTAAAGGGCCAGAGCTTAAAACCACCTTTCTGGTGTCATTACTCAGAAATAGGGTTGAAAATGGAGCTGTGGAGTTGAATTAATGAAGAATTCAGACCCAAGCAGAGCATTTACAGTTTATGTAGAGCACAGAGAAATGTTTTAAGATGCATAATTCCATTTAAAAAGAGCAAAATATGACTCCTTTAACATCCAGTGAAGCACAGTTACAGAATGGCTTTAGTGCAGTTTCTTATGAATGTATTTTTAAAATGCACCTGATATAGATGATAGACATTAGTAATGAAACATTCAACTGATAATCAACGCAGATTACAAAGAATACTTTCTGTGATGAAATGTGCCCGTGTCATCATTCCAGCTGTTTTTAGCGGCGTATAAACGTACAGTATGTCTTTGTTTTATGGACTGGTAACAGGTTTCACTCTCATATACCGTCCGTGTTCAGTCAGATCTTTGCTCACATCTGCTTGTGTGGTCTGTGCTAATCCTTGTAGGTCCAGATGTTGTTCAATAATGAGTCTCTGCCCGATCACATGACCATGAAGCGGTTATGGCTCTCACACTGGTTTGGCAAGGTACGGTACAGCCACTGTCATCTACTGCCAACAAATGTCAGACATTCTTTCACACTCGAAGACCTGGTGTTTGTGCTCTAATTCATTTCTAAAATAATTCACTGAAGATGTTTAATGTCAGGTAGAAATGTTTGACTTGATCTCAACGCGTTCAGCAGCATTAACGCGTCGTTTTCGGATCCGTGTACTTACATGTTTGTTCCCTGTCCTGCAGGCCCAGCCGTTAGTCCTTCACTACACCATCAAGGACAAAAGGACCAGATAGGACTTGTTTTCAGTCTGAGGACAGCTGTACATATTTTGTACAATATATATTCTATTTTAATAGTGTTTGTGTACATATACTTATTTTCCTTGTTTTGTATTTTTGAAAATAAATTTTAAATGGGAAACGTTGTGCTTGTGCTACTTGATGTGCATTTTCATTGAAGTATTTTATGACCAAAAAAGGCAAAACATTGAAACACTGGTGACAATATGTACCACATGACACAGTAAATAGCTTTAGCATGTCTGTAGATTTTTTAGCAGGTTAAGACTTGCTTCATTGCTATTCCATATTTCAAAGTGAATTATGTATTTTTTTACCATAACATGAAATTTTCACTTCTCTTCTAGAAAATTTGCTGTATCCCTGATTTTCTGAGTCATGCAAACTTATTTTGAGCATATGCCAAATAACTCACTATTTACCTTTATTATTCCAATAACCGTTAATGGCTAAAACCATTAACATATTATTCTCATGGAAAATATCCTTGTTTTCTTCAGTTTCTTATTCGTTTTAACGCCTGGTACAACTAAAGGTACATTTGTTTGGACCAATATAACAAAAATAGCTCATAAGAGTAAAATTTCAGAGCTGATATCTGCATTTTCTGTGCTTTTCTTGATCATCAAAGCACTTAAAATCTATGGCATTGCACTGACAAAAGCAGTGCTTTTATTCATTCCATGTTTTCTGTCTGTTTTAGTCACATGATGCACACAGGAGTTAGTACTTGATTGCATAACTGTTATTGATGGTCTAATAATTTTTTCCGCAACTGTAAATGCAAGTTTTTTTTTTTCTTCTTAGTGCCTAATTCTATTTTAATTTCTTTAGATCTTGTTTTGTAATACTTGAAATCTTCAACCAAAACTTCCTCTCCATACTAATCAAATATTCAACAAAGAATCTACAAACATTAAAGTAAGTATTTTCCTCTTACTGGTTAATAATTGGACTCCGTTGGCTGCAGCTCCGGCCCTGGGTTTTGTGTGGATAGGTCTATTTACAGAACATCTGGACACTGCGTTTTCCCCTATTGTTCTGTAACCGTTCAGACCCTGTCCGATCGCACAGGGACTGAGTGAACAGTAATTTACACGTCCTGCCACAAAGTCTGGGCTGTGACTTGGCCGGTCGTCGTCGTATTGAAGTTGTAAGTGTGCGGCTTTGGTTTTATGTTCTAGAGCTTTGTCAAAAATATCTTTTTCCAAGTCTCGGTACTTATGCAGGGTGTCCTCCAGGATTTCTCTGGTTTTGCCCTTCCCTCTCCTGGGCCGTGGAGGTTCTGCAGCAGAGGATGATCTCCACGGTGCAGGTACGATGGCCTGTGTTTGGATCACACAGTGTCTCTATGAAGTTCACCTTTACTGCTTAAAACAAACCACACAACATTGATTTACTCGCTCCCACTTGCACTTGCAAACACGAGCCTGCATGATGTGAATTTTTCCAGCAGCCATAAAGTTGCGCCGGTGAATCACCATAGCAACAGCTGTAATCATGTAACCCTGTATCTACCTCAGACTGTCTCCACAAGTCTCTTGGTGGCCTCTCTCACTGGTGCTCACAGATAATCCAACATCTGTCTGAAAAGCAGATTTACAGCTGTATATCTTTAATACTTGGCTCCACAGTGCACTATTGGACTGTCTGCATCCTAAATATTCAGCTAAAATAGTCAGTTATTAATGAAGAAACTATGGACTTACATGTTTTTACTTGATTAACTTTGAAGACACTTTGCCATAGATTTAGAACAAAATGCATCTATTCATTTTTTGTTTTGGATTCTTCTATGAAACTTGGTTTATTTTTGATACCTGGCGCTTTTCCAGCTTTTTAGACCCAATAATAAATGAGAAATTTAAACATATTTCCACCCAGAATGTACCCAATAATGACCTCAGATAAATGCAACAAAAAATTCTACTTTTGCTCTGAACAATCCTGAAATTAATGAATTTTAATAAAGTGTTGGAGCCAAATCGGACATTGGGACATGAAAAACTACCTACTGGTGTTAGTGCATTTAATCTGAAAACATGGCTGTAAATAGTCTTATATACGCTATAAATAAAGACACAGTGTTAAATTTGATGATCATAGTGGTTTTTCGAATCCAGACATGCAGGTTTTTCATGAATCTGTCTCATTCCAGGTTTTGTATGTAACTCATGGTGTCCACTTCTGTTATATGCAAAATCTGCCCTTTAAACGCATATAAATCGTGAATGATTTTGCAACAGCGGTCATTTTTGAGAAACACTCTGCCTTGCAGAATTAGTTCAATTCCCAAAATGTACCTGTGACAGAATAAAGATATTAAAAAAAAATAGTTGTGCATACTTTTCGTGTCCTTTTAACTATGTTACATGCAGATTTTTAAAATTAAATATGATGCGAAAAAATATAAAAATATGTTTTATCTGAAAAACATTCTTTTATCTCGGTAAACATTTATTTTTAAAATAAACCCAAAGTGTTTTCAAACTTGCTTCATAACATTCATCTACATCTGGTTTGAATTTTTAGCCCCATGTCTTGTTTTTAGGACCACTTTCATAGAAGCACCATTTTATATTTTTGCTTCCACTTAAAAATTAGAAAGGCCTCTTATTAGTTGATCTAAAACATCCATGAAAACATTTGGTTAAACTAAAAATAACATTGAAAACCCATGTAGCCAATGCTCAGTAGACTCCAGTATTGTTGCATCAGTTACATTTCTGAAATGGCTTTAATTAAAACGTCACTTAGAAGCTGCAATGACAGGAATTTTTCTCTTGACCTAAGCAGTGTGTAGTTACCATTTCAAAATGTAAGAGCAGCTACGCCAACTGGCCTTCCACCTAGTCTTTTACATGTTTATGTGACACTTAAACTGTGGGGATATTTTACTGCACGTTTTAGAGGCTTGTGGGAAAAAGTTGTATAAAAAAGAATTTTGGTGGATTACTGCAGTTTAGGCTTCACGTGGGTTCTCATTTTAGACTCTGTTCAAGAATTTAGAAAGAAAAAAAAAAAGTGTCCATTCAGACCCTAAAACTGTCTCTTTTTTTAACCCATAAAGACCCAAACAGCCACTGTCGACCAAAACCTTCTACTGATCTGAACTTTAATACCTGTTGATCCATTAATCCGATCAATACATGTAAATAATTAGCGTAAAATGCAGTTAGTCGTCTTTTCATGGTCATCAGATATGACCCTCTGTAGTTACCGTGGAAACACCATCATCTTCTACAACACTGATTCACCAGTAAAACCCATGGAGTTGGATCAATGACAGTGGATGGAGTTTTTGCTGAAAAAGTCACATTTTTTTTCTGTTTTCTCTGTTTCTGACATAATAAACCTTAACTTAAATATGAGCTTTTATGAACGTCGACATAATCAGTGAATAAAAAAACTGAAAAAAACTACAAATGGTGATAAATCAGTTAAGAAAAGTTAAATATATGAGAATAATTAATTATCTCTGTATTCACATAAGTAGTACTGGGTCTGTATGAGTTAAACTGATTTATTTATTTTTTTCACTGACAGTTTGAGTAACTGCTCTGCTTTGCAAAGATGATCCTCCTGGGTGAACACTAGGTGGCGCACTTGGTGTTTTCCAGACATGAGAAGCAGGAGACAAGCTTTGATGTGTGATGTTGTCCAGAGTGAAAGCACAGATTCTGATAACCTGACACTGGCTGATAATACACACAAGCCTTGTATCTTATTCTGTCTCTTCTCTTTCTAAGTAGCTCGTGCTGCTGCAGCCAAAACATTTCACCAACGTTTCACTGAGTTGCATTCGAGCTTATCCAACATTTAGAAGCAAAGCGCAAGAGAAATACACACTTTCAAGCTCTTCTTTTGTTCACACAGATACTGTTTGTATTGTCCGTTGTGCCACATGACTCTGAACATTAGCACCTTCTGTTAATGTGCCTTAAAGGTCAAAGTGTACTTTAGAGATTTGATTCCATACCAACGCAGACCTTCCATCAAGGCCAGACCAATTCTTCCTCTCATTTCAGAGGTGAATGACCTGAACAAGGCAGCAAGACCTAAAGTAAAACCAGATCTCATGATTGAAGTAGAGATAAAGACAGCACCGGGCTGCATGTGAAAGCTAATATCTGTTCCATTTACAGCTTTGATATGCATAGATATATTTCCTCAATGACCTTACTAATATCCTGATGTTAATATGAACCTTTAAGCCTTCACAAATCAGCCCTGTGGACATGTTTCCAAATGAAAATGTAATGAAGTCACAGAAAAGCTGCACACAATCAGCACAAACTGGACAAACCCTGAGCCTGTCCCTTCAGGGCACTGTTATGTTTAAGAACACTTAAAAAAAATACAAAAAAACAATAATCCCCTAAAGCTGTGACCTTTAGGCCAACATCAGAATATTTCAGGTTACTGTTGGACTGTTTGGTTGGATTGAAACTTGTCATTTTTGGCACCTCTGGGCCACAAAAATGTGGGAATGTGTTTGTCACCGCCGACAGTTTTGGGACATAAGGAGTGGATGAAATAGGAAGAAACCACCTGAGATTTTAGAGCAGTTTAAGATCTGAGGGAAAATAAGTCGGTTTAATAAGCTGAAAGTGTTAATAAATAATAATAATAATAAAAATCATAATATTCATAATCATAATAATGTGAAAAATCCCTTATATTTGGATAATTTACGAATAATTAAAAAATAATAATAAAAAAATAAAAGTATAAGCTACATAATGATTTGAGATTTTTCTTTGCATATTTTTTATGTTCTCTGACTTTTAATTCAACCCCACGCACTGTTGTTCCTGCTGCCAGTCCAAAGTGGCTTCATAATAAAAGGCCTGTTTGACTTTTCAACCTCCACGATTCCAGCCGATTACTTCTGTTGTGTCCTCCAGTCTGCTCTTTTCCTCCACCCCCTTCTTTAAAAAAAAACTACTCTAACAAGACATTTACTTATCTTTTACATTTTCACCCTCTGACTTAGTATTTTATTTGTATTTTGTATTATCAACTATACGTGCGCACTATGATAATTGGATAAATTACAGAACAGATTATACCAATAAATTAATTTTAGTCTGTCTTTAAATAAATATCTATTCTTGTAGATAATTAAAAATATATATAGGATTGGAGGCAGGATCTCATAGAGTTAAATATATGAATTAATAATAAAAACGAATAAGAAAGTTCGGTGCGTAATTTACGCAAAAAGGTACAAATACAATAAAATAAAATTCTCCAAATATACATTAATATTATGCATTAAGATTTTCCATGGGCTTATTTAATAAAACAGATGAATCTTCTATACATCACTTTGATCCACTGTGGTTACTTTAAAGTACATAATAAATACATTTGGATTGGATTAATGCTGTTATTTCTGCGCGTAAAAGCCACGATAGAATAAATCTGAAAAAAATATGGGATAATACAAACACACACACACTAAACTGTTGCAAATGGTGTGTCAACAGCAGAAGCACGTCGCATTTCCACAGTTTCCCATTGAGGTTTATTCATTAGAATCCTCACACTAACCCATTTGCTATTCATGGGAGACTTTTTTTTTTTCCTCTCCTTTTCCAAACAAACCCGAGTTAAGAGTGGCAGATGCGTGCCATTATTGCCCACGCTCGCTGGAAGCTGTTTTATGTAAGGCAAAGGCGGGTTAACCTAATCAATCATGTCGACTAGTTGTGTTAAAGACGATTCAGAGGAGGAGGAAGAAAACATATGGCGCAGGGGTGGGTGCAGGCTTTTCTTAACACCGCGGCCAGACCGGGACCTTCTTGTGACAAGATGCATTCAAAGCAGAGCCAAAGAATGGGAATAAAAGCAGAGGACGGCTGCTAATTGAAGTCAAGGCACTTCACGGCTGAAAGCAGGGGTCAAATATTCTAAAGGCCCCGTTTTACCAAGTAGAGCAGATTTATAGGACGAACATTTCACTTTTTTTTTTTTTTTTATCTCCCAGAACATATTAGTAGAGCCTGAATCTCCTCATGTGGGGAATTAAAGAAGCTGCAGTGATTTGATCTCATGTGACACTCACGACATGCCTGTGGAGTTTTTTTTTATTGGGATTACTGGTCATTTTCAGTTCTGTGGTATTTTAATTTTTTTATTTTTTTTGAGGGGTTTAATAGTTGAAAAAAAAAAGTATAAACTGTTCTGTGTTTGAATTCGAATTTTTTTTCTTCTGCAAAATCACACAGCCAGTAGCGTCGAAAGCATCTTGAAATATCATATAACCTTTATTTACATAGATGCTGATTAAATAGAATGTTACAATAAAATTATCGCATAGGATGTTTGAGCTATATACAAAAAAAAAACAACTCAGAGCGTGTAAAAGAAGTTTTTGCAGAAGTCGAGAGTGAAAAAAGTGATGCTTGTGTTGGATGGAGAACACGGCCTGCACACTCTGCACACACACACGTTCCGCTGCACAACAGAATGAATTCATGATACACTTCAGATGGGATGGATTGACATATTAACCCCAAGTTAGGGTTTAACACGGACTGGTAATAAAAAAAAAAAAGAAAAAAAAAAAGAACAAGGGCTGGAAAGGGTTAATTTGGCAAATCTGACTCCTTTTACAGAAGAAAGTGAATAAATGATAAAACAAAAAAAAAGAATTGCACAAATCTCCAACCCTTTCTTTAAACGACTGTAAAACACTAAAAAAAAAAAACAAATAAAAATATTCAGACACCTTTTCAGTCTTCCTGTACCATAACTGTTGGTTCTGTCTGAAGGAAACCAGATATTCCTCAAATATTTCGATGCTTTTACAAGTCCAAATAATAAATTAAAATCGAGGAAAAAAGGAGGAGGGGAGTTGAGAAAAAAAAAAATCCAGAAATGTTTATATATGTATATATTCTCCTTTTTTTTTTTTTTTGTTGACAATATCCGTGCAAAAGTTTGGGAAGAAAAATGCCCCCATCTTAATACTCTTTTTTGTTTGTTGCTTATGAAAATCACGCACCACTTGACTGTCAATCGTCCACTTCTATTTCCTCGTCGTCCTCCGAGAATTCATCCGTGGTTTGGTCTCTGGATGAGGAGGGGGACTGTGGGAAGGCCCGGTGTCCTTGGGAGGTCGGGGAGATACTGGGGGATCTGGCCCCTGGTTCTCCTCCTTGTGGATCGTCTATATTGTCCATGGTGACCAGCTTCTGCAGCGTCTGTGGGGTGATTTTCTTTAGAGACTCCACGTCCGCTTTCATCTCCTCCAGGTCCCGTTTGAGTTTGGCTCTGCGGTTCTGAAACCAGGTGATGACCTGCGCGTTGGAGAGACCCAGCTGCTGCGCAATCTGGTCACGGTCTGCAGGAGAAAGGTACTTCTGATACAAAAATCTCTTCTCCAGTTCGTAAATCTGGTGGTTCGTGAAGGCCGTCCGTGACTTTCTCCTCTTTTTTGATGTCTGTCTTTGCCCGAAAGCGTTTAGATGCTCACGACCTTGGAGAAGTGGAAGAAGAAGACACACAACAGGGTGACTTTCCCACCACTGGAGCAAAAACACAATGCGTTTGACAAACAGGCCTGAGTTCTGTTTACAAGCTTCATGTTGGGCTTTTTCTCTGGAGGCAAACATTCTATTTCTTCTTTTTTGAACCTCGACCAATCTGACCAACTTTACACAAAAGCCATTTTCTACCATTTAACTCTTCTAGAAATGTGAATCTATCACGAATAAATACAATTATTCCTCCAACTGGCATTTTATCCCAAAAGACAAAATAATTCCACATTTTTTCCTGTAGTGGGTTCTTTTAGTAGCAGAACTGGAACCTAATTTTACACTTTGAGTCAGAATCAGTGTCCACACACTAGGCCACAACAGTCGACTGACCTCTAGACAATATACAAAAACAATTAGACTATTTAGGACTGTTTGTAAATCACATGCATGCAGATTTACGTGCGTAAAAGCCCTATTTTCCGCTCTTTTCCTCCTAAAGCTGCCCTCATATATTCACTCCAAATGCAAAACAAACCCAGCTCACAGGATCTCATGCTCCTTCCACTTCTTCTTCTTATTTTTATTAATTTAATAACATTCCCTCAGCCTTGACAGTTTTTCTCCTAATAGATCAAACCAATCCAAACAGAATCCAGTGTGCCTTTACCTTCTGCCGCCTGGATAACGCTGACTTCCAGACCTTTAAATGTTTTACTGGCCAGTTCCTCCAGTGCGCAAAGCGGCGACGAGGGAGTGGTGATCCCGTTCCGCGCAGAGTTGGAGCCCGTCACTTTCTCCAACACTCTCGGCGGACAAATACTGGCCACCGACTTTTTAACCGAGGGTTTGTTTAGAATATCCTCAATGCTGAAAGGCGTTAAAGGCTTGTTTGAGTTGGCTGGCGGCGGGAGCTGGTCCAAGGGAGCCCGCCTCCTCTCTTCGCTGCTGGACTGCAACACAGAACCTGCCTTCATGTCTTTACTGGAGGTCATCGCAGTCCCGAAGAATCGCTACTTGCAAAAAAAAGTTGATTATTTCATTCAACTTGCAGTTTTGGAGCGTCCACAAGTGTTTCCTTTGGTGCTCGGTGTTCTCGTATGCCCCCTCTTGTGTTTTGTCACTTAAAAACCTTAGCTCGCCTGAGAGCTTTCCTCCAAAATAACCATGCTTCGGGCGTAGTTGTAAAGGCAGCCGGACTGTATTCCCCTCAGAGAGTCGCCGTTCCTCTGCCAAGCTCCATGTAGATCTTTAGGAAATAACAGACTGGAGGGGGTGAATCCCTGCAAGGAGGAAAAAAGCTGTCTCAAGCAACACGAAAAAGAAAGCGACTGCTAACGAGTTATTGTTGATTGGGCGAAGTTCAATTAGAGAAACACTACACTACTTGCTGACCCGCTGCTGCGTCTTAAAGGGCCGGACCATAATAACTAATTGGACGTGAGGGATAGGAGGAGTCTGTTGCAGCCGAGGAGAGAGATGCCTCAAAATGTTTATGCATCTGTTTCCCTCTGCTGGTTGTGTTCTTCTAGAAAGGGAAAGTTGAATGCTATTAAAATACAGCCAGCAGCATCTTTGCAATATGGGAAAGTTTGGAGGAAAAAAAAACCGAGCCAACAATAGGCTCCAGCCGTGAGAGTCATTTAGCCGTTTTCGTGCGTAATTACGCACAGAGCGTTATGCAAAAATGGGCATATTATTATATGCACTGTGTTTCAAGGGAATTTGACTTGAGAGTAGCCATGAGCACATTTACGGAGCCCTTTTTTAAAAAATGTATTCAAGTATTTGTCAACATAAAGATAAGTTTTGAAGGTTAATCCATTGTTGAATGTATCAGGTGAGGTTTTTTTTTTTGGTTCTTTATGATTGAAGGCTGAATATGTGGAGAAGGTCACGAGGCTCATGTTAATATGTTTATTTTATAGATTATCGTTTTCATAAGAGATATCAAACCTGCTTTGGATTATTTTACACTGCAACCACAGACTCTTATAAAAAAAAAAAAAAGAACAAATACTGAATGTAGCCAGTGCCAGGGTTGGATTTATCTGTGGTGTTTCTTTATTTTTCTTCTTGTAATTTGTTTATTTTTTTTTATTTTTTATGATTTTTTTCTCCCTCGTCTGTGTTTTATTGTTTTCTCCTTGTTTCGTGTGCCAGTGTGACCCTGCAGGTAAAGGCAGACTTACAGTGTAATTCAATGCTGTAGCGTGAAACAAGCGGCAAATAAAGGTGACGCCGTGCTGCGACTCAGACTCCGTGGACGCACGATGTGAATTTTGCAGAAGGAGGCTTTAGGATGTAAAGACAGAAACGGATTAGAGACAGAAAATGAACGCCGAGGAGAGCAGCAGGTATGTTTACGAAGAGGAAATGCACTTATTATTATTTATTTCTTCTTTTTTTTTAAGACCTAGTCAGATTTATCACATTTGGCTCCTGTCGCCACTTTGGATCCAATTTCGTTTTAAGCTTTTAAGAAATTACGCACAAACTGCTACTAGAACTAAATACTGTTTTAATAAAAAGAGGATTTTTTTTTCAGCCTAAGATTAAAATCTGCATCTTGCACAAAACGAACTGAAAAAAAATGTGAATATTTTTAAAATATAATGAAGTTTGACTGAAAAAAAACCCCCAAAACCATGGAGTATATTTTGTGTTTTCTAATGCACTCAGCTCATTCTGACCCATTTGGATAAAACCTGCTGCCCAGGAAGCCGCTCCGGAGAGTCTTGTGCCAACAGGAGCATATGGTGACATTGGTTTAGGGACAGAGTTATAAAACAGCAGGACATTCTATTAACAGCCTTGGAGGTCCACCCTTTGTGGCTGCTTTGAATATATATTTTTCCATAACAAGCAGGAGTTTTGGGGGTTTCAATTCAGCTGTGAAACACACAAGTAAGAGGCTCTGAAAAAGAATAACAGCACGGTGATTATCATGTCATGTGCCATTTATACTTGAATTACAACGACATTAAAAACAAGGGCTTGGAATACAGATTACAGCGGGTGTTTAGGGATATTATTTAGCACTTTATCCAAAGAAATGATCATTAAAAAGAGAATTAAAAGCAGAGAAATGATGACTTTGAGATATGAGGAAAATTAATTCCAATTCACCTGGTTCGACATATGCATGATAAATTATTTTATGTTCTGGTTATTTTATTTATTTATATATTCATTTTATCATTTTTATTTAGTCTATATTAAATCACTAGAGTAAAACAACCCTGAGCTGGATCTTCTAATATCTTTTACTTTCTTTTCAAAGAGCTTTTAGATTTTAGTGAAGCAGAGCAAATCCGAAAGTTTTTTTTTTTTTTTTTCTTCTTTTTTGTTTTTTTTTGGTTTAATTTAACCGTTAATTAGAAGCAGAGCAGCTGACATCATCCATCACCAGCTCTTGGGGGATTTAATTGGATGATTCGCTTCGCTTTTACCTCCTATCAGTACGGAGCTTCTTTATCCAAAAAAAAAAAAAAATAGTCTTTCACATTATTGAGTCACTTCAAATGGAATATCATCAGATTTTTTTTGGTCTTTTTCTTTTGTTGGGGGTCGATTTATCAACCAAGACCACAACTTTTCCTCCTTCCTTCCACTCCCCCAAACCCACTTTTCCTTTTTTAATAATCAGAAAGGCCAAATGTGAAGTGTTCGTCTCATCCTTTAGTTGGATCAAATCACAGCAGTGGGAAAACTCCCTCCCGGTAAAGGTCAGCCTCGGTGCCATTAATCACCAAATTAATCCAGTAACACTTCCACTGCAGATACCGGGGAATGCGTAAAGTCTCCAACCACGGCCTTCATCGGAGAACCAGACAAGGTGATGACAAAAGCAACAACTGCACTTATTTTCCTGAAAATGTAATTAGTTACAGAGCTGTAACGCGTTACCACTCAGCCAAGACGCAGGTGGATTTTTACACCATAATAATTTCCTGGATTGAAGAAGAGACACTTTTTTATTAGGTTATTTAATTTCGATTGGATTCTATTTTTAGCATTTCACATTACTGGAAAATAGACCGATTTTATTATTATTATTATTTTTATTATTATTATTTTTATTATTATTATTTCTATAAAATATTCAGCTATTGTAAAGCGAAAGACAGCAAAAACATAACATGCTCATATATTTACACATATATTCCTTCATAGATTATTTATTGATATATATATATTTAAAAAGAATCATTCTGCAAAAAAATAATCTTTAAGAAGAAATTGCGTTGCGTTAAATAAACCGCAAGAAAATCACGTTTGAGGATTTTGACACTTTTAAGTATGAGCCACAAAAATATTTCCAAACGAATTCATTGAAGAATTGATTCATATATTAAATAATCAATAAGAGAAAGAACGATTAGAGGAATAAAATAGGTTTATGCTCCGTCACATGGGCCTGTATGGTGTTTTCAGACGCTTCCATGACCCTTTTTTTTTTAAAATTCTAAGACATAAGCTGAATAATTGGAGGTGTGTGTTAATTATTCTCCATAGGTTCATATATGCAGAGAACCTTCTGGGTTTTCTGCTGGAAAGAGGCAGCTCTCACCGCGCAGCATGTCGTCCTGTATTATGAAACAAAACAGCTGTAAACGCCTCTCAGTTGAACATGATACAGGAGAAGGCTGCTCAGGGCGCTGTGGGTGTGTTTGTTTCCATTCTTGTCCGGCCTGTTTCCACTGGAAAAACCGTGCAGCTGATTGAAGTGTTTGATGAAGGTGTGTGTTGATCAACGGCTACAGCGCGTCTGTTGTCAAATTACTGGGCCCGTGCGCACTGACCGCGCGCACAACGGGTATTATTATTATTATTTATTTATTTATCTATTTATTTTTTTACCCATGGAGCCTCTGAAGCAGACGTGCAGGTTTCACTGTGTCGTAATGGAACAAACCCAAATTAACCCATAAAGACCCAAACATCAAACCAGTGACTAAAACCATCCACTGATCTAAACTGTTTAATACACGTGGATCCACTAATCTTATCAATGCATATCAATAATTGGTGCAAAATACAGTTATTCGTCTTTTCATGGTCCTCAGATATGACCCATTTGGATGTTCAGAGGCTCTGTAGTTACCATGGAAACACCATCATCTTCTACAACATTCATTCACCATTAAAACCCATGGAGTTTGGATCAATAACAGCGGATGGAGACACTTGTTTTGACGTTTGAAAGTCAAATTTTCTTCCGTTTCCTGTTTCTGATATAATAACCCTCAGCTTTAATCTGAGCTTTTATGAACAGCGACATGATCAGTGAATTAAATGTAGGAAAATAGACGATTTCCGCTTTAAAAAACACAAAATACAGAAGATAATATTAGAATAAACAGTGATAAATCGCTTGAGAAAGGTTAAAAAGAGAGGACAATTAATTTGGGAACTGACAGGGATAGACAGGACGGCAATAAATCATCCAAATATTATCAATAAGTCAGTAACAGATAATAAAAATAATAATAATGAGACGTGAGCTTATATTTTCCTACAAATCCAAACAAAAATGAAACCAGAAAAATAACCAGAAATGACAGTGTGTTTGTGCGCTGTCAGTGCGTAAAGTGGAGGACAACGCATCACTCTCATCCGACGCATCCACCTGCTGTGTTCTGCGTATTTGCGCGCATCCCCCGCGTCTAAAATCAGCCCAATATCGAATTACAAGAGCGTCACAGTGGATGCAGGTGTCACTCGTGGAGGATGTTCTCTCCTCGTCGTCCTCCAGCGCATCCTAACAGTTTGACGCCGCTCCATCGGTCGTGGACGCACAGGTGTTCCGTCTCACAGCGGCTTCACGCTCTGTTTTGGGAGGGGAGGGGGAGGGGTTGCGTCATCCACGTACTGACGGCGGCTCTTCTCATTGGTCGCTGCATGATCTCCATCCAAAACATTCCTTTACATTCATCCACCTTCAGGTCTGTCTTTTTTTTTTTTTATGGATGTCCTTCTGTGGCTTAAAAATGTGCTGATTAAGTTAATTTGATATAGATTTAGGATTATTATTGGTTTAATTTCATTGACCTACACTCATATAATGACCTTTTATCCTGTATTTGACTTTTACTACTTTTATTTTGTGCATAAAACAGTTCAAGTACAGCTTTAACTTAATTCCTTTGCATGACTATAAGCATCACCTGCTTTATTATATTAATTCACGTAAAAATGCAAATGCTTATGTTAATGTACGGAACGTTATTTGTGTCAAAAGTATATGGTTTATCTGCATTACTTACACCTCGACCCTCAGAGATAAAAAAACAAGTAAAGGTTTTTGTTTGTTAGATCACTACTGATAAAATTGATGTGAAATATGGAGTTGGTGGACGCAAATGTTCTATGTGGTCGCCTGAAATTTCTAGTAATTGATAAAAAATAATAATAATTACTAATATAAAAATATATGCTGAGTTTATAGAGACAATCTCAATCCATAAAAGACAAACTGAGTGTGAAACTGAAGCTCTGTGGTTCTGTTTATCTGTCAAATGTTCACTGTGGTCG
>JAPTYQ010000002.1:11488634-11499116 GCA_029814465.1 Ostorhinchus cyanosoma | reverse complement strand
ATTATATTTCCTTAACTCCTCTTCTTTGATAAACGGTGTTTGTTGTTGTTCGCTAACCCACTAAAATGCCGCTGGGGGACGTGTCAGTGACGTCAGTGTCAAAGACATAGTGACATCTGACGTTGAACAAGTGAAATCAAAAGTAGATCACGCCCTCTGCTGTTAGAAAAGGGCATTGCGATTCATCTTTTATGTCAAATGTTAAATCGTCACACATTTGTATTGATTTTAACTGCCTTGCGATGCGTTGTTACATCCCTAGATAATAGTATAGAAGTAAATTAGCTTTTTTACAGTCCATATAAAATTTTTTGGACCTCATCTGAACTTCAGAACAATAACCATAATTCTCTTATCTACCTTTGTTTGAGCAGCAATGTAATTAATAAGCCGGTATGACTGAAATGAAGAATATCAATATGATAGAATTATGATAGAATATCCAAACAGCCTGCTTTTATTAACTTCAGATTTTAAAAAAAGTTCTAAATTCATAGAGTGCAATAAAATGAAATATATCAGCATTGTCACCCAGAGTGGAAAATAGTCTTCAGCTCACTGAGAACATACACAAAAGAATGTCATAAACATGACACCACAAGACAAGGTTTCATTGCAGATACAAAGCATAAGCATAAAAACCTCAAACAACAGACAGGGTCAGTCAGTCAAACATCACTTACAGAACAGTGACTGCTTAAGAACACATTAAATCTACTGCCTGTTACGAATAGACTCAGTAAAACTGGTGGAAATGTGCCCATTGTTTCTGAGATCTGTTTCCAGATGTGCTCCTTAAAAACAGCAGAGCTGATAATAAGGTGCCAAAAGAAACAGGAGGACAGCACATGAACAAAATACTGTAACTCAAGAATAAAAAAAAAAAAAAAAAGAAAAAAATTAATATGGACGTGTGATGAGACATTTACAGAAAAAAAAACCCAGAACTAAATAAAGCACCAGTGTAACAGTGGCTGAGGTAGGAGTTTTACACAGGGTGGCATTGGCAAAGGGGCGGTGAGAGGTTTTCCCAGGGTGGCGTGGGAGTATGGTACGTTGGAATCCCAAAATATATATGAATGGATTCAACATAAGATCCGTGAAAATGCTTCTGGATTTTTTATTGGGATGTCATGACCTGTGTTGACAGACGACTCAAAGTGACAGGACCAGAGCTCTTAAAACATAAAAGCATCGATGGCAAAATGAGTTCTGCTCTGCAATACAATAACTTATTCTAACATGTACAAGAGTTTTAGAAAAACACTTCCATTTTTTTTTTTTTTTGCTGAATCATTGTTGGTTTCAGTGTTATAAAGTTGAAAGTGTTGATGTCCAGTGTAAAACATTTAGTGAGATCTAATAGTACAGACTGAATATAACATTCATACTTGTGTTTTTATTAGTTTATGATCTGATGAAAATGAGAACGGCTGTGTTTTCATTTTACCTGAGAATGAAGTGTTTGTAGTGATAGAGAACAGGTTTGTTCATATGTTACACTGTGATGTTTCTACAGTACAGGTTTCTTCTACTTTCATCCTTTATAATATGTGAATACAAGGAGTGCCTCAAATGAGAGAGGTTTTGTGGCCACCTTTTGTCAGGGTGTGATGGTCTTCAGTCAGTTCCAATCTATACACAATGAGCAAATCCATGTTTAGGAATTAATACTTTTGGTTTTATTATTTTTACTGATGACATTCAGTAACATTTCATTTAAGCCAGATTAGAAATGTGAACAATACATTTATAAGGTAAGGTGATGATGGATATATTCATATTATGGATATGGATGTATATACAGTGTTGCTCATAAAGTTGGAGTTAAGTTGGCATAGAATATTTTTACCTTTTCTGTTGAAATAATAAACATCCAGATAAGACCTATGAAATATGACTCAAAAGCTGAGAAACTGTGCTTTACCTGACTTTTTAATAGTATACGGCTAAGATCAGTGGTTAAAATGTTATTGCACATTTTAGCCACAGATGGTCTTGGTTTTTTGAAGGTTAATGTTATCGGTTGGGTTGTATTTTTGCTAACCATTTCACCAGTGGCAGAAATAAATTTGCAAAAATCTGACAAAAATAATAGAGTGCAAATAATACAACAGCATATAAATACTGTATTTCTAATCTGTTAACTTAGCCTTGTTGCTAATAGACTGTAGTTACACTCGAGAATATGTTTGCATTGATTAAATTTGAGTCAAAGCATGAAAGAATAGCACATGAAGAACGTCATAAAAACATCACTGATGAAGTATTTTTATTGGTTTATTTTCATGATTAATAAAACTGTACGGATCTGCCTCTATTTACTCTCTATACACACATATTTAAGTGTCTCTGTGGATGTATGAGAGTTCTGAGCCCAAACCTCAGTGGGTGGTACAAATGGGAATGTGTGTTTGTTTATCTGCACATGTGCATGTGTCTTTCTCGCTGTCTGACTTCTCATTCACTGCTGGAGTGTGAGTTGGAGGAGGTGCAGTGGGAGCAGTAAAGGAAAACACATTCAACTTCCTCTCTGTAAGTAAAAGGCACACTCTGAGGTAAAACGATTGACTGAGTGGGTGTTTCCCATCAGGGGGTAAAAACAACCAAGAGCAAGAGTTTCTTTACACCCGCCTTGTTAATTAGCTTCCCAATGGTGCTCGGAAAGTTTTCGCCTCACCTCGCTCAGCAGGGAGGAGGAGGGGAAATGTCTTTCAACTTCACACGACAGACTGAACCGAAAAACTTATTGCAGAGCAGCCTCATGCCAACTCTTGCACAATATCAGCCTTCAATAAAGAATATTGATTAATAAATCGATATTTAATATATATACAGTATATTGTGTGGGTGTAGCTCTTGCAAAAGCATCAGCGGGAGATTTTTATGTCTTTTCGAGAAATAAAGTTAGAAATTAAGTTACGTGTTACACTTTATAATGTTTTTGTTGTGCAATCAATTCTTTAGAGGAAGTATCAGCACATTCAACAAAAACCAAGTAAAGTCTACTCCAGATGTTAATAACCTCACTAAAAACTAAAGCTGCTGAAGTACAGTATGCATTTTACGTTAGGTCCGGTTTTCCTCACCGGACCCCTTTCTTTGAATGGCCCTTGTAAAAATCTCTGGAGTGTCCCAACATGTCTCCTGATCCCCTTCCCCTTGACTCTCCTCATTGTTTTTGGCAGAGCAGCTGTTCTGAGATTTAGATATCATCATTCAGGCAGGCAGATAGGACATCAAGACATTTCCTCCGGGGAGTCTGGGGAGCACGGCGTAGCAGAATGTGAGATGTGTTTGTCGGACACAATTTGATAAAGAGTCTGTGTGTCCCTGACAGCGAAATGCCTCCCAAGTGAATCGTCATGCTGTGCTTAGCTGGCTCCCCAGTTTCTGGAATACAGTTTGGGAGCCTGACATGCTTCCTCTAATTTTTTAAGGTACGGCTAAACTGGATCTGATGTTCACAGCAAGAAAACCGCAAAAAGCTAAATATAACATTAACTAGAAGTAAATGAATTTGGCTGATCTGAAGCGTTAACGTTGAAAATATTAGATGCATTTGTTTTCATCATTTGCATCTATGTATATTAGTAACAGTGCAAACTAATATAAGAAAGATCCCTTATATATGTTTGATATCTGCACGTGCATGAAGGTGCTGATATGCATGTGTATGAACACTAATCTGAAACAAGACAGCCACAGTGATTCTGTATGTAAAGTCCAATCAAATCATAAAATATTACAGATATTTTTTTCTTTTTTTTTTTTTTTTACACTGCCACTAAATTGGATCAGCTGTCCTTTCATATCAAGCAGTTCACATTCATTTTTCTATACATTCCCTATTGATCAAAAGTCTGTCTGGAACTTTATTGCATCTCTGCTTATTGCATTTCTTCATTTCATTTCTTTCCGTGACAACATTTGGCTCGATTTACAGAGAGACTTTCATGGAAGGGCTCATCAGATGGGAATCCAAATCAATTTGTCAGGTCAGGTTTGACTGACTCATTACTGGTGGTTCGATTAAAAAGCCGAGTGGGCTCAGGTGACTGACAAGGCAGCTGAAGCCATTATGCAGAGATTTGGGATTGTATCCCAGCGCTGGATGGCCATTCCCGTGCAGAGGCCTCCTAAAGTCATCCATCATGAGGAATTTCATTTTGCTTCTTAATGTGGGCTACGTGTTGTTTTGGAAGCCGCAGAAATGATCAGAATTTGGCCAGATTGGACCGTAGACGGAGCGTGCTCAGTCATTGTTATCATCAACAATTACTGTCTTTCATTGATTTGGCAGGAAGAGAGTGACTGGCCATGTTTAAAATGGAGGCGTGTTTCTCAGAGCGGTGCCAACACTGGGCAAGATCAAATACTCAAGCCTGTTTCTTTTGCCAAAGACGGCAATTAAAGCACATTCCAGTCCAGGCTCGATCCTGGTTTTGAATGTCTCCAATATTTCCTTTTAAACAATTGTGGAAACAGTTTGGATTATTAACATGTGTGTCCACTCAGTCCAGCCCACAGAAGAAATAGATTGTTCAGCTTTGATGAGCGCTCTAATAAATTATCTTATTTGTCAAGTAACATATTTGTTTGAAAACTAGTATTTTGTTTAATTTTTTTTCAGGCATCGGCACAAAAACCATCTCAAACCCAGGGTTACAGTCCAGATTTTATACATAAAAGACCAAATTATATACTGTGCTTGTCATAGTTTAGCTTTTCAATATAGTGCAGATTTTTTATTGTGTTTTTTAGACTCCATACAGTCTGCTTATTCCTCAGTCATATAAAAAGAAAAGTCGACGGCTGCAAAATCTGAAACTTAATTCTAAAGGAACATTTAATAATGTTGTTGTATACACATTGTTATGATAGAGCCAACACAGTTCCCTGCCTGAGATTATTTTCTATGTGAAACATTTACCAGGGAACTCCCAGGATTAATAATTGCCCAGATGATTAATTGCTTTCCCAAAAACCGATCTGCTCATTTCCAAAGGGCCATCTCACTGGGTTTGACTCTAATGGTTGCCATGCATGAAGCGCTTTTCTGTCAGCACCTTGAAAACTCTGAATGTGTGAGATAACTGCAGTTGAAAGCAGAGAACTACCACATTCAGTTTCATACATTTGAGATATTATGACGTTAAAATTTCCCCTCCTTATCCTTATCTCGTATGAAAATATAACAATAGGGTGAGTGCAGAGGAAGCAGAAGGAACCGGGAAGTAAAACAACAAGTTAATGTGCGTAAAATAACATTAGATACTCTCACATTAATGATATGAGTTGGTCTTATATCTATATTACTCCTACATCAGTATTTTTTTTTCAGTTTAAAAAAAGAATAAATAAAAACTACGCTGATGAAGCCTCTGCACAGTCCAAATGTATTAGCGACGGCGCCCCTATATGTACTTATTTCAGTCTGATGTATTTACGACCTACTTATTTTGTGAATATATCAACATTATAGTGTTTTAACTGTCTGAGAAACTTTTGGATGGGGCTGGAATAGGTTTGAAAGTACTCAAATATGTGACAAATACTAATATTTAACCTGTCGTTTTCATTCAAAGTCATCAGTCTGGCATCGTTTCAGTAATCTTCTGCAAAGTATCCAGGTTTATTTCTGTAGTTTTTTTGGACACATAACATTGCTTGAACGTAGACCTGACAACCTGAAGCAACACTGCCCCCACAGGCTTGTACTGTAGGCACTAGGCATGATGGGTAATCACCTCATCCGCCTCCTGAACAGGGTCAATCTGGACTCAGACCACATGACCTTTTTCCCTGAAACACGATCCAGTCTTTAGGTTCTCTGTCAAACTGATGGTAGTTTTAGAAATGAGAAGCTCCTCACATATTAAACTCTGCAATAATTATCCAGTGGAAGGATCTGACCTATTTTCTTCGTCAGACCCAAGTTGGGACTATTATTGGTCCTGGATTTTGTAAATCTACCATCTAGAAAAAGCAGAAATCTGCAGGTTAGTTAAGACATGATGCTGACATACATGTATCCAGAAATGTACACGACATATTTTCAGTTCAGAAAGGTAGATATTACAGTATGTTGTCATTATTTCCAGGAATGTACAATGTTTCAATAAAGCATCACTTATATTTTACATATTTTTGCCCTATACTTTTCTGTTACCCACTTTTCCATCCAGTCTCTGCAGTTTTACTAATGATTTCAGTCGATTCGATATCGCAGCGAGGTGATTCGGACTTTATAGCCGTTCATGCGCTTCAGCTTTACTTTATGGCTTCGAGAGGCGTTTATTAAGATGACAAATGGATCACAGCCACAACCAGCTGTAATTATCACCATTACTATGTTTACATTTCTACCAACATTCTGGGCTTCCCCTCAGATCTTCGTCACGGGCCCTTAAGTATTTGATACCCAACATCACGCTGTGTTTATGATACCGCCAAAGCCTTTATTACTGTCTCGGCTATCATAACAGTTGGGTGACTTGCTGGGGGCAGAAAATGGCAGGCAGGCCTTTTAGGTGGAAGCACATATGCATGGTGATGGATGTAATCCTTCTCTCCCCCTCTTGCCCTCTGTTTGCTATCCCCCTGCACAACCCTTAATAGCATTGGATCCCCCTTCAAGGCTGTGAACCCACGCAGCGCTCCAGTCTGCCTTCATGCTTGTTGACTTCAGAAGGTTCTGATGTCATAATGAAGGGGGCTGGCGCTTTGATATGGCTCCTCAGGAATTTCATGCTCCCTGTGTTTCGAACAGGCTAAGACGCTCAGCTGGCAGGTACAGTAGAAATTGGAGTTTTATTACCTCTGCCCAAGGGGATTAGCAGCCACCCCTAAGGCAGGGTTAGGGCAGCCGAAACGGCGGCAGCGTCAGGCCCCTTCGCTCCCTTGAACCTCAGAGCCACATTTCTCACGCCATCTAATCTGAAAGCACGGCTCGAAATCTGCTAATCTCCTCCAAAGACAAAGGCATCCAGAGGAGCTTACCTTTTACTCCTCCAGTGATTATTGTAAATCGTTAATCGGTTCATTATGACTCACAGTGATGACACATTATGGATCTACCAAAACAGTTTACTTATTTTCTTGGCTTACATGCATGAGAAATTGTTTTGATTTCTTTATTTATTTGACAGGAATTGCACACAAAAACTCTTGAGATGCCATTTGCCAGATTTAGTTGCTAATTCCCATCTGTTGTCCCTGTTCATGGTATATTTATTAACTTTTCTGATTATGAAATAGAAATATCTAACTCACAATAAAGCAGTGTCATCCCGAGATCAAAACATAAATTGATGACACACAAAAGAGGAAATGAAAGGACATTTTTTATTAAAAATGTGCAATACCAAATGCAACTGCAGGCCAATGTACAATGGCAGATATCGTATCTACATTTGCCAGAAATCATTTGCAAGATGTTGAGGCTTAAGAGGAAAACAGAGTGAATCAGGGAGAGGATGAATATGCATTTGTTTTGAGTGTGGAGACACATGTTCAGTGTCTGTCTCTCAGCATAGATCTTTATTACATCAAACGAGCTGTTCAATGTCAGAACAATAGCAGGAACAAAGCCTAAGTTATTTCCTCCAATACCTTTAATGATGTAATGTATTTTGCCATCAGCTAGCCAGGAGTAGCAATCAGTCGGGATATATGGCATTCCTACATGATTCCTGGAGCAAATCGTCAGCACACAGCCGCACTTGACAGGGGTACAAATTTATCATTTGCTTTACGATATCCCTCAAATCAGTTCAGAATGCCTTTAAAGGAGGCCGCAGGGAAGCAGTGCAAAGACACATGTGAGTCGTCTGTTCACCAGCGTGCTCCCCGCTGAACATAAATTCTGGGCTTCCACAGCAGGACGGGCCTGAAGTGGGAGCGGACATACTTTACTAATAAAGAGTAGTTTTCCAGCTTTGCTAATGGATCGAAGAGCGAGGGTTGACTTTTGTTACATGAAGCAACAAAAGAAGTGATTATACTTTTTTTGTTTTTTTCTTTTAAAGGAACATATTTTTTCATATGTTTTAATATAAAAATAGTGATTTAACCTACAGCTCATGAGAGTGACATGTCATGGAGTTGCATTTGCTGTTCTAAATTATCAGGGTCTGCTGGGTATTTCCAGGGAAAATCCTCCAGTGCACAGGAAGTCATGCATTTTTTATTTCTGGCAGCATGAAGAGCAGTTTCTCTAGAATAAACTGCCTGGTTAGAATGACAAAAGGCATTCAAACTACATCCAATGAACACAGAAAAGATTGAAATATAATTAAGAAAAATGCAAATAAGTGAAATGTGCGATGTGGGACACATACTGTATATATATGTAAAACATTCATTGTACTTACAATATTTGTTTGAGAACAATGATGTTAATAAGACACACGCTGGGGAATTAGCTCTAAATTTGTTTTTAATCCCTTTGTTATTAAACAACAAATCAGCGCTGTGTTATGCTTATTTACCTCCTGCATAAAGCCTCTGCTTCAGCTGACAAAAGACATTTGCACGCTTGCAGAGACATTTTTGGTAGAAAATGACAATATAGCTAAATGCATTTCTCACCCTTCAGACAATAACAAGATTATGTGATGGATAGGCCTCTTGGGGAAACTGTTTCGATGAAGGCAATTACAGATTGTCTCTTCCCCACACGCTCACACACCAGTGTCAGATGACAATTTCATTAGCTAAGATTAGAGGCGGATTGCAGAAATTACAGGACATTATTACTTTTTTTTCTGCCTCAAAGATCTATGGTTCAGTATTTGAGGAGCTTTGGCAGATGCAGTGTGAGAATTAAAGAAAACCTTAAACACAACAAGTTATGTCCTAACACATTGAAGGTCTTGAAAAACAAAGTAGGATTTTGCAGCCTTGCAGATATTCAAGCCACTTGAACATTTTACTCTATAATTAGATGGTGACTTTGGTCTTAAAAAAAACAGGCAAATAGTCCCTCAATTCTCCCATGAAGAATGCAGTTTAGTCAGACATTTAATATCTTTAGAATAATTGCTCAGTGTTTAAAGTTATGCTTTTTGCAATTTCATTTACTTTTCTTTCAGTGTTTAACAAAGTCTAAATATGTGCATTAATCCAAGTGTGCTGGTCATATTCTGCCGTTCTGAGAGCATGTTTCTCCTCAGTAACACATGATGACGAAGACATTTCACATATGATTACAATTTATGACTGCATTTTTGAATGGTTTCTATTAATCTGTAATAGCCACTTCTTTCTTTCTCTCTGTCTTTCCATCTTTCTCCCTGGTTTCTTATTTCTGTCACAGAATAGTCCACATTGAAATGTCACCAGATGATCGCTCCACTGTTTGATCTGCAAGGCGAAGAAGAACTAAGTAATTGATGAAAGCTTGATTGGAGCAGTAACCAGCTTTGGCAGCCCTCTAAGAAATCCTCTACGTATCCTGTAGCAGTCTGTGATGAGCTTCGAAGAGATGACTATACTCATCTTAAACCAAAGGAGGATCTAATGAGCAAAAATAAAAACAGATCCTAAACAGATGATGTGGTAAGAAGACACACAACCACAAGTTTTGGGTTTTTTTTTTTCTTAATTTATCATTTATTTCCTCATTTCGTCCCTAATGCCAGGAAATCTGTATTTCGCTTAGCTGTCATCGAGCGTGGAGCTGCTGATAGGAGAATTAGAGCACGCCTAAGTGCACTGTATACCCAGCCACTCATGTCAGGTCCAACATTTGGCCGGTGTACTTGAAAAGCAATCATATTTTCATGTGGCTAACTGAGTAGCTCTGAATGTTTGATGATCAATATGAAAGGTTCTAGTTATGGTGTAATTCTGTCTATTTTTTTTTTTTTTTTTTTTTTTCTGCGAGAGGACAGAAAATATGTCGAGCATGAATCCAGAAGCTTCTCTAATCAGTGTGAGCGATGTATCGACAGTGCAAAACAAAATGAAACATGAGACACCTGCAGAAATATAAGACGAACAGATGGAAAAAGAATTGCCTCGACCATATATATGTATATACGACAACAGTTACATTAATAAACAGACTAGATCCTTTTACTTTTAACCCACTGCTACTTTTGGGGCGTTTCCCAAATTAACTTTTCTCTAAATGTAACCTTTTTTTTTTTTTTAATGTGATTTATAACCATTCATTGTACTTTTATCCTCTTTATTTTGTGTTTTTCCGGTGAACGTCACATATTTTCCTATATCTAATTCACTGATCATGTATAGTAGGTGTTCATAAAAGCTCAGTTTAAAGTTGAGGGTTATTATATTAGAAAAAAGTGATTTTTTTTTCAGCAAAGATGTAAATAAATGAATATAAACCAGATGTCTTCATCCACTGACACTGATCCAACTCCATGGGTTTTACTGATGAATCAATGTTGTAGAAGATGACGGTGTTTCCACGTTCACTACGGAGCCTCTGAACGTCCAAATGGGTCAAATCTG
>JAPTYQ010000002.1:11425533-11439339 GCA_029814465.1 Ostorhinchus cyanosoma | reverse complement strand
GCCCACTTGGGGAATAATTTGAATCTTTATTTTATTTTATTTTACTTTATTTTATTTTATTTTATTTTATTTTATTTTATTTTATTTTATTTTATTTTATTTTATATCCTGGTTTTTGTTTTATGTGTATTGCCAAATATTTTCTCTTATTTATTTTCTTATATAGTGAATGTATGTACATATTGAGTTTGTATGGTTTTGTTTATTTATTTATTTCCTCTCCATTATCTGGGTTTTATATCAGTCATGTGAAGGGCATGTGGACGTTTATTTGATATTGAGCTAAACTAATAAGACTAATATGACTTGTCACTCTGTAGATGAATAAAGTTGTTACACTTGATCAAATCTAATGTTTATTTTTTTGGATCTAGATGTAGTTTTGTCAAACTTTGGAGGGGATGAGCGTTACCAAATCACCGCCGGCCCCTAATGCTAGGTTTAAAGATGGTATCCTCTATACCTCGCTCTATGGAATGACTTTCATGCTTGGCTGCTGTCCAATTTTATCTCCAGGAGTTGCTAGGCGACAGAGACATCCTTATTGCAAGTGTATTCTGGGAAACGATAGGACCAATAAATGAATTTTCCAGATCTGTAACTTATTATCTGCTCTCAGCATTGTTATTATAAGGGTCAGTGAAAGACAGGAGTGTTATGCAAATGCGCTCTTTTACTTTTGCAACATATAATGCACCCTGCAGCAACGTAGACACATAAAAAAAAACAAAAAAAAAAACACACTTCCCCACCTGAGGAAGGTTACATAAATTAAATGTGAGGCTTTACTTTCAGACTGAAGAGTTAATTCTGTTATCTACTGTACGACAGCCTTTTAAACAGGTGATAAGGAGCAGTTTGTATTAATGAATCCTTTAGGTCACGTTAACAGCAGAGGCAAAATGCTGCTGCCGAGTATTAGCTCAGGCTTTATCACCTGCCAGAGGGATCCAGTCGTCTCATTCGTGGTGACATCTACTCAAGTCAACACCTGACTGATACGCTGCCCTTTAATTAAAACATTCCCTCACTTATCTCCTGTTTTCATATGAAGAACTCAGTGGAGATGTGACAAATGACGAAATGCCTCTGATCCTATCTCGGCTGCATTTCCACTTGAGGCGTGCAGATTTGATTTATGGAGATTTGTTGTAGGCACATAAAGTATATTGTATCAGTGTTATGAAAGAACTTGATATTAATGATTTAAATGAAACCATTTATACAGCTCGGCGTATCTGTGGAGATTGATGGATCAAACCTGTAGATATAAGGATGGATGTGGCTGAAATGGACACTTTGGAGCAATCTTAAAGTGTACATGCATAATATCTATGCAAATATTCCACATACTTCTGTGTAAATACATAGCTGAACACACATTTCACGGCTTAGTATGTTAAAACATGTCAGTTTGGGGGCACGTAACCTTGGCAACCAGGAAACTTCACCCCTAACGGTATGCATATGTACCAGCATGTGCATGATACCACTAACTACTGGCTGCTAGGCTCCTCTGTGCACCGTCTGTCATGGTCTGGTGTCATCATGACAGCAGTGCATTATGGGATTTATGCCTGTAACATGTCCAGACCAGAAATACTCTAAAACACTGTTGCCCATAATGTTGACATCATTTTGTTTTCAGACACATTCCTCTGTTTGTTCCTATTTATACACGTCAGTAATCACCTTTGACCTGGTGCAATGATTACAAACTGAGCCTTAGTTTTACTTTATGGATCAAGAATAGATCACATTTTCACAATCATTTCACAAGAGGAGGCAAAAATATTTCATTCCAACTTTATAGGCGAAAGTGTATTTACCCATAAATGTAATTCCCATATTATTGATTTCAGATTAATGGTTTCATGCATACAAAAAAATCTTGCATACTGTTTCAGAAAACTAATTAGTGTTAGTGTGCGATTATGGATACCACTGACTTTGACATTTACATTTAAGACAATAATGATTCTGGTAAAACCTGTATGGGAGATATAAATGTCAAATTAAAAGGTAAAATTGTGGTATTTCTACTAAATAGTTAAAGTTGTTGAGCTCACATAAGCTGCTGTTTCACATATCATTTTACAATGTGAAAATTTAGAGTCAAAGAGCATAAAAGGCTCTTTTCAAGGGGAACAATATCAGTATTACAGCACAAATTGGTTTGACATGCTGAACTTTTTGAGCCAGATTCATCACCACTTGCCAAAAGATATTATCCATACAAGAAGTCACTGTTTCGGTAAAGGCCAGAGGAAATTGAAATTAAATATCCAAATATCAAGAGGCGAATATGTGAAAAGAAAACAATTCCTACTCTTTATTGTGTTGACTGTCAAAGAATACTTAGAATATAATGGATTATCTGAGAGCAACCAGAGCGAGGCCGTGACTATAAACAGACAGTGTTTCAAATGCAAACAACATTTTAATAAATAAATACCAAAAAAAAAAATTCTCAATATGCACTGAATAAGTATTATCATAGGATATTACTGCAGATCTTCTATGGATACGCAACAGCGAGTTGGAGGATTATTTTAACTGACAGTACATCTGCACCACTGAAACAGCCCCCGAGAAATAAGCTGATCATGCTGTGAAAGAAACTTAATAACCTGTCTGCCTCACTTAAACAGAAACGAGTTTTGGTTTCAAATAAATCCTTTGTGAAATTTCAATTACAGCATCAAAGCTGTAATCTGGCCTCAGAGGGACAGGGCTGTTATTGTAAAGCCCAGTGAACGGTCAGCACCGTGATGTTGACTCGTCATTATGATTTCCTTCCACACCAGTGGCTTTGAATAACACACTAAATATAGGAAGTGTCACAAAACAGGTAGGAGTGTTTTTGTAATACCTTTTGTCACCACAGGGGGTAGTGTTGCTATGAAACTACAACCAGACTCCAACCACTTTGTTTGTTTGCTTTTTTTTTTTTTTTTTTTCCTCTTTCAATTTTAAAATCATACTTTCACCAAATCACACATAAGCCATCTATGTATTTTAGGGCTGAAGATGATATCCTCTTTACTTCGCTCTGTGAAATGACTCTCATGCTCAACTGCTGTCCAATTTTATCCCAAGGAGTTGCTAGGCGACAGGAGTATCCTTATTGTAAGTGTATTCTAGGAAATTATAGGACCAATAAATAATTCTGTAGGTCGGTAACTTTTCAGTGACTTTCACATTGCATCATCAGGGTCAGAGGAAAAGAATAATAAAGCATAATCTCACTGGGTTGTGTTTTTATAGCAGGCTATTTGCTTTGTCTTGCATGCAGAGCCACATGCAGTGTCATTTAATCCAAAGCAACTCATCTAGAGCAACACTTTTTGAGCAAATAGTACACAACAGCCCTATAGTGGGATTCATTTACATAAAAAAAATGTCATTTGCATAATCAGTGCTGTGAAAATGGGCCGTTATCACACAGTTATTTTACTTCAGCACCTTGAAAAATATATAATGTAGTGGAAAGGTTTCAGAATAAAAAATATTAGTACTCTAGATCTAAAATTGCAGCAGAAAGGTCAGGGCAAAGAAACCACAGTCATCACTGTCAGACGGAAACTACTGCAGTGATTCCTGAGCAGAGATACTAGAGCCCTGCGCCAAACTTTTCTAGTTCAAGTACGAGGTGGTTGACTAACAGCTCATTGTGAACATTCCAGTATAACGGTATCTTTTAACAGAATCACATGTTCAGTAGTGGATCGATCACAGCCATTGTGTTTCTTCTGCAGAGAAAAACTATCAATCAATTCCTTGAAGCATCACATTTATCAAAAGCGTCTATCTGATAGAGCTGGACATGGTAGTAGTCTGAATCAGAGGTGGAGAACAACTGATGTACAGTAGCTTAAGTGGAGGAATTTAATCAGGAAACACTTTACTTAGTCACCATGATGAGAAAACTCATGTTACACAACATTAGCCACATTTTAATCACCTGCAGTGGCGCTTCATTACTGGTGAAAGCTAACACCTCATCATTACCGTTACCCTTTAATTGAAATGTTTCACTAACTTCCTGTTTCTTCTGTTTGCTGCAGAGTGTTCAGAAAAGTACCAGAATCTTGTCTTGAAATGAGCCCACATTGTTCTGCCCATTACACTCTGCACAGTGGTGTGTTGTGCACACAGACCGTATATTCCATAAAACCCAACCAGCTAAGACATATTATATGATCATGAAAGATACATATCTCATAAATGGTGCAACTAACTAGATTATATGGGCTCTGTCTGCAGAGCAGCTAATGGAAGCTGCGGCGCAGAGGGAATAAGACCTGTTAGCTGACTGTGTTTGCCTGAAATGCTAGCCCGCCAGGCTTTTTCACCACTGTTCTCACAGAGATAAATCCCTGTTGCACTTAGTAGTCATCCATTTTTAATGCCACAGCCTCAGCTGGTGAGATGCATGAAGACAGAGGAGGGGTAGGGAAGGGGAGGGAGGGGGGGGGAGCCAAGGTGTAGATGACATCAGGCAGATGCTTCAGGCTAATGTATGTACACTTTTCTTGATGTGTTTTGCTGCTGCATACTCTGTGTCAGCAGCATTATGAATGTCTGAGGTTGTTCTGCTGGTGGACAGACCGCAGACAGTGAAGCCATTCATGAACTCATCGTAGCCGGACTCCACTTATTGTTCCTTCACTGATGGAAGACTTGAAACAAACCGAGCTGCTGTAGTAGGACATAAGCACTCGCAGCTGCACAACTGTGTACAGCTCGGACTTTTCCAAAAAAACAAGGAGCAGCAGCAAAGCTTCCTGTCCTGTTTTTGAGCCCTTAATATGTCTGCAGCAGCCATTCCACAGATGGCAGACGGAGAGGGCTGGGAGGGCCAGCTATTCAATCCACTTCAGAGCAAACATGATCTGTTTGAATGGCGAAGCATAAGCCAAGACATTCTTGTGTGGGCAGACCTCCCTAAAAACCCGCAAACAACCGTGGCACTGTGTTTGTCCTTCAGAGACAAATCTGTAAGATAGGAAGGCAGCTGATCTCTTTGAGTTTGTCCAAAAGCAAAGGTTAAATGGATGTTTTTATCTGGTAAATGTTATATTCATGAGAACTGAGCTCTTACAGTACTGAGCACATATAATCATCAGTCACTATTAGACTTTTACAGTCAGGAGGCCATTCCTGCGTTTGTTTTTTAGTTTTTACTGCTTACTTTAATCAGTCAGTCGACAAATAAACACAACAGTCAGTTGAGACTGTTTCATGCAGAATGTTTGTGTTGGAAAATGTTTTACATACCCTGTGAGTCAAAGTTGAGCAAACCCACTTAAGAACATGACCACAGAGCTCAAAATATTTGATAAGTTTTTATTTCTCTAGTGAATTCATATGTTGTTATTCTGCACAGCAGCATACAGGAAATTGTGGTAAAATATAAATAACAAAGTTCAACAGTGTTTCTTTTTCTCTTATTCATTTAATCAAAAACCTCTGTTAAAAGTGGCAAATTTTGTCAGCCTTTTTCAATATCCACTCTTGCACACTTCTCCAAAAATGTAACATTGAACAACTAAACTTTAAAAAGTATGGGCATAATCATTATTTACAGACAATCACCTTTTGGTGAACAATGCTTATAGCTTCTTGGAAATTCACTTCCATAATGTTAAATGCAACAAAATGAAAATACAATTATGTTATACAAAGATCAAAAATACTATCAAAACCCTTATTATAAATGGCAGCACTATATCAATAAACTGCTGTTGACATTTTACATGTAAGTACAAAATCCTGTTGAGGTAGCGCCCTCTGAAGTCACTTGTAATGTTAAAATACTGAATAAACATCACTTTATATACAATACAGCAAATCTCTCTTCTTTCTTCAATGCAATTGTATTCCTTTGGTAAACAAAACTGTCAGAAATGTGCAGTCCTGCAAGTGACACTTTCAATCATACATTCACAACATTTTTGCATCTTTTTTGGATTCTTCAGGAACAATATAATTCTGAAAACATGTTGTTGTTTACTAACATTCATTTGCTCTTTTTCACTCCTAGACAGAGTGAAAGGTAGATGGGACTCGACTCCACTTCATTTGCAGAGCAGATCTGCCCAGGAGACTCTCTGGTGAATATTACGTCAGGGCAAAACAAAGCAAAACAGAACAAAAATATCACTATAGCAAAAGAGAGACCTGACAGACAAAAGAAATCCAGTGTGTGGCCCTTATTTGGGAATGTAAACATAAAAACTGAAGGCTAGTATCTCTCATTTAAGCGTCCTGACTGCTTGTAAAGTCAGATAACTTTCTCATCACATAGGCTATTGGAAAAGAGGTTTGGCTTGGCAACAATTGATTATAATGTTCCCCAGAGACTATGTGCCCTAAACAGAGGCTACATTGTCTTTTTTTTTTTTTTTCTTCCTGCCTCACAGATTGAATGTCAACTTTTAGAGCAAGTTGGAAAATATGTTGTGGAGTTTCTGGGCAGGCAGATGGATCAAAGAGTTCCTCCTCCAGTCAGACGCACACATGTATTCATTAATGACACATTCTTGAGCTTCTATCATGGCAAACATAACTTTGGTTTTCTAAGATGAGAAAGAAAATAGTAGCGAGCTTAGCTCACTGTACAAAAATACTTGGTAGAAATATGACATTCATACCCTTTGCCAATGTCAGTGTGTTTCCCTACATGATGAAAATACTTTTTTTTGTTTTTTAGAAATTTATTCACACTTGTGATTATTGATACATCTAGGTGTATTTATATGCACACGCTCAAATGACTATAAACTAGAAAGAAAAATAAATCCAATGTATAAAGCATAAAATTATTCTATGTGGATAAAGGAACTATAAAAATATAAGAGATCTTAGAGAGAGAGAAGAAAAAAAAAGATAAAAATCAATATGTTTTATGAAACTGGGATAAAGGCAAGAGCCGAAATCAAAACAGTCATCTGGAAATTGTTCAGTGCAATTCAATTTACTTTATAGTCTTGTTTGTTTAGAATATTTTCATCCTCTTACCACCCACAGCCCTCCCTCCCTTTAATGGTCGCTGGGATGGCTGGTCTTTTGACAGTGGACAGTATTTTATCGTATGGGCATTGTCCCCGTTGGCACTGCACAGGGGGCAGGTATAAGCCCTCAGAATCGGGCACACAACCCTTCCGTCCGGGGTCTTCAGGACGTGGGAGCCGTACACCTCCTCTGGTGCTCCGTTATTTCGGCAGAAGACGCAGATTTTGGGCTCCTGCTTGCTCCTGGAAGCGGGTTTGCGCATCTTCCTCTCCACGCCGAACAGATCGAACCCGGCGAAGCTTCCACTGAAACCCACTTCGCGCTCCGGCAGCTGGACCCCGAGCTGGTTCTGGAAGGGGCTCAGGATAGAGAAACGCTCTTTCAAGTCCAGGATGGAGGCCGGGGGGGGGCTCCCGGACGGGCAGCAGCAGTCCAGGTGCCCGCTTTCCCCAACGCCGCCCGCGATTACGCACGGACACGCCGGGGAATCATCCAAGCCCAGGGTCGCCTTCAGTGACTCGGTGATGGAGTTGGGATTCTGAGGCATGCTGAGCTTATTATTCTTCGTAACCAAAGTGGTCAGCCCCAGATAGTCATTCCAGAAATTGAAAGTATAGTCATAGGGGCTGCGCGCATTCAAATAGTTGTGATTGAGAAAATCCATGGCCACTTCTGGTCGTCTGCTCTTTGTCAAAAGGTGAAACAACCAGTGTAATCCTTAAAGTCTTTGTAGCCAGAGTTCGTCTCCAGGACTGGTTCATGTACAGCGGTGTGATCTCCAGTGTTCCTGTTATGTTTAGAGCGTCCAGCGAAAAGGCTTTCTGGTTATAAGGAGCAGGAGGGCGGGGCGCGCTGCCTTCAAAACCAAGTTTCTGATCAGGTTGAAAGCAGGCTCCCTTTCTTCAAAGCCACATTTGGACACATTTGTTTTTTTTTTTTTTTTTTGCGGACAAACGCTTTGTCTACATCAATCATCTTTTCAGGGGTTTAGACATTCAGGCATTTTCAGGAAAAAAAAAAGTTGATAGTTAATGATTTGGGCAAGTGCGCAGAGACACAGTTTCGCGCACAAAGCCTTAAACTGTACTTAATGACATTATTTCAACGCGACTATCCTTCCAATCAATTAGAGGAGGATGGCTTGGCTCTCTCTTCCCTCTTGGTAGTAAAATATTACAATCCCGCATGTATCGTGATTCAATATCGTTAATCATTGTGCGTGAATGCCATCAACGCCAACTCAGGCGTTCACTCACTTTAACCCCTTGTGCGCCAGGAGCAGAGGGCCCTTTGTTCCAGAACAGCCTGCCTGCAGTTGCTGTCCTCCCACCTCTCTGGTAGAAATAATCTGTGCAGATGATCCAGTTCATTGTTAAAATTCACTCCATATCAAGCACCTTTTTTTTTTTTTTTTCCAAAGCCTTAACACTTTCATATTTCTTCACTGTTTGTGGATCAAGTTACTGAACCAGCAGATTTTTTTTTTAAAGTAAAACAATTCTACCTCCTTCCAAGCCAATACAGCCTCTTAACGATAAAAGAATTAAGAATATACCATAAAAGTTGTCATTCTCTGAGAAATGTGTATTGAAAATGTAACTGTAAATCTATTAAGCACACTTTACTTGTCCGATAGTTCAACTGGAAGATGGAGAAAAAAAAAAAAAAAGATTTGTGAAACTCATGCAACCCATTCAGGATTAAAAAAAAAAAATGATTGGTTTGTGCTCATGAAAACAAACTTAAATAAAAATCAAAACAGCCTTTCATGACATCTCATTATAGAAAAGTCTGTGTTTAGTTGTAAGATGTTGTCAAGCTTGAAATGAAAACCTCATAAAAGCCATGAAAACACCACAAACAGCCCAGTCAACTGTGACATAAGCACAACATGCAGAGCAGTTTTTCAACAGGGGGCAGCACAGTGCAATTACAGGTCAGTTCATTTTCACCAAAAGCCCCTTTCTTCCCTTCACTCCCCTGACTGTGAATGCCAAACAAAACCTACAGTAATGACGACCACTGGATGGAAGATGAAAGCCACGCATGGAGCTCCACAGGTCATTATTTCTGATTCCTCTGTAGAAACAATGACCATTTGGAGAGGCTGAGACATAAACACAATGATTCAGATAGATTAAGTGAATGAAATTGGGATTTTTAATGCGAATAACAGACAATAACACCATCTGATGAAGAATGTGGATAAGGAATAGGATTTTTTACGTAAGAACTTTGCAAGTTAAAAAACATATTACGCAAGAATGCAATCGGTTTCTCGTGTGAAACAGCGACGAGATCATACTTTATCACGATAATTAAAGAGCCACGGATCTAACGAAGGTTCACGTAAAGTGCACGATAGAGAATTGGGAGAATCTGTTTCTGTTCATGCTATTAAAGCTCTTCAAGTGTTGAGTGATATGCAGCTCTGAACTGGTGCTTCTTCTATGTTTTGCCTCATTTGTTTTTATTACAAAAGTCCTCTTGTGAGTCTTTAAATGCATGTGCGTCTACAGTAATGCAGTGAATTTACTTTTACAGTAGAGGCTGTGCTTCTTGAGGTAAAATCCAGTAAAAACAAAACATGAAGCAGCTGTTCTGACCGGTCCACTCCTGGGCCTCTGATCCTGTGATGAAGTGGGCAACTAAGGAATGTGGAAGTGGCCCTCTTGAACCAACGATAACACGAGTGACTGGTGTTCTAATTAAAACTTCCAGGGGGAGGCTGTAGGAACTCAGTGACTTGGAAGGTTCACATCTATTTTTAAGGGATCTAATAAGAATGCACAACCTTCGGAGACAGAGTGATAAAAGCAGAACAAAAAACCCACAGTTCAGTGAGCTCAGATGTTTTAGAGGCCATTTCTCTCTGTTCTGTGTGTTCAGCAAGTTAGTTTGAAATAGTATTGACCGCTCATTGGATTTTCACTCATGAGTCCCCATTCAGCTGCTGCAAAATATGAATTTTATGATGAAGCATTAATAATGTATGTAATCGCCAATTCTTTTTTTGCAAGCCAGGGCAGATTGTGTGAGCAGATTCCTGTGTTGCTGCAGTGTAACTGAAATATTCATGGCCACATTATTCCTTAATTTTGTTGTGACTAAGAGGGATTAATACTCATCCATTAACTAAAGCTAATTCTGCGGCCGCCTCAAGCCTGCATGAGTATATTGGACAAGGAAGTGAGATTAGCACAGGAATGATGCATAACATCAGCAGGGTAGCTATGGCTGTAAATCGATTTAGAAATCACACTGACTAAGTGATTGTTGTGTAAGTGTTTTTTTGCCTGACAGAGGAAAAACACACATCATCAGGAAAAGTGGTGTCTGGCTGAGGAAGACACTTTCTTTTAATGATCAAATCATATTTCCTGCATGGGCTCGTTCGCAATGTGAAACATCTTCTTACATGTATATATATATTTTTTTCTTTTGTTTGTGCTTAAGATGTATTATGCGATGCAAATCCGCTCATACATGCGTTTTGCTGAACTGGGGACTATGATAATGCATGATTTATACCATCTCAAAAAACTAATCTTGCACTGGAACTTTATGCATTATGATGTAGAATCATCACCATATTCTATCCTGGGATCAAGACCTGGTGTGTTTTGGCATTTGGGAGAAAAAATAAATAAATAAATACAAAAAAAAAACTCTACCCACTTAATATTTGACATAATAAATGAATGATTGATGTCCGTGTGGAATGCATTAAGAAATACATTTAATCCTGTCTATGTCATGACATGTGCTCATGCAGCTACTAATAATTTAAGTGTATAGTTTCGACATGTTCTGAATCATTTACACTTGATATGCTGTGAGTACCCTCTTAAGCAAAATATGAGAACACATTTTCCTTCATAATGCGAAGTAAAAATGTGTTCTGTTGCTGTAACCCTTCACCGTAGCTCATTTCATATCCAACTTTGAGCAGCGGCCTTGGAGAAGTGAATGCATTTGGAAGGATTATACAAAGCAAACACAGGGAAGCTTTCTACTTATTCCTACATGGCAGACCAGGACCAGCCACCACCTATGAATCATTACATACTCAAAGATACATTAGAAATGTTCCTTCTAAACTATATTCAAGCTTTTAATCCGGGCCCCGGCGCTGGTAATAAACTTTTCATATAATAACCTCCCTCTCCGTGCCTATGTTTACAGAGACGTATTGATCACTGAAACAATACATAATGGGTTTGCAGGAATTGCTGAAAAATCCATTTTGCCATATTGATTAGTGTAATGAAGATGAATGCTGAATCACTCAGTATGAAAATGGCTTATGTGCATTTCCAACCTGCATTTTTCATACCATTTTTTTCTTTTTTTTTTTTTTGCCAAAGCAGAAATCCGCCTTTTTTTCTTTTTGAGCCTCAGCCCCAAAAATTACCATGTGTTTTCATTCACAGCCATTAGAGCCCTGTTTGTGATTATGCAAATGAGAAAACATGCAGGAAATTTAATCAGAGCGCAAATTTGATTTCACGTGAAAGATTGCTCCGGGGTGGGGGCTTGATCGTATAATATTGAGCAACCAAATTATGTTCAATATTTGTTTTCACAGTGGGCTTCCACTCGGACACACCACAGCTTTATAGGCTTAAGGTTTGCCTTGGTTTGGAGGCTTGAAATCAACAGCACTGCATAAGGTTTGATTATCCTTTGTTCTCCCCAGAGATGTTGAATGGAAACTGCAGTTAATGGGAAGCATTTCCATATCAGCAGCAAAGCACAGGAGCTTGTGTTTATGCATTTTTATTATTGTTACATCCCCTGAACCAAATATCTAAGTGTTCAGTTTTCTTTTGTTCCCTAGCTGAATAACAAGAAAATAGGCCCTTTATAATTGCACATAAACTCAAAGGATGCCATTGTGCTGTTGTGTGCTCCGCTGTAGATAACTGGTGATTAAACTGAATGTTACTCTAGGAGCATGACAGAAATGAAACTAATAAAGCATGTCAGTCAATAAGGGAGGTGGGTCTGTTTATCAAGCCTGGAAATGTAGAGCAAATGAATGTCACTGGCATTTCTAAAAAGGCCAGCTTAGATCCTTCTTCCTTTGACCTAAAATCTCATAACAACAGGCGAGTATGTGTCATTCATCACTACAAACCCTAAGTGCAGCAGTTTTGTATTTACTCCTTTACATCTTGACCTTGTTGTTCCAAACTGCAAACATATTTAGGATGGAAGCAAATCAGGCCACATGATTTATTTCTTGCAAAAGCAGCAAAAAAATATATATACATTTAATAATAGAGTTTACATGCAAGTTTACCCCAGAGACATGAAGTTAATTTTACTACTTTCTTTTTTTTGGGAGCAAATCAGGCACTGATTGCCTTTGAGCATGCACATAAAGCGCTAACAGGAAATGCAGGTTTTTGGGTCAACGTACGTCTTATTTGCTACAAACATGCACAAGTAGCCTCATGTGGTTTCATCATCTTTTAGTGATGCAGATGTGAAAAGGAAGTGTTAAAGCAAAATCCTTGTACTACACTCTTAAGTGGATAGACACAGAAATGTAATATGACACATTCCTCATATGTGTTTTTTTTTTTTTTTTTTCAGGTAGATTCAATAGAAAGCAGGGGATGTTCTGGGATTCCACAAAGGTTAAATGGATGTAGAGAAGCTTGCAACATGTATAAAATGACCATTTGATGTATATATATGTGCTGTAGTTAAACGCAGGGATATACAAAAGGTTCTTGTTTGTCGTAAGTTCAACATGCAGCATCAATCAAAAACATTTCCATTTACATAACATGGAAATGTGACATGGATTTGCAAAGGCTCCAAGAGAGAGAGGCGGAGATGAAAACATCACTCCAAGCATAATCTTTCTCACAAAATTTACATTTAAAACCAGTTAAAGACACTCTTGGAGTTTATTGCCTGCATAGCATAGAGTATCATATCTCAGGTTCACTTTAGAATACCACTGAAGATTAAATTAGTCTTTTCTTCTCATTTACATTCTAAGTTATGTCGTCCTAAAGCACTTTGTCAGCAGCTTCTACATCAGGTAAATTTTACTCCTCCACGCACTGATCAGAAGTATGAGTTTAATCTGCAGGAGTAATTGTATTTCTTTGGCTTGAACAACTCCACTGACCGTTGCAATTCCAGTTGAAACCAATTTCCTGAAAACCCGAGTCCAAACAGGAGCTCCGGCCAACCCAGACAGTCGCTATGGTTACATGAGTCATTTGCTCAATCCAATTAATTAGATTGATTTGATCAGAGACTCCAATTTAAGTGTTGAGGAAAATGCTTCTGAAATGCAAAGTATGTTGTTTGGATGTTTTGTCTCAGGTAACCTTCAACGGCTGAGGTTTTTTGAAGAGGGAAACTGTCCGTTTACCACCAGGAAAGGACTATTAAAGGAGAGTCCAACTTTAAATGGATGGAAATTACAGCGGATATAAAAAAAAAATGAAAAAATTACTGCTTTTGTTAAATCACAAATTGGAGAAAGTCGATTCATACTGGGAAAACTGGGTCAACTATGTAGGCCTGATATTGTTTTCACAAATCAATGATGAAAAAGATCACTCCCTACTCTCTTATTTGATTATCTGCCTCTTTTCCGTGTCTAGCCAAAAAAATATTTTGGTATTTAGAGCAGAAAACAGATGCATGTCTAAAAAATAAAGAAACTGTCCATTTACACCATTTTGAATGAATATTTAATATATGAAGACGAGTCCAGTTTCATCTGAATTCTACACAAAATAAAGATTACAAGGTGTTTCA
>JAPTYQ010000002.1:11402010-11412261 GCA_029814465.1 Ostorhinchus cyanosoma | reverse complement strand
TGTTTGTTTGTTTGTGAAGTTGTCTTTGAATGTCCAAATAAGTGCTATATAAGTCTAATGTATTATTATTATTATTTTTTATTAACCCTTTCATGCATGAATTATAAGAACCTTAGTCGAGATTTTTAGGTCTGCAAAAAAAACAAAGTACCTATTTTTCATGGCGTTACAAAAATATCCACTCAGCTGGACGCCATGTGTTTAATGTTTGACGCAAAGAAACATGTAATTGAAACGCAATATCAGAAAATGACATGAAAATTATGAAATAAAAACATTATTATTCAGCTAATCTGACGTTTTCTCTTATTTTACACATACTCAAATATTAGTGAGTCAAGTTAAGTCGGCTTTATTGTCAATTTCTTTACATGCACTGGTCATATAAAGAATTAAAATTACCTTTCTTACTTCCCATGCAGACAAAGACATAGACAATAAGTCATACAGACATTAAAGTGCAAGATTGAATAAAGGAAGACATACAGTAAGAGATAAGTTAAAAAATAAAATAAAAAAAAGAGGTATTTATGTTGTGTGTATATTTACATCATCCTAGACTAAAATCCTGATATAGTAGTAATGGCATGTGCTATAGTAATAAATAATATTCAGTTAGAGACTAAGCTAACAGATAAAAAATATGTGTTGTGTGTTATTACTCACTTCATGGAGATAATAAGCAAAAAAAAAACAAAAAACAAAACAAAACAAGAACAGCAAAGTTAGTCAGTGTATGGGATGATACATAAGCGTCCTCTGTGTTCGCTGATATGCAACTAAAACAACAAAACCCATGAATATACAAGAGAACAGCTGGAGAACAGCCGCCCACTGTAGTGACCTACGCATGAAAGGGTTAATGCTTTGACTTGTGGTGTCAAACAAATAAAATGGAATTGAACAAAAACTTTAGAATTTCCCTTTTACCTGTAATAAAACAATGCACAGCTGGAATACTGACTAGCCGGGAATGCTAATTAGAACTTTGGGGCTAGCGATTCTTACCGATTCAACTGTGATCTGATGGAATTAGAATTACAAAATGTGAGGAATGTGTCTGGGATTGCCTTTTTTTTTTTTTTAGCTTTTCATAAATAAAAAAAAAAAGACACTACGCGAAGAAAAAAGAAAAAAATTTAATTGGAAAAAAAATTCCTTCAACTGTTGCCTATTTCTGCACAAAAGTAATTGGTTTTAATTCTTTTCATTGCCTCTACAAAAAGACCGGATTGAATGGTTTGACATTAAATGGTCATTATTTTTAGTGCGGACCTCTTGTTGTCTGAAAAGCTGCCATATTTTCCAGTTGAGAAGATTTCAAAGCCTCCCACATCCCCCGTGGAAGCACCTGTCCACCCGGACCAAATCTCTCAGCCTAAAGGTTCACCGCTGGGGGTTTTGTCGCGCAGCAAGCCACTTCACATTCAATTGGTTCAACTTTCCAACAAAGCTTCAGCGATGATAGACTTGTTAAACAGATTTAAGTCAGTGCGGTCGTAAATGGATTTTAATGGACAGTGCATTAGAATCTGGTCCGAAGGCTTAAATCTGATGAACTGGGGCTCGGAGGTATCTCTGTGATCTTTACCAGTCATGTCATAAAGCCAACAATGTTAACGGCCCCTGTGGTTCGTGAGAAGCGAGGGGGAAAAGAGGTTAAGCAGACACAGAGGCTGATGTTAAATCAAGTGCATTAGTGTAGTGAGAGGGAAATAATTAATATTAAATGTATACTAAAACTTGGATAAACACCAACATATCATTGTTATGCAGAGTATTTAGAGGCAGAGTACATTAAAGGAGGTTTTCTGTTGGTGTTGCGTCTCTTAAATCAGTCTTTAAAACATGGAAAGCATGATTTTTTTTTTCCTATTTCCATTAAAAATCTCAGAACTATTGGTAAAGTCTTTTTATTATTATTTCAGCTATTCAAGTCCACCAGGAATACTCATATAATTGAAAAGATTATGCTTAATATTAAAATAAAAAACAGCCAAATCGTCCTTATCCTCATTCATTCATTTGTTTCAAGCAGAAAAAAACAACTTTTTCACGTGTACAAGGAGTTAATAACAGAGCAAATGCATTAATAAATAAATGTGATCAAAACAATATAGCGATTGCCATGTGCAGTAGTAATAACAAAATAAAATCAAAATGCACTGCTCAGAAAGGAGTGGGAAGAAGAAATCTTATTAAATCCCACCCCCATCTCACATTTATACAACATAACACATTACTTTTGCTTTTTGCTTCCAAGATAATTGATTTGTTTTTGCTTACATTGCGGCTGTTTGCCGTTTAATCTTTAATTTCATGTGAATTAGCATAAAAAAAAAAAAAAAACAACCTTTAAAAGCCTTAAATGTAACTTGCCTTAAGCTGATTATAGAGAAATAAACTCTGCATACACTCGTCTGTAGACCGTTAATGTTCCTCGGATTGAGCAGCGCTGACTTTATACAACCAGAAAACAAATATACCATCGATAGCTTGAATGAAACTCTAATAACGTGACACCATAACAGACACTTTTTGTATTTTGATGGAGCTGAGACTTGCAAAGCACTTTCATCATAAATGAGTTAATAGGATGTGCTGCTTGGTTGGAGCCATGTGCTGTCTGAATGCATTTTAATTTAAAATAATATACATCACTTTACTGTCTTTATTGACTTTAATTAAATAGCAGAATTAAATGAGTAATAAATCCAAGGCGATGTCCATCAGAAAATGGGAGGGCTTAAGTGAAATTGGTTTTCTCTTGAAGTAATAATTCTTGACATTTTCATATCTTTCAGCTCTTGGTGCGTTTCTCCTCTGCCTTTCCCCCCAGAAACCTTACCTATCAAACTGTCAGAGAAGCTGTGGATTTTCTGTTAATGACGTTTGAGATTCAGTGGGTGGTGCTCTTTTCTTTTCATGTTATCTTCCTCATTGTTGCTCTATTTAATAGTCGCTCAGCAGTACCTCGGGGCTCTGTGTGTTTATTGATTGGTTGACTGGTTTGTTTACGTTTAAACACCTTTTTTCTCATGCACTCTGTTCAGGGAAATCACAGTATGTACTGTTCAATTGTACAGAACCTCGCAGAAAGGAAAAGAAACCAAAAACACTGTATGCACCAGGTGGAATATTCACAATCGATGCAGTTTCATTCTCTCCAGTCATTCACCTCCTACTCTGCGCTTTCTGCTCCACTGCTCCATTTAGCACAAGCATTAACAAGAAAATGTAAAATACATCATCAAAAATACCGCTTCCTTTTCACCGTAGGGGGTTTTAAGGGAAAGATACAACGAAATAAAAGAATATGTACCGCCGCAAAATAAGAGGATTTAAAGAGAAGGTGATTCATTATCGTTTCATATTAGTCAGTGAGATAAGTAGATTTTTATGGGCTTCTTTTCTCTGGAGTTATGCTTTATTTTTTCTATACTACACCTACGTTATCTTTGTTTGAATGTTGGCGGAGTCCGTCGTCTGGAACCTTTCATGTTTATTTGGTTGTGCAGTCCTGCAGAACTGAGCCCTGTTGGAACAAAAGGTCACCTGACACATGTAAAGCTTGTGTTTTGTGTATCCCAGCTCTAGCATGTCCACCTCTACGTGGTTTGATCCCAGAGCACTTTCTTTTGGGTCCTTGGAGACTGAAAACACATCCCTGGATGTTATGAGTTTGCTTAGCTCTACTGTCTATAGGCTTATCTTGCCTGGAGTTTCCTCTTCTCTCTCTTAGATGGTATTTCACTTGTTGCGCCTCCACGTACCCCCTTCTGTGATGTCATTTTTGTTAAACATGTCTTTCAAAGTCAAAAAAAAAAGGAATTTCAAAACAGTGGGGTATGGCTGATTCCCACTAATCCCTCGACTGAACTGCCCCCTCCTATGGAGTCAATGTATGGTTCTGCATGTGCAGAATGTGCACCATAAGGTCACATTTGTTTGCCTGGCTGGATCACCATCACAGAGGTCTAATCCTGCAGAATTAGTCTATTCAGCGACCACCTCTTGACCAGAAGGCATTGGCCATTAAAGTGGTTACAAAAGGAATGCCTGAGCACTTTACAAAGGATTTTCTTTCTCCATAAGGTAAAGGTAACCCACAGAGTGAGTTACAGTTCCTGCAACTCAGAATGACACCCCGCATTGCGTATTTCAGTCTGCACATTGATTGTACTTATTAAACATTTAGAGAGACTAATTGGAGCATGTGCAGGCTACGTTTACTGTACTGTGATATTGACTTTTTACTAAAATGCTCCCACTGAACCAGCTCTATTTTAACTCTGAATAAATATAATAGTACTGGTGTTGCTTTGTGTGCTCAAAAACAATGCAAATACAAAAAAATATTCTGGGTCTTTTACACATATTTAAGGGCACTGAAGGAAAGAAAGTCCTCTGATGCCATGAATGTATCCTTTCTTTCCTTTTCACGATAAATGTTATCAAGATGCCACATTAGATTACTCCTCTTTTTCCTCAAATTGAGACCCAATTCAAGCAAGAGCTATCTTCCCCTGTTGAGTAGTCTTGACAGAAGCAATTTCCTAGTTCTAATCGAAAGATTTCTTCATCGGTACAATCTACTAAATACCAGATCAGCAGCGCCAGATGTGTCCCAGTGTCCCAAAGAAATACTCAAGTTTATTTGTGTTTTGAGACTTACAAAGAAGCAATGAGAAAAAGAGAGGGATTTTAATTTGATGTGTAGCTGTGTTTGTGTTGGAAACTGTTCTGGTGTCCTTCATGGTGGAAAATGAAAAAGTGACTCACAAAAGACTCTGTACTGTCACTGTTGGTAAGAAACTAAAGGTTGAATATGATGAATAAAATTATAGTGTAAGGTTGACTGTCTATAATTTCACTACTTTGTATGAAATATGTTTTTTTTTCTATGAGTCCAAAGAAATCTCACCAAATATACACTTTTTTACATTTTATTCTTCTTTAAAAGTTAGCACTATGGGGTCAATTATATGTCGTTTTCATAAATTTCGCGTGCATGTCGAGTGCACCACACTGAATAAAAACTGCAATTCATTATAGGAAATTAAGAAATGTTGTCAGTTTGTCGGGAACTGGGAACAGACGTCGTACTTGTCAGACATTTTCAGCACCTTTCATGGTTTTTCTTTGGGGTTTCGCTGTGATACAATTTCAGTCGTATCAGTTGGAGGCAAAACTATAGAAGGCCTTTCACAGAAAAATGTAAATACAGGTTGTTATATGAATTTGCAGCAGCTTCTCAAGCACTGTTGGACAAGTGACTATTTTTGGTCATTTCTGCATACAGTACAAAACAGTGACAGCAACAGCTAAAATGAGGACAGTGAGTCAACAATCTCAGGTCTAATGTGGTCTCCAGGGTCTCTGAGGTCCACCTCTGCATGAACAGTGAGTGGACCTGCTTTGTTTGGTACCAGAAAGTAATGGTACTAATGTAAGGAATGATGTTCAAAGGGTTAATGTGGATGTGGACAGGGGTCTGGATCAGCACTGATGATGGTCTAATGTTCTAAAGTACATGTTCCTTTCACCTTATATGTGTTTTTCTTATATTTATATTTACTTCCTGGATTTTTTATTTTTTTTGGCCAAAGGAACCAAATATGATAACTTCATTGGCCTTCATTTTCTACAAGACAATAACAATTAAAAAAAATAAAAATTCACAAAAGTAATAAAGTCTTATGTCCTCCAATAAGACTTTAAGGTTGAAATGTAGAATTTCAGAGTATTTCTGTGAATGCCCTATAAAGGGTTAAGTTTTCAACATCCACCCCATACGTATGTAAGTGTGGTTAGAATAAGTAGAGTGTACGTGTGGTCATTTGGGACCCTGTCCACAGGTGTCAGGTTTGTCAGCTGACTCCATTTCTGAGGTAAAAGTAGCCGTTACTTGCTGTTCTACATAGATATCCATGTACTGGATCTTATCACTGATGTAGGAAACAAAGAGTTGAAATGTTAGACATGGAGTCGATAAATCACTGGCTTTAAGTACAAAACACAAAATGACACATGAGCGTACAAACATATACAAACCTTATAACCTATTAATCCTTTAAGGATTTACGTAAAGTCCCAGGTTTTTGAGCAAAAATAAGGAAAAATGGTTAAGTCAAGGACCACCTACTTTAACAGAGGAGACGTTAAGTAAAGGTTAAGTAAAATCAGTTGTGTTTGTGTTCCCTTTGGCTCTTGGTTATATACTAACTGAAATTATTGACTTAAAGGTGTTTAACCCATGTATTTTCCTTAAGGATAGGAGTTTTCATTTTCTTTTCCTCTTGTTTTTTGCTAATGTAATGCTTTTGTCTTGGTGTCTATAAAAACAATAAATAAGAAAAGTGAATGAATTAAATGAATATAAATAAACTTTAAACATGACTTAAAATCCCAGCTTTCAGTGTCTATATGCCATAGGGTTCTTTTTCCAGAAAACAGACCGTTGAACTGATGCTTAAGGGTCACTGTTTCATTATAAACACTGACTGATTAAATATGACTTTACAGTATTATAAAAGCTGAATATGGCTTTTAAGGTAATTCCATACAGTTAACAAGACACATGTTGTGATACTGCAGCTCTATATTGTTGTTATGTTGTGATGCAGTCTGGTCCATCTGTTATTTGTGCTTGAAATGAAAGGCAGGTGGTCAGCTGCTAATGTGGCCCAGCTTTGGACCACCATTCATCTAAACCCACTCATTCTCCACACTGTGATCAAAAGCAACTTGGCTGCTAAATATACAAGCTCATACATATGCATGACGTGGCTAAACAGTCTCCGCTGACACCCATTAGTTGTACAGTCACACTGAGGAGGCCTATTTGGAGAATTTGCATTCAGCCATTAGTAGATTAATCACGAGTGACAGTCGAGGGAAAGCTGTGGTCAGAAACCACACGGGAGCCAAGACGGACTCTGACCTACATGTACCTGCTAGATTGCTGGCCTGGTTACTTTATGAGATTCAAATGATTAAAATGACCCAGTTTTCTGGCTGTGTGATGTGAACCAAAAAACTCTATTCTGTTAAAAAAAAAAAAAAAAAAAAAAGAAGAAAATGACATTTTTAGATTGTTAAATGTGAAAAAGAATGAAGGAGGTACCATTTTGGGTCTCTATGATTTTGGGTCGTCTCCATCTGCAGGCACTACAGATATGAATATTTTATATGTCACATTTTTTTTTCTTTTCTTTTTGGCACAATTTCTTTCCCTTGGAGATATTAAAAACAACCAATCTCCTGTATGCAGGCATTTCTGAAACCTAACTGTAGTCAATATAAAATGTAAAAAAGAGAAATCGCTCTGTAATTGTTTATTTCAGAGCAGAAACCAGAACCTCAAAGGCTGCATTGACTGGGCTGTAGATGTCGAAATAAATGTGTAATTCACTATCAGACCCCAGCTGTGATCTCTGATTCATTAAACAATGACAACATAAGGACTGAGGTGGTTCCTGCAGTATACAAACATAAATAATGAAAGGTCTGAAGGACTTAACACTCTTCCATAGGGGTTAAATCTAACTGGAGGGAACCAAGAAAATAGGAAAATAAGGGTAAAAGTGCACAATGGAAGTGTCTTATATGCACATGGCAATGACTTTTTCATTTATTCATGATCTTAACACGTCAGCAGCTTCACTAATTAGCTTATGTGAATGGCCTGGCTAGTATAATTGGAACATTCAGCAAAGCTACTTAACTAAATGAGCTATTTCTATGACAAGGTTTTATTTCCCCAGTTAACAGGAGGTGCTTTTAGCTTCACAGTATTAGTCTCCTGTTCTTTTATCTCATCTTGTTTCCACTCAGTCTCACGGCTAATGTTACCTGGCTATCAGGCTAATGTTTATGGGCCTCATTCAGGACGGTTCCTGTTTTTATGACCCAGTGTTAAATCTGAGAAGTATTTTCTCTCATTTAGATACCATAGGAGGAAATATCAAAATGTGTTATTTTTGTTAATGTTTGGCATGTAATACCCTCTGCTAACCCATAACAAAACAGATAATAGATGTTGAAGTAGTGGGATTATGGGAATTGTTGTTTTCAACGATGTTACCGTCTGTTCTCTATTAAGTTTATTCACATTATGTCATATAATAAATATTTAATGAATATGTTGCAAATATATAAATGGAAAATGATACTGACAGCTGACCAAGTCAAATGAAATGAGTAAAATATTGTATTTCTCTAAATATGCACATTGCTGTAAATATTTATTCATTCATTTGTGCTATACAAATAAAGTTTATTATTATTATCATCATTATTATTATCATTATTAGTTTATTCTGAGCATTCACAGAATACATGCAAGTTAAAAATAAATAAATAAATTACAAAATTATTCATTTACACTCGAAAAGGAGTGGGAAGAAGAAAAACATATTTAATTCCACCCCCTCTCATCATCAAATAACTTCACACATTAACGTTTTACATACTCACTTCAAGCCAGAGCAATGAACAAAACAGCCCTAAACCAATTTAGAATCAACTTATTCGACAGCATTTACATTATAGAAGCGAAATGTGTGTGAAAAATAGAAACAAAGTAAATTCCCAGTGGTGTTAGCAGGGGTAACTGTTAACTTACATTATAATAATTACATACCACCAATGGGAAGGAAAAAAAAACTATAATACACATATCAACTAGATGAGGAACAATAAGCACACATTTACTTTATAAGACAGAATGTTGATGTAAAATAAGTAAAAAAAAAACCTTTATCTTTAAACTGTGACCTGACCATATGTTTATAGAAGTGTTATAATGTGAAGTGTGCAAGTTTTTAAAGTGTAACATAGTCCCAGCTGTTTTTTTTTTAGTGCAGAAATGCCACAAAAATATATAGCAATGAAACAAATTTAAGGTTCATAATTATGCAACGCTGAATACACAAGCACTTACTGCAGCTACCACCATGGTTTTATAGATTGCGTGTGCCATTGGGTGAGCAGCACATGCTACATCATTCATATCTATGGCTGTCATGGAAAATAATTTATCAGTGCCTATTTACAGTACAGATGGACTGTGGCTTCAGCGTCCAATTTACCTGTTGCTGTGAGAGTCCCCAAGTGAGCAGAGCTAAAATTAGAAAGAGCATATCACCCAGCAGCATAGGCATCAATCACACATCTGTCACTGAAAGAGAGGGCGAGTGCAAGAGAGTGATGAGGGCTGTGCTGCTTCGCTTAATGTCGAGCCCCAAGGCAAGATAGGCAAGATGTACAAGGCTGAAGGTGCACACAGATCTGCCAAAGAAGGTCCGGCTGGGGTAGAAAGTCAGTCTGTGCTATAATATTAATGTCAAACTTAGCCATTTCATTAGAAGCTCAATAAATTTAACCAACCTCTTCATGTAATTAAAGAAAACTCCGAAGAAAGATGATGAATATCTGTGTATTTTGACTGAATTCTTGAATCGATTTAACTCGGTTTCAATGGCAAATTAATTGGATTTGTGATTTCGTACCGTTCACCTCACCTCGAATATTAAGATTACCTGAAACCTGAACCGTCTTAGTTGGTATCGTCTTGAAACAGGTGCATTAATATATGTTTTAAGTAGAAATACAACGCGATATTATGAATAGCGTAAATATACACACCACACATGTCACTTTTAATTGCAGTGTTATCTGTACGCATTATAAACTTACCGTGTGCGTCAAATACCACGCTATTAGCAGTTTGGGTTACGAAGAGCTTGGCGTACATTGAATATGTGATCATATGGTGTTGAATAACTTGCGAAAGGATGAAAAATGCGTACGTAAAACACACCAAATGTCATAAGAACTGACGTGACATACAACGTGATTTCATGAGATCAGTCGGTGTTTTCTTTAGTGTTTTCTGATTTTTTTTTTCCCTCACAGTATCAAATCGATTTGCCTCAACTTTACTGAAATGTGCTTCCTTAGATGAGGAAATTCAGTCTCTGCATTTTATCCATCCTAATACATACATAGTACCTAGCATTAGCAATTAGCATTAGCACATGACACATATTAGGAGCAATGAGCTGACATTGAAGGCACCATGACTGACATGTTGATGCACATACATATTGACAATAATCTGGTGCCACATTTAGCATTTCTTTAGTGTTAATGTGGTACTAAAATTGAATGAATGGATGGATGGATGGATGGATGAATGAATGAATGAATGAATGAATGAATGAATGAATGAATGAATGAATGAATGAA
>JAPTYQ010000002.1:11294514-11308259 GCA_029814465.1 Ostorhinchus cyanosoma | reverse complement strand
AAGACCCAAACTGACAAAACTACATCACTTGAAAAAATGTACTTTTTCCTTGACTGTCAGATGAGTCAACAATCACACTGATTAGAAGTGTTAGCTAAGAGACAACACATTGAAATAATGCACAAAACAAATGTTTATGTGCTAACATATTCAAGCAAACATGACTCACTGACTGAAATCACTGTTTCTGAAGTTTCCACTTTGCATAGGAAACATATTTGACTTATGTCAGTACTGGAGGTGTTTGTTCATGTCTTAAACCTTCATTACCGAGGTCTCCTCTCTGCATTTTTAATGGATTTGGTGTAACTTTAAAAAAAAAAACTTCTAAAGATCATATTTTATTGAACTCACATGTTACAGTATTTTATGTTCATTATCGTCACGTAAAAATGAAAGACCTTGTGTTTTTGTTACCTTAGGTCTACAGAGGGAACAGGTTTTTTCTGTAGCACTTGACTTTAAAAAAAAAAAAAAATTAAATTACTATGAGGTTTCTAAGTAACTTGAACAACCTTCAGCAGAAGTTAAACTGATATGATCTCTATACACCGGCAGCCTTCTTTTAGCACAAATCAGGTTACAAGTGAACACACTTTCATTTTTTGGACTTTTTATACAGAGCCTCATTTGCATCTGCAGTCCCAACATAAATGTCAAACTGCACTCTCTGGCTCATTAATAATAAAATGGAACATCTAGACCCCAAAGCTTGTGTGGCATTTTTGGCAATTAACGGACTGACTGTTGTAATTTCAGATGCTGCCCTTAGGGGTCCAATATGCATATGATAAATATTTAAATGAAGCTGCAGTCAACAATCAGCCTGGGAGAGCCAGATTTAGGCAGTAGCTATTTAGCCAATGTCAGTCACTATGAATCTTTAACTGTGAACCTGCTTCCCCTGTAGCTAAGTAATATTCATAAATGTGTAGATGTACTCTCATCAGCATTTTCTACTGCAACGGAAAACATGCAGGATAAATAAATAAAATGATAAATCATAAATAAATTGTAAATTCATTACAGTCTGCGTTTCGTAGGAAGGTGTGACCATATTTCATTACAGTTTATTAAATCTTTATTTGTCTGTGCGGCACATTTTAGCAGCATCACCTTCACTTCCCCAGTTATTTAATGCAACAACTGAGGTGTACTGTGGCTGCAAGATCTCCTGGAGCAAGACATGTTTTTGGCCAGTTTAGAGGTTGAAATAGTAATGTAGGTGTTAGATAAGTCATTATTATTTGAAGAGGATGATTTGCTCATCGTGAATGTTGTGCATCATATATGTAATGCTTTACAACATTTATAGAACGGCAGAATTGGTTATATTTCATTTTAAAAGTACAATGTGTAGCACGAGGAGATGAGCATGTATTAATCATTTTCTCATTTTCATTGTGAGTGGCTCATACTATACTTTTAAAAATTAATGCTTTCCATGATTTCCTCAGTTGTCTTTTCATAATAATACGCTATACGGTGGTTTTATGTCATCGAACGTGTTGGATTTTGTATGAAAATCCCATAATGCACCTCTGCTTGTTTATGGCAGCGAATGTGTGCTATTGTTATCCTGTAGTACATTAACATTAATAAACACTCTTGCTTCTAGCACAACACAGACTCCACACTAGCTTTAGGTAAGCACACAAGTACATGCAAATGTTACGTACTGAATGTTTAGACGTTATATTTGATATTATTTATGTAGGCACTAGGTTGATATTTAGTGGAGTATTTACAGTTGCAATAATAGGTATGTGAATCTTTTGAAAAACTAACAGAATGTGTTTTTTATCCTATATTTTAACATTATAAAAGAGAAGTGGACTGTTTGTGAATCGGTTATCAGAGCTGACTGCTGCAGTTTGATATATTTTTGGTCATAAAAGAGACGAGTGAAAATGCCAAGTTGATATGACCAATATTTTAGGAGATATGAGTAATTTTGGAACATAATAGCCTCCCAGTGGCTAATGACCAAAATCATAAGCCACATTTACACAGAGCTCCTGGAAATAAGGCGAGATGGTGAGCCCACCTTTTTTTCCAACATTGACCGATTTCCAGAGTCAAGCCAAAGGAGTAACAGAGGACTTTTACACAGCGGACCTGCTTTCCGGAATCAAAGGGACGCAGTGCAGCATATAGAGCACATATGGAGACACTGGTATGGATTCTGCAGCAGCCACCCCAGGTGCCGGTCCTGCGGATTCATGTGACGGGTGAAAATGGCATCAAGCCGTGGCACCTGAATCCATGCCAGTGCCTCCATATGCACCCACTGTCTCTCAGGGATGGGGGTCACTGTCATCATTACGTCATACTTTGGTTGTGGAACGAGAGGTGTTCTTTTCATACACCGTTCCAGAACCATGATTCCACCTTTATCACGGCTCTGTTTCTACCTCCAGAGTTGTTACAAAGCTGCGATAAAGGTGGGACCAAATGATCTATATAGACGTTGTTTTGGAATAAAGGTGAAATATCCCCTTAACAGGTGCTGTGTAAAAGCAGCTATAGAATCATCACTGAAGCGGGTTACCTAGCAACAGATGAACAATAGGGCCATGTTACCATAGTGTCGAATTTCATGTGTAGAAACAGACATGCCAGCTGAGAGGTTATTCAACTGAAAATGCCAGTGGAATTTACCAAGAAATTGAAGAAATGAACTGTATCAGAGGCTCTAGAACCTGTGGTTCTTTACGAGTCAACGCGGTACTCTGATCAACAATGATATTAAACATTATAATTGAGTGGTATTAGGTTAAACACATTCTGTTTGTCAGTACTGGTGATTTAGATGCAGATCAGATCACAATTTATAACATTCATGCAGAAAACTTTCAACAGGTTCATATACTTTTCTTGGCGCTGTATCTTGGGAAAAATTTGCAGCTTCATTTTTTAATTTAACAACAGTATGTAGAGAACATTGAGAAGGATTTTTATGATGAGATTGTTCCACACAAAGTCTTTTTTGAGATTTTGCAGTTGAGTTGGAGAGGAAACACATGACTACACACATCAACCATCCACTGTTCAGTGTCAGTGGGGTTAAAAACATCAGTGTGACTCATTTTTCTTCTCTTCATACATTCAATATTTAGAATACAGAGGAATAAACCTCATATCAAGAAAGACAAGTGTTTCTTCGATGCAAACCATGCCTGGTGCAAGTTTAAATAAACAACAGAAATGAGTTTTCTTCAACAAGTATCATCAAAGTGCTCAAATAGCCATGTGTATGCATGAGAGTGTTTATCCCGCCCTCCCACTGGAGCTATTCCTCCAGGCTGATGCTGCTGCTACAAATAAGCCTGTTCTTCCTCAACCTGCCTGGTTGAACAGCGCTTAGAATTCAGACACTGCTTTTATCTGATATTCAGCCCTCAGTGACAGAAACATGTCTGCAGGCAGATATGCTCTATTTTACAATACATTCTCAGCTCTATAGGTGCTTTGCCGTGAGATTTATCGTAAACATATAAAAGCATGTGTTGGTTTGTGCCTGAGGTAACAATAACTTTTGCATTAACAGCTTATTTTCAAATCTGCATAGTGAACACCGCTGTAAATCTGTTGTACAGCATCTCACATTAGTTCCTCTGTTGCTAAATCATTTGAAGAAACATCATTAAAAGGCCATTTCCTGAAATTATGAATCACTTCACATTACTCCAGAGACTGCTGTTTTTATTCACTTTTAATTTTTAAACAACGTCGCTGTTTATTACATTTATCACAAACGCATAAATTATTCATACTCGTACCGCTGTTAATACAAAGTACAGCATGTACTCCCTCGTGATCTTATGAATGTTTTTTTAAGCTCATCTCAATGACCTTTAAGTTTGACCTTAAACCAAACAATGAAACCACTACAGTATGAGCTGTATGTTGCAGAGAAAAGGACTTGTGTTTAGAAAATTACATATGAGAAGCTACTGTGACCTGCATAATAACGTTTTTGTGTTTTGAAAGTGTCAGTGGAGCAACACTATTTTAGAAAAGCATCTACCACAGCTGAATAAAATATACTAAAGAGGACGCAAATTACAAAAATCAATCTACAGAACCAGGGTGGGTGTAAAAATCACACTTTAATTAACTCTAAAAACCCACTCCACAAAGCAAAACAAGTGCATGACCAGAATAGTTATTAGAAACAGCATGAAACCGCAGTTGTTAAGTACATATCATCTTAAACTGCCGGGAAGTAAATCACCCATCTATCCATTTAAAGTGCCTGCTGGCTTTGCTAACAGCTAATGAGCGTAAATATTAATATTCTTGTCTATTTTACTGCCAATTCTACAACTAATGGAAAGGAACATGGATGTTGATGGTGGTGAGGGAACTGTTTCATCCTGGGATCAGTTAAAGGCGGGGTACGAGATCTTAGAAAAGCAAGTCGAGGAAGTTACATTTTGAAAATACACAATTCCAAAGTCCAAACCCCTTTGTTCAGACCCTCCCCTCTGCCTCTGAAGCCACGCCTCCAGAATGCTAGCTTGTTCCCGAGTGCTGCACAGTAACACTTCGGCTCCATCCCTGGTTCATGCATACCTCATTCTGTCCTGCACTAATGCACCAAACCTCTGAGAATGCACAGAAGGGGGAGGGGCAAATGGCAGTTGAGTTTGACAGACATATCACCGTCCAATCATTTCGATGGGGCGCTTAAAATGATTGGATGTTATTTTTTCGGTTCTGTCCATTTTTGTGTTTGAGCATTTAATTAATTAGTTGTAATCGGGGTGTGAAGGGGATTTTAAGCAATATAGAAAAAAAAAAAGCTCCGGGAAAACATCTTACACCCCACCTTTTAACCCGAACAAACCAACTAGGCTCCGTGATCGGAATACAAACCAATACAATCAAATACATCAAGTTCAAATATAGAATAAACTTCTTTCTACCACTTTCTGCCGCCTGCTTGTTTTGCTAACAGCTTGTTTGATTCCCATAAATGAAAATAAACAAAACCGGGGAGCAGATTTCAGCTCGGCGCTACAGTATTTCCCAAATGTGACACCATCTGTTTGCTTCCTCCCTGTAAATGATCAGTTCACCTGAGTGTCAACAAAAAAAGAGAAGATATCTTGTTCCCTCTGCTGAGATACAGTACAGCGAGGGGGTGACTGGAGCTTGTTATCTGTGGCAGGACAACTTCAATCTATTGGAACTGTGTCTTGCGTGTCCCTGTATTGCTCCCTGTTGAAAAATACATCATGATATTGCTTAAGAAAGATTCGGGGCTCGTCCTCCCCGGGGTTACCAGTGTCTAGATATCCATGTTTGCTTCAATGCGGCTCTCATTGTTTACCAAGAAAGCGTAACACAAAGCACAGTATGAGGCAGTGTACCCGTTCAAAAGATGGGCAAGGAAGTCAGTACCAACTGTGCGGTGAATGCCATTATCTCTGGTCTGCATATTGAGAGGCACCAAGGGCATCAACAAGAGCGTGTTGTGTGTTTTGCCATGCTGTGAGCTGCCTTTCAACGCATTTCCAAGGGCGGCGTTGGAAATGCGCTATAGGGGCCAAGAGATAGAAAACAATATTCTCAATAGGCCATCAGCTTATGCTTTTTTTTTTTTTTTTTTTTTTTTATCTATCTTCCCTTCTATAATTTTATTAACACAAAGACTGTTAATCCGTCTCAACCTCCCCAGAATAACAACAGTCCACATCCATTTTCGAAGGCGCTAACCCTCTAAATATCTGCAAAATTACAGTTGATCCACGCATGAACCAATGTCATTCAAGTTGATTTAATATATGCATTTTGACCTTATACTGTATCTTTTAGTTTAGTTTATTTCCAATATGCAACAAAAGAAAATAATTGTACTTTGTCCTTGTAAATGAAACAGATAAGAAAACAAAAACATACATGAAAATAAAGTATGACTTCATTTGCATATTCGAAAAGGAGTGGGAGGAAGTATAACTTATTTAATCCCACCTCTTTGTATCTGTTAAAAAATGAAAAACATAACACAAATATGGAGCAAATGTTGAATTACATTTCAGTTCGTCTAAAAGGATAGATATGAAAAGGTTCAAACGACCACCTGCACTTTTACTGGTGACTTTATGTGGTTGCATGAATAAATACATGTAAATAAAGGCGATGCTGGTCAGGGGACTGCGTTAGAAGTGGTTTCAATCTGAACTGCAGATTGTGGTTTTCATTTATCCATCCCTAACCAGGACCTTTTCCTAAACCTAACAAAAACTTAGTCACGTTTTTTTGTTTTTTTTTTAAATCTCTGTAAAATAACATTTCTGACTCTCAGATTATATTAACTTTTAGTTAATGAATTTCAATCATTTACTACATGTTTTTGTTTAATATCTTCAACAGTATTTTACATGTGCAAATGTCATACATGCATCATTTTTTTAATCATGTCAGTTTTGGTGTGAGGATGTGTTGAAAGTTCATGCAAAAGAAAGATCTTGAGCGCTTCGATGCACAAATACCCAAAGATATAAAATGTATGTAGAGTAATTTGTTAAGTAGTTGGACAGGGGGAGTGGTCACTGGCTTCTTCATCAAAACCAGAAAAGGATCACTTTAATATGTGTTGATTTGTATAGAGAAAAAAACAATTGCATGCTGGTTTAAATCACATAGTGTGTATTCAGGTGTATGTGCACGTACAAACCCACAATTTCACACACACAAAGGCAGAAAGGCATGCAGTTTTGAAGTTGGGTGCAAGACACAGACGCATAAAACAGCATATATGCAATGCTTAAAGCTATCACACACACACACACACACACACACACACACACACACACACACACCTCCAACACACACACTTCCAACACACAACGCCATCAAACTTCAGAAAAGAGCTTCACTCCAGTCACTTCTATCCACTTTCTTTAACCATGTCACCAAACAGCCTGAAATTCTAGGTAAATCTGGTCCAGCTCTACTTTAGAAACTGAAATCATAGTAATTTTCCTGAACAACACAGGTTCAAAATGTAAGGGTAACGTGGAACAATGACTTTCATCTCAAAGACGACAAAAATCTGACTGATTCAACGAACATTTCAGCTCAGAGAAGAAAAGACGACAGATCTAAAAAAGGTTCCCGTTCTTTCAGCCAGTAGCTCATGCTGATGAGTAACACTTCCTCCATTACACTCGAATCCCACTGCTTTATTTTGAAGTCGACCTTTTCCTCTCTAGTGACTTTAAAGAACAAGCCCACTCCTTGCATATCACTCTGTCCTACAGCGGTCTCCTGGCTCTGTTTTGTGAATTTGACAAGCAATTTGATAAGCCAGAGCTGACTTGCGCTTTCTATGTGCTGAATAAGCAGCAAGACACAGGATCCTCTTCTTTAAAAAAAAAAAAAAAAAAAGGGAAACATCGAGGAAACAGCATATGGTGTCTGGAAATGTGTTACCTGTTTATTGAGAATACTGTGAGGAAGAGATCACTGTCAAAGATATGGGGTGATTCATGTTAGCCCTTTAGCATATCCTGTGGTAAAAGATGAAGCTGCCTATGCTGATATTGAAATATAAACTGCAACAGAAAAAAGCGAGTGAGTGGAATTTGATAATAACCTCTTGAATGTCTATTTTATACAAGTATTTAAGCTCAGACGACAAAAGACATAATGCGAAATTGTCATATTCATGTTGTATAATTTAACTGAAGAACTTAGAGCAAATGAATATACATATATATTTACTAATATTTTGCAGTAAGATGCCCAAAACCATCTTAATTTGTGCAACATATTCAGATTCTATAACTATTATGCTCCAAATATTTAATGAAAACAGCTAAATTTAACCCAAAAAGTTCTTCAAGTTTACAAAAAAGTTCCGGTAATTACATTTTTTTTCTTTTATAGATATTTTTGCACCTAGTGTATAATAGCCCCCCCCCCCCCAAAAAAAACCCCAGAGGTGTCAAAGAGCCAGCCCACAGGCCAAAACAAGCTATATTTTATTTTATTTAAACTCTTATCTTTTTATTCTTTTACTTGGGTTTTATTTTATTTTATTCTTCTGTATAGTTTCTATGTCTTTTAATCTTTTCTGTGTTTTATTCTTTTGTTTTAATTGTTTTCTGTGCAGGACTTTGGTCCGTTGTGGTTGTTTTAACCCTTTGGTGCACAGCGGTCACTACAGTGGACACCTATTCTACACTGCAGTTCATATAATAACTCTAACTTTGCTGTTGTTGATAAATCTGATCTGCAGTCACATGTTTAAGTAAATCAATTGCTAGTTGTTATTAGACTGCAATTAACAGTTTTCTTAATTTTTTTGGCATATTATCTCCATGAACTTAGTAATAGAGTATTCAAAATGTGAGAAAACATCAGATTAGCTGCATTAAAACCGTTTTTATTTCAGGATTTTCACACACTACATCACTTTTTGATATTGCGTTTTTAAACACGTTTGTTTCAAAATGGTGGTCTGAGTGGACATTTTTGTAACTCCATAAAAAAATAAATTCCTTAAAAAAAATTCAATCGCATTGTGTTTCGCAGGCCTAAAGAGGAATAGAAACACTCAGGAAAAAAAAATAAAAATCTCGTCTAAGATGATCATAATTCATGCATCAGAGGGTTGAAGTGCTTTACAAATAAAACTGGATTGGATATAAGCTAACTCATGATTGAAAGTCTGAACCGATAGACGAGTCAGAAACCTGTAGGATGAGACGTGATTGGCCGCTGGGTGTAAGTGCACATGCTGCTGTTACGGAGCCATGTTGTTTGACTGAGGGTTAGTGGGGATCACAGCTGACATGACAGCTGCATGACAGGTTCAATGGCACACACAAACACACCGCTCACACTTACCTGAATACACACACACACACAGAGAGAGAAAGAGGCATCACACGCACCAATCAGGTGTCAATTCTAAACCGCCCGGTGACAAGCGGGCCGCGACACTGACCCATACAACCCCGACTGTCACAGCCGCCATATGTGAGTGTGCGTCGGTATGTGGGTGTGTGCCGCTCACCGTCAGGTCTCAGCTGGCATCAGCACCGATCAGTGATTAGGAACTTGGAACTTTTCATCTTTTTCTGTCTGACTCACTATATCACTACTACTATTATCTGGGTTTTTTTTTCTGTCTTTCATTCCGGCATCATATTGAATCTTTTCTTCTTGTCTGTGTCTTTTTGATTTTCCCACTGATTTGACATGCAGTTCTGAATTCTACATGTATATTCTGGAGCCATTTCCCCTGTTCTCTCTCTTTTTTTTTCTTTTTTTGTAATGAAAATACATTTATTCTAAACACGATCACCACCACCCAAGACCTCAGCATGCTGACCTTATTATTACTCCGTACAGTATGAACTACAAGGTCAATGGTAGAGGAAAATCTGTGAAATCTTTTAATAAATAGATTAAGTGTTTCTAGTAAATTAGGATATGCAAATATAGAAAAAGATTTCAATGACCAGGAAACAAAGATGTTGCCATTTTGCATGTCTAATATGTATATTTCTTATTGACATATTTGGATATTTGTAAATCTACTGTATGTTGCAGTGTTTTAACTACCCATGGTGCTTTTCAGCCTTGGGTATGTCTAAGGAAATAAACCTGTCTTTGATTTAACACAGAAAAAAATAAACAGATGTGATATATAAATGGAACCACAGTTTGTTCTTATCTGTAAACAAGGAACTCTTATTGCCTAAAATTAAAAAGTTAGAGTTCAGATGTTCTTTCCAGTTTTTGGAGGTAAAGTTCAAGCTTTTACACATCTACCGTCCTCCTCATCCTCACCGAAGGAAATCGTCTATGGAACGTCTGCATGTAAAGTAGCTAGATTACATCATGTGCTGATTTACATATTCATAGTGACTTATACGCATCTGAAACTCTGTATTTACCATGAACATATTAAAGAGACGTTATTTATTCACAGCAAAAGCAAAGGACGACAGTTTCCTCTGCAATCAAACGTATGTGAAGGTCATTAGGTACATCGGTTCACAGATAATTAATTACTTATTGGTCGACTAAACCACCTTCTGCACAGAATAGTATAAGAATGAACAGAGCCAAAGATGCATTCACTTACTGTCTGTAACAACCCTTTCCCTCTAGATACTATATCGTTCTTAGATAATAAAAACACTCTCTAATTTGGAAGATACTACAGAAATAAAAACTAAACTTTGACAATGTTCAATTTCTCCACCTAGATGCATCTCAATTACCGTTAAATAACTTAAGAGAAATTCAATTCAACCCTCAATGTCACTGGTTTTAAATCTAAATGTATGAAAATCACGTCACCCTTAATGACATGGAGCTGTTTTTTGGCAACACCCAAATCAACCTTTCATAACTGACTTATCACCATTTATCAGAAGATTATCATTCTGATAAATGGTCAATAACAATGTTATTATATAACTTTATTTTCAGGAAAATATGTCATTAGATAAACATAAAATCAAGCACCTCCAGCCATGGTCATTTGTTAAATTTCATGAGTTTTATTGGTGAAATAATGTTGCAGAATATGATGCATTTCCATGTTCACTATGGAGCCTCCAAACATCCAAGTGGTGAATCAAATCTGATGCTACTGAGAGGCTTTTAATTAGTGCTGTCAAATGATTACAATTTTTAATCAAATTAATCACAGGGTTGCTGTGGATTAATTTTGATGAACACAATTAAATATTCATTTTTAATCTATATTAATTGCATTTCATTTCGCGTAAGCAAATAAACTCAAGAAAGAAGGGAATATATATGCACTTAATGCATTTGTCTGAAGCTGGGTGATGCATTAGCTGAAGTGCAGCAGAATCCCTGACTAATGTATGTTTTGCGTCAATGTGGTATTTTAAGCTGGAGGTGCTTCAGTGAAAAGAAAACTCCTTCCTGCAGAGTGTGCATCATACTTTATGTTGGTCGACTCTTCCATCTCTGGTTTTTTTGTCCTCATATTTCCATCCAGAGGACCAGTGTGCTGTTTAATGTCTTCCATGTCCATGGGTTAGTTCTGCTGCCTGTCACTACTGGATCAACTGACCATTTGCGACAGTAACTCTACTTGAATAAACTGCCCAAATGCACTGGCAGAGATGTTCAGAGTCATTCTGTGCTGCAGATGGGTTAATTAGGTTAAAATTCTTTATCAGATTAATCATAATGATGGCTTAATCTGTGTTAATGCGTTAATTTTGACAGCCCTACTTTTAATGTGTTAGGATTTGTGGTTCAAACGTTAACATTTCAGATCAGTTGATGCTTTTGGTCGGTGGAGGCTGTTCAGGTCTTTCAGGGTTAACTTGTGACATTACATACACACTAGCACTTGTTTTCTTCTTCCAGTTCTGGTCTATAGACATTTTAGTCAACATGCACAAGTCATTCTCTAAGTTCTGATGATAATATAAACTTTGAACATCACTGTTTCAGGACGACCTCATTTGCTAATGATGACCATCCATCATCACTAACAAATACATGGACCTTGAGTTGAAAATGTATTGTCAGCTTTAGTTTCAAGTGTAATGAGTCAATTGCCAAAGTCAACATTGTCCTTTGTCACAGTGCTGTGAATAGTGTACATTTGATTTTCACAGTGAGTGTGTTGTCTGTGCTCATATATTCCTCTCTCCTCTATCAGCATTGATTAGAGACTGATGAAGAGGACTTTTACACTTCTTGACACTCTGCAACAATCCATGACTCAAAAAAACAGTCAGCGAGCAAGGATAACACACACACAAACACACATACTTTCTATCTCTCACCCCTCAGGCTTTCCCCTTCTCCTGGATGAGGTAATTATTGTGAGGAGAGTCCACGCATCGATCGCAAATTCAGCACAAGAGCTATCCATACATACATATTGCTCTGTGTATGCATCACTCAAGGTCTGCGCAGGCACAGAAACACAGTGCCTTAATCAATCACCAATGCACATTAAAAAAAGGGGGTTCTAACAGAGTGCACGGCTCAATGAGCCAAATAGGTAATCTACTACTGACCTTGGAAAAAATCCCTACAGGCTGTAAACTATAAATACAGAATCCATTCCCCAAGGTAAAACTGGGAGTCTAATGCACTTCAGCAAACCATCTGATGAGGGAAATTAACAGAGACTGTGAGTAGAGCCCTGCAAGCACTGGAACGGTTACAACTGTTACAGCTGAACTCACAGCTAAAGATGGAAGGGTACATGCATCGCAATATTCTACAGCATGGTCCCTCAACCTTTTCTGAACCAAGCCCCACTACTGGCATCATGAGCCTACCGCTGTAAAGAGCAAGTGTTCAGTGAGATATAAAGAACTTATTTTTAGACAATAAAATCTTACCAAGATAATTTCCACTTGTTCCATTGGCAGATTGTTTTTTGCTTAATTCGCAATTGTTTTTTTGTTTTTGCTTAATTCAATTCAGTAATCTCCACCTGGCTTTTCTGCCTCCATCCATAATAAAATACATTATATAGCCTAAATGTTGTCTAAAATTAATGTTTATTTGCAACATAGTATAGCAAACTATTACATGATCAAAAACAAATTAATTTTAGCCAAAAAAAGTCTACTTTGAATGTCTGGGTCAGCAGTAATTTGTGATGTTAAAATAGGTTCACAACCCAAAAAAGGTTGGGAACCACTGAATTAAAGTAAAATATTCAAATCGGCCTTTCCTTTCAACTTAATATATTGCTTATTCCTCCACCACAGCACGATTTGACTCTGAAAAGATGAATGAGCTGAAAAAGGATTAAAAAACCTAAACTATCACAGCAACCAGAGTGGGTCAGATTGAAAAACTAGTAAATGGAATGACATGTTGGACCTAGATCAGCATGCATTGGTGATACCAGGATGAAGTTAACTATCAGGCAGCGCCACTGGAACTGTTGTCCACAGTGGGAAACCTCTACAGGAAGTGACAGATCCTGGGGAACATACCCACTGATGGCACTGGCAGAAGTAACTAGAGTAACATGGTATTAAATTTAACCAGGAAAATGCAATGTGTTAATTCTATGAGAAGTGAATCTGGTCACTGTGTCGTATGTGGTTTCCATCACTGTTTCACGAACAGATCTAAGATTTTTCTACCAAATTTATATTTATTTTGGCTTTGATTGAACAATATATATGAATAAGTGCAGTTGAATCACTGTCTAATTTAATCTACACACTGGACAAAAACGCCCCTCTAAAAACACGTAAAAAAAAAAGTATTCAAGATATTTTTGCTGGAATTAAGCAAAAAATTAATAAATAAATAAAAAATCTGCCAATGGAACAAGTGAAAATTATCTTGGTTTTCTTTAAATAAGATTTTCAAGATCTATTGTCTAAAAACAAGGTCTTATATCTTGCTGAAAAGTTACTCTTTAGGTGATTATGTTCTATTTTAAGTGTGATGAGATATCTTGACAAAAAATGAGAAAAATACACTTGGGAAGATTTGGATTTTTGCAGTGTGTATATAGTGAGCTCCTGCTACACTAACTGCTGGCCACATTACCCTTAATAAACATATGTCAAGATTGCTAAATATATATTATTGTATTAATTAATTGTTATTTTGTCACTGCTTTAAATAATAATGTAATGTATGAACTAACGCAAAGTTAACAGGAACACCATCAGTTATAGAGAATTTATTTATTAATCCATCCAACATTCAATCGACAGGTTATTTGAAATCTTTTTAACCAGCTTAAATCA
>JAPTYQ010000002.1:11272421-11283067 GCA_029814465.1 Ostorhinchus cyanosoma | reverse complement strand
CAACCCCAACCGCCTCCTTCACCCCCGCCCCCATCAGCCTCCAGTGTTCAGGAGGGGCAAAGAAATACCTGGGGCTGCTCATTGTGTCACCTCTTCCATGAGTGGAAATGGCATTTAGAGAGGATGGAACTGAACACATTCGCAGCAGAGGGCACGGTCTTTTCAGGGTCATGCTAATTGAATGTAAAAAAAAAAAAAAAGACGCTGTACTCAAAGGGAAGTGGAAATCTGAAAGAAGATGTTAAGTATTAATTTATGAATATGGGATGGAAAGGAGCACCGAGGGGCTTAATTATGAAGGGGAATGTTTTTAATTTTTCACATTTAATGCACAAATGTTTGAATGCCCTGTGAAACGTGTCTGCGAGAGAAGGTTCATGATCCCGTGATCTTGTTGTGTTAAGTAGCGTTTAACTCAAACATTTATTCAAGTCAAATCGATGTTCTTGGGTTTTCTTTTTCAGCATATTAAAGCGGCATGTGAAATATGCTGAGAAGAAATGTGTCAAAATCCTTTTTCCTTATTATGTTAACAGGGTGGATGGATGAATGGTGTAAATAAGACTTATAATGGCGCACATACGGATGTTAATTACAGTAATTGTGCATGGAAATATTTGTTGACAGTGTAAAACTAAGACAATAGCCTGATCAAAGTATCTTTTTTTTTTAGCAGGAACAAAAAAAGTCTTTATAATCGTAGTAGAAAACCAACAGTATCTCAATCAAAGTCATTGTAGGAGCTGAAATTAAGAACAAAAAAAGAAAAATTTTAATATAAAAAGGCTGCATTTTGTTATAAATGACTTGAAAGTGAAGCATCCAAGGAGTAAAGTAGAAGATTCAAGTCTGACTGAATCTGAAGAGCGATCAGAATCAGCTGTCAGTCATATATTTAACCTTCTACCTGAAAATATTTGGGATTAGCTAAAGACTCTGTCCATAGACTTGGGTCAAATTCTCACATTTCTCAAACCACTTGTAGAGTATTACATATGTTGAAGGGTAAACATGGAATTTTAGCTCAATAATGCTAAAAACGTAGAAGCCCTGCATCTCTAAAGCGGTTAAAATGATCAGTGATGTCATTTTTCTGGTAAAATCTCATAAAAAAAAAAAAAAAAAAAGGACATGGCCCATGGACATAATCACAGGAGACTGGTGTCTGTGTCCCATTTCTACTTTATCTGTCATATAACATCCCTATTTTTAGCTCACACCACAACCTTTCCAAAGTTTGGGATGTGTTTGTGACTGCACCTAAACTTTATCTGTGGTCATTTTTCCTGCAGCTTCGATCTACTGGTGCATTTTATTGAATTCTTTTTTTTTTAATTATCTTTTTATTATTTTTAGTGGGGCATTATGTTATCAACATTTTACATCATGTATATAAAAATAAAAAAATTAATTGGATTGACCTCTTAGGTTAATTTTACTTCCTGATCCACTGCGTAATATATAAAGTGTTACTACTCTAAATGTGAACCTTCCATGTCCTTTTTTTGTGTGTGTGTGCATATCAATGGTGTACATGTTCCTGTTTTTTTGTTTGTTTGTTTTATTCGGGTTTTTTTGTATACATGGAAAAAATGGAAACTGCAACAATTAATTTTTCAATTGTTTTGTCATATATGATACAGTGTTTGTTTTGCACAATTTCTGTAAAACTTCAAATAAACAAAGGTTGTAAAAAAATAAAAAAAAATTGTCAACTTTACAACAATAGAAAAGCACTCAGAGCACAAACCTCCACCAAGGCAGATCAGTTCTGCCCTCCGATCACCACCAAAATGTAATAATTTGTTCCTTGTGTCAATATCAACATTTCCTGAAAATTTCATCAAAATCCTTCCTAAAACATTTCGAGTTATCTTGCAAACACACAGACCGACAAACCCGAATGAAAACATTAAAAAAACATACTCACACAGGGGAGAAATCTTTAAAAATATACATATATATATTTTGGAAACTGCCATAAAAACAGCACAGCATCTTTATGGGTTAAAGACAGTGCGACAGTTCTTTTATAATAAAGTTTCTCTTTGCATTTTAACTGAGTTTCACAAAAAAAGGGAAGTCATCAGTCTTGTGGAAGCTAATTAATGCACAACCTTTATGACAACACACTTAAAACGCAACTCCATCATCTGCATCCGCTTCTAGTATCTATCTTAATGAAACCTCTTCTAAAAGCAAATATACCCATTGTCCACGAGAGACTCTTCAACAGTCATTGTACTTAGTTTTTTTTTTATTTTTTTTGCGGACGTTTGCTCTCCGTGGCTCCACTACTACCAATTATCCAGCTTTGAGTGATAGGTGGCAGTGAGAGGGGTCTGGGCATACAGCAGGGTCACAGAAGCGAGGTCTCAATTAACCATACAGCTACACATGGGACGTGCCATGGCCCTTATCTTGTATTTATAGAATAACACAGAGACAAACATGGGGCTGTGTGAAGAGCTAAGATCCACAAGGTCATCTGTTGTTACTGCTGGGTATTTGCAGCTGCTGCACAGGGACGGGAAAGAAAGGACTTGATGAAAAAAGTTTGGATGGAAAATATAAACCTGCTCTGGGAATGTGTAGATCTCTGTTCAGTCTGATGATCTAGGCAACAAAAGTTTATTTTCAATAGTACAAAAGGGAAAGTTAACTTTTCCGATTGTATCGCCTTTGACGAACAAATACTTTCTAAAGCCTCCTGGTACGACTTTACCTTCATGATCAGAGATGGATTGGTTGTTTTTCTGTTTTCTGCACTTTGAATTGTTTAAAATGTTTAGTTTTATCTTAATCTAGTCACAGAGAAAATTATTAGACCATCATTTCAGACATAAGTAATTTTTTTTTTCTTTCTAAATGTTATTTTAAAAAATCTCTACCTATAAATGGTACAGAGTTATGGAAAAAAATATTAGATCATCAAAAGTCATCAAAAAAACAGCAAAAAAGCAATCAAGCGCTAACTCCTGTGTGCATCATGTGACTAAAACAGACAGAAAAGAAAACATGGAATGAATAAAAGCATTGTTTTGTGAAGTCGGTGTAGGCTGGGATACAAGAAAAGAAAATTCCCATATAAACAATTTGCTACACACTTAAAAAAATGTTGTTTTTTTCAGTGTTGCCCAGCAATAAGAATACAGACATGTATTCAAATTGCAAGAAGTAAAACAGGTACTGCATGTTATAGCACAACATAATATATCCTATCATAGTAAACAGCAGACACTAAAACAAAATACTGCAGTTTCCCCTTCGAATAATCCCCCCTCCCTGTGCATGAACCTCAAAATATAATGAGCTTCAGCAGATTAAATTGTAATCCATGTGCTAATGTCCATAGCATCTTTGTCTTGCATCATTATGGAGATTTAATACAGACAGAGGGGCAATCAAATCACATTTTATGACAAGTGAAATGCAATCAAAGCTTGCATTAAGAGGTTCGTTGGGTGACTTTTAGGGCTTTGCGAGATTTGATTTGCATCTTAAATCTAAAAACTAACAGCACAAAACACACAGCATGCATGTAGATTGGCCCAATTACAGCAGCCTCTGTCTCTGTAAATGTCCACACATTATAATGATACCTGCACTTGTCAAGGAAACCTACATAACATATGATTATATGTTGCAATGGGAATAATATGAAAAACAAGGTTGAGACCTATATTCTACATGTGCAGGCAGGATGCATTGTGACTCCAAATGCTACGTGAATACTAAATAAGCCACTGCACACTGAGAAATGATTGGAGTCATATAGGTGCTGTATAACATATTCACAAATGAATGGCTCATATACGTAAATGCCATAGTGGAAGTCAGCATCAGTAAAGCTTCTTTTACAGTAAACAGAAAGGCTAAACTTGGAAACAAAGCGAGTAACCTAATTTACACTAAAAACAGAGCTGGAAATATAGCATGAAACAGAGTGTGACATACATAGAGCACAACGTGTATATATGTGAACTGAAAATGAACACAAATGTGGCTCATTAAAGACTTCTAACATCAGAAATGTGCAGAAGTTTAACCCATAAAGACCCAAATGAATTTTTCTCTCTATTTAACCACTTTATTATAATATTATCCTCTATATTTTTGCTTTTTTTTTGAGTGAATATTATGTATTTTCCTACATTTACTTGACTGATCATGTAGATGTTCACAAAAGCACAGATTAAGGTAAAAAAAAAAAAATACCAGAAATGGAGAAAAATGAAGAAAACATGACTTTTTCAATGAATATACTGAAAAGTTGAAACGGTGGAGGAAGTATTACATTTGTAGAAAAGTGTTTTCCAGGACTTAAACAACACAAATGGTAGTGGCTCAAAATAGTTATGATAATAATTCTGATCATTTCTAAACACTGGAAATATGAAATCCAGACCTGCCTCTGCACCAGTTCCCTTCAAAATAAAAGTCTGGTACCTTTAGCATCTACAGTATATCCTCCCGAGACCAAGCAATTCATATTTGTCCTCTGTAGTGGAAAGAGTTTCACAGCTTTACTTTAAAAAATACAAATAAAAATGTCAGCTGAAAAGGACATTATATCATCATAATAATCAAAAATGTATTTGAAAAAACTGTTGCATTATGCTGTTTCCAATTAAGGCAATTATTTAATGTAAAATGGCGAAAATGTTTATTTACTGGTCCTCAGGAGGATATAAAGATCACTATTTAAGGAAAAATGGTGTGTACAGTTGCTTTTACAGTTGAGATGAGAAGAATTTAACCCATAAAGACACAGAGAAAAAAATAATTTGGGAACTGCCCCAAAAATAAATTTTTTCTGAAGTAATTTATCACCATTTATTCTAATATTATGTTCAGTATTTTGCATTTTTAAGTGAAAATCTGGTATTTTCCTATATTTAATTTACTGATCATGATTGAAGTCCATAAAAACTCAAACTTTTTCTGTAAAATCTATCATTAACTAAACATAAACTAAGTGTGTCCTTCCAACTCCATGGGTTTTACTGGTGAATCAATGTTGTAGAAGATGACGGTGTTTCCATGGTAACTACTGCACAGAGCCTTTGAAAGTCCTAATGGATCATATCTGATGACCAGGAAAAGATGAAAAACTGGATTTTACACCAATTATTTACATATATTGATAGGATTAGTGGATCAATGGGTATAAAACATTTTAGATCAGTAGATGGTTTTGGTCTCCAGTGGCTGTTTGGGTCTTTATGGGTTAAATCACATTAGAAAGCTTTGAAAATGTTTTAAGAAAGGTTGGATGTACATTCACAAAGTCGTTCAAATCCAGAGGGAAAATATTCAGCCTCCAGCTCTTTTGCTCAAAAACTCAGAGTTGTTTGTGGTATCACCGGGTCCACCAAAGAGGAAGTTGACATGAATTTTGCTGCTTGAGAATGACATTAAATTGTACATTGTGGTTATAATGGATCCTATTGGTCTTATAGTTTCTGAGATTGAAACTTTGTCAGAGGAGGACGGTAACAAAAACCCATTCACTGCCAACAGACCTCAGGCTACTGCAGTATTTGGAATCCTGATGACTATGGAAGGCTGCAACAAAGAAACCAACTGTGCATCGTCTGACTGATACGAGCGTATTTACTGAATCTGAAATGTTAACTTAATGTACGGCTGATGAGGAGCAGGAGGGTCCGGTCGTCATTTTACAGGATTCAGTAAAAGAACGACAAGATGAAGACGCGCAGTACCTTTAATAGAGAGAGAAAGAAAAGAAAAGTCCATTGTTGAGTTGTCATACAGCAGCTTTATTCGCAACAGTAAGCCTGAAACCACACATCTTAAAAATACAATCAATGATTTAAATTATCCACATATAAAAAGCCTTAAGTGCTCTGTGCTATTACATGATCAAAAGGCTTTTGTTCCGATTTTTGAATTGACTTTCAGAAATACACTTAAATTACTTTCATTTTTAACGTCATAAGAATGATATTCTAATAGTGTTATTAAATGAATATGTTCACGGTGTTTTATTCTGAAACCTTGAGGCTGCATGAATGCAACAAGTGCTATGAATCGAGTGTCTTATATTATTTTTACTTCTTTAAATACAAGACTTTCATCGTTTATTCTTAAGAAACACTTTGCTGCAGGCAGTAAAATCTGTCTTGAGGATAAAACACAACATAATGCATTGCCAATTAAATAACAATAGATGAATGATTAACCCTTAAAACACTATTGGTGGTTACTTTAAAATGAATTCCAACCTTTCCTGAGTGATTTACCACCATTTATTATTGTGTTATCCACTGCAGTGAAAAAAATAAAGTAAAAGAGACTTTTTTTGAATAAAATATCTCATTAATTGAATTGTTCTTACTTTCACTACAAAGTCTCTGAACATTCAAATGGGTCATATCTGGTGCTGCTGAAAAGTTGAGATGCTGCATTTTAACTTTATTCTTTCAATGAAGCGATAAGATTAGTGGTTTAAAAGATATTTAATATTTTAGATCAGGACACGCTTTAGTTCACTGGCAGTAGTTTAGGTCATCCAGGGCTACGGTGCCGCAGGATTACTTTGCATAAAATACATTTCTATTCACATAAAATGCAACATCATCAGTTGTATTATGTGCTTAACAAAAAAAGAGAATATTATACAGTTTACTGCATGCTTTATGTGTATTTAGTGACAGCACAATATGGCCATAATGACTTTAGGTTTAATGTGCACAAGGTCTGCACTGACGTTATCACATCAGGTTATAACTGCATGTTTGTAATTGCTTTTCATTACAACATTTAATTTTATATCCATGTCTTCTTGATTAAAGGGTGACCAGTGATACTGCACCATGATGACCCTCTACCTCCCAGCAGCACTGAACACAGGAAAAATTGGAGAAAAAGTATTTCATTTTAAACTGGCCTTGACAGGTCTGGCTTTTCGAAAGGAAGAAAAAGCACTCTCCTGATGAAATGCTGCAAGAGAGAAAAAAACAAAGCATAAAGTGCTTTCTTTTATTTAAATCCATGTTTTCCAAAAACACAGCAAAAGAAAAAGCACAGGCTTTTTAAGGGACCACACTAAAAGTACAAAGAAATGCTAACGTGTCAGCAACTCCCATATTCCCCTCATCCTGACAGGATGTGACCAACAAAATATGATCCTCGCTATTTACTGTTGAACATTTTCCCCAAGTGTTACCCAGCATAGTGTACCTTTGAAGTATAATAAACCCACGGATAGCTTTAATGGCATGAAATGTGCCACAGTGCAGTTCCACCCCCAGTGATGTACAGACCTGTCAAGAAAATCACCCAAATCAGGTCAGTTTTGCACTCATGGCAAATGGACACCTCAGGCTCGGACAGATTTAATCAGCTACAGATTTACAACCTCTAACCATTTAATGTCCCAGAGCTACGTTCATGTCATATACTCATTTGTTTTCCTATCAAAGAACTGCAGTAAATCTGTGGATTGAAGAGTTTTGTGCTCTGTTTTTGCTCAAAGAACACGACTGAATGTAGAGTCAGAGATAGCAAACAAGTTTAACCCATAAACACCCAAACATCCACCACCAACCAAAATGATCTACTGATTTAAAATGTCTAATACCTGTTGATCCACTAATCCTATCGATATATGTACATAATTGGTGTTATATCCGGTTTTTCATCGTTTCATTGCCATCAGATATGATCCATTTGGACGTTTAGAGGCTCCGTAGTTACCGTGGAAACACCATCATCTTCTACAACATTGATTCACCAGTAAAATCAATGACGGTGGATGGAAGCGCTGGTTTTTACATTCACTTATTGATGTCTTTGCTGAAAAAGTCACTTTTTCTTCAATTTTCTCTGCTTCTGATATAATAACCTTCAGCTTTAATCTGAGCTTTTATGAACATCTATACAAACAGTGAATTAAATGACTTTCAATGAAAAAAAACCCACAAAAAAACTGTAGATGATGTTATAATAAAATGGTTAAATACAGAGAGAAATTCATGTGGGAACTGACACAAAAGTAGCACTGGATAATGAGTATTATTGTATAAAAAGTAAGGATGTTAACAGGAGCTGCTATTTGGAATGTTTAAAATAATCGAATATTCCAAATGTGAACCCTGTTTTCTACTGCAGTTATATGATATAGTACTATTTTTAAACATTTGTTAAAAAAAAGTGCAGCTATGACAATGTTTAGAACCAAAACATTTATCATATAGAGTCTCAGAATGTCAAAAATGTATTATACTGCATGATCCATTCATGAAAAACACATTTCTGTATAATTTGGGGTAATCATTAGTGTACGTTCTGTCATCAATTGCAAGCAGTTTGCATACAATTAAAACAAGATTTCAACAGAAGCATCGATAATAGTCCTAGTTACAATACATTTATTTGGATCAGCTTCACAGATCTGATCATTTTTGCAGATTGCTCCACAGCCTGAGTTCATGTAGATGCAGAAGTTCATGCTGCGTTTAAATACTGCAAGAAAACTGGGATATTTGGGTTTCAGTGGGAAAGATGTTTTACTGATGAGACAGAGATCTAATCTAGATATATGTGTATGTGTACATCAGTAAAGATTTCAGAGGAAAAAAAACAGCTTCTATAAACCAAAGTGATCGTATTTAGTTTGACCTCCATTTGCATTTAATGTCTTTAACCCTGTTGTTTTGTTATGAGATTTATTGCATTAATTTTGTTTTATTGTTTTATACCAGGTTTCATTCAAGATGTCAGATGTTGCTTACTGTTTGTGCGGCTTCTCATCATAGGGTCACACTAGATAATGACTTAAACCTTTACAACCCTTTTAGTTCAGTTTTTGTGTCTTTTAAGGCTGTGCACATATTCCCTGTATTTTGTTGTTTTGTCTGAAGAAAAGAGTATGAGACATTTATATATATGCTGGTTTTATTCCAGCAAAACCATCAAATCTAAAGGTGGACTAAGACTTTTGCAGAGTACTACATGAACATTCCAAATTACACTAAGACATTTGTAAATCTTATTTGTTCTTTTGTTCTTCTTATAATACACACCGGCACGGGGATGTGTTGACAGAGCAGACTCGTAAAAACATTTGATGAGGCTTTAAGATCCTGCATAACTGTTGACATTTCCATTATTTTTACAATGTGATCTCCTCAGTGCATCACTATGACAAAATGTTTATCAATAAAATGTAAGAGCGGTATGTTGTTGAAAAGATGCAGCTACTGAATGTTTTTTTTTTTTTTTTTTTTTTTTAATGCCGCCTCGCCTTCTGCAGTCATTAAATGCTGATCATACATGATGCATCACCCTCTGGCTCATGTTCACAGGCAGCTCGGAGCCAGATATGCACAAAGGCGCAGTAACACACCTGGATTCACAATCAGCAAACAAAGAGCTGGAGCATCGCCAGCAGCTCCATTGTTTGAGATTTGATCATCTGCGCTGCTATTGCGACCCAAAGCCATTCTGTGTCCTAATGAAAAGTCCATTTGGATGACGAGTAATGTTATGTCCTCTTCTCATGTGGGCCTATAAAAGAAGGGTCCTCACGGGGGGATGGAGGTGTCCGTTTTCAAATAAGATCCAAGAAGCCGTGGCGATGCATCAGATTAGACATTCACAGCAGCTGTTAGTGTCTGCAACCACAGGAATCCCAACAGAAATCACCCCCATGCAGGATGGGCAGTGTGCAAACGAGGGCGACTCTGGAAGTGAATTTATCCCATTAGGGGTTCTTAGAGATGGTCTCAATTCAAGAAAGCTGGTCTGAAATGAAAGACCGATACAATTTAAAATTCACATAAAGCCATACTACCAACACTACCAACTATTATGGAGCCAGTCATGGATCACATGATGCTTATTCCGCTCCAAGGCTTAATATATCTATAGCTACTTCAGTGGTAATAGACTCATGGGAAATAAACTCAGCGGTTCCATAACCATTTCTGCTCCACCCATGGCACTTTGTTGGAATCACTGTCCATTCTGAAATGAGATCATTAGGGCCTCTTCTTTGAGGGAAGGACAGGGCATATGTAGGGTAAGTATTACATTCACTCACTAAAATATAGTTAATATCTGATAACCTTCACCGAGGGCAACATGGGAACTAAAACTCTAGTTTGGTTGTTTGGTTTTGAGCTGAAAACAAAGTCACGTGCAATAATCAAAAAGTCATATTAGGATTGTTATGGGGAATATATCACCATTGCAACATGATATTATGAATTGCGTACAGATGCCACTTTTAATTGGTGTGTTATCTGTATGCATTCTAAGCTTTCTGCGTGTATCTTTACACCACGCTATTAGCAGTTAGATTTAGGGTTAGAGTTATCGGTCGCAGATACGTAAACTGGAGATATTGGCGTACATTGACATGCAATCAAATGGTATTGAATAACACATGAAAGGATGAAAATGCCTACATTATAGCACGCCAAATACCATAAGAACTGATGTGACATACAACGTGATTTCATGAGATCATTCTGACTGTTGGGCTGTAAGTGTCTGGAGCAGAGTCCATTATAATCATGTTGTTTTTGGCATTATGTGATGAGTGTTATCTATCTATCTATCTATCTATCTATCTATCTATCTATCTATCTATCTATCTATCTATCTATCTATCTATC
>JAPTYQ010000002.1:11231613-11242913 GCA_029814465.1 Ostorhinchus cyanosoma | reverse complement strand
GTGAAGTGGGTGTGTGAGATCCCCAGTGTGTTACTGCCCTCATTGGCTGCGGTGGATAGGAGATGCTCCGTGTATTTTTGGCCACTAGTCCGATTCATACTGCGGTCTGCAAACAAATTTGAGTCAATTCACACAACAACCGCCATGCAACTACAGGAAGAAATGAGAGAGTGTAATCAAAATAAGAGCATGAATGGATGCCAGAGGAGTGGGTTAAGGAGCTCCATCAAAATATTGGAAAATTATTGCTTCTTTTCGAAATGAAACAGATAAATGAATAGATTATAATAGGTAGCCTCGGTATACTATAGTGCACATTGTACATTATAGCAGCTATTTATTTATTTATCTATTTATTTCATTTCAATTTTTGATTTATTTATTTATTTTAATTTTAATAATTTTTTTCTGTTTATCCCGGTCCGTACTCCTGCCCAGTAGATAGCGGTAAAGGCTTCTTTCATTTGGCTGCCAACTGCCTTTAAAAGTAAAAGAAGAAGAAGATGTACCTTGATATATTTTTCCGGAAATAATGTTACCGAAAATACTGATTACAGTTAGGGTCAAAGATGTAACTGGACAGAATATGTTCAACATGGAAACGTGGTCAGTATTAAATCAGTATTTAAGTGAGTAAACTGATATTAAATTATTTTAGCGCTGGCTATTTTTCTGCCAATGAAAACGTAGATTAATGTAGCTAGGTTAACGTGAGCGGGAAACACTAGTATGCTAACTCGTTTATTTGGAGCCTACTCAGCAACCATTAGACAACTGTTACAAAGCAAGGTCATGGGTAAGTTACTTTTGTTAAGCATTCATTATCCTCTGTCTAGCTTTTATTTAAATGAGTACATACATAGATATTTAAATAGCTTAGCCATTTTTCTGGCTGGAGGAAACGTAAAATTATGTCGTTAGCGGTGAAAATTAGTGGGTAGATTTCGTTATGCTAATTAACAGCTAATGTAAAAATATCTTATGTGGTGCTTAAACCTACTTACCAACCAAATGAAAATTTTAACAAGATTAGGACATGGTTAAAGTGCTTTTGTTGAATATTAGTTATCTTCTCTCCAGCTTTGCTTTAAGTTAGTAAACTAATAACAAGTTAGCTTATTTTCTGATAAAAGGAAACGCAAATAAATGTAGCTCTTGGTCAACACTGGTGGTTAGCTTACTTTATGCAACAGCTAATGCAAACATATCCTAATTGGTGCCTAAAGTTACTTAGCGACCAATTAAAACTTTTATAATGCAAGGTCATGGTTGAATTACTAATGCTAGTTATTGGATATCCAGCCTCTTTGCATTGTTCTATGTGATTTTTCACTCAAAAGCTGTTAGTTAGCCAACTAAGCTAACGCTACAGCTATAATCTGTGTATCTGAACTAATTTGCGAGCCTTGGTTAAAACAAATAATCACAGGGTACAAATGCATTTATGGCGTAATGAAGCAGTGCAAGGGGCCATGTTTTGATAGTCCTTCCATATTTTGTGTGAAGTTGCGCACCGTGGATGCAACAGTTCCGTTTTTAAGCTTTTATTTTTAGGCCTTTAACCGGAAACACTTTAACGTCAACAGTTGTGTGCCTGTGTGTAACTTGCCGCTGGTTGTCTGCTCACAGACTCCAACGGGAGAGCAGCAACTGGTCCGCTCGCCTCGCCGGTGCTGCTGCTGCTGCTACACCTACAACCGACGAAGAAGAACAGACAGACCGACGCACACTACAAACAGTCCCGTTGGAATAAAGCGGCACAGAGCTGTATTTACGCAGTTTGCAGGGTTTCACACTTGGAGAGCAGAGCGTCTTCGCCAATGGCCAGTCCGGTTGCAGACATAGGACAGTGTCATCAGCATCATCCTGGGACCGAGTCGGCCGCAGACAGCGCGTTTCAAGAGGCGCAGAAATGGATAGAGGTGAGAGACCAGAACCAGCACAGGACTCATTTACTGCATCAACTTATCTGCACTGAGGCATGTTGCACAATCTCACAAGTGTTTTGTTGTTATTTAGTGGCCTTAGTTACTGTCAGTATCTGCTGTTTGATTTTTTTTTTTGCTTAGTCACCTGTTGAAAGGTGACTCAGACCAGATATCATTTGACTCAGTGATATCTGAATGAAGTTCATGTGGTGGTTTTCAGTGGCTCCTGTGCATTTCTGTTGTATTGATTGCAATAGTTGCAGTGAATATTATTTCATATTCTTGCTGCATCATTTATATATCCCATAAAGACCCAAACATCCACTGTGGACCAAAAGCCTCTAACTGATCTAAAATCTTTAATATAACTGCTTATCCACTATTGTACAATACATGTAAATAATTCAGGTAAAATACAGTTTCTCATCTTTTCATCATCATCATCAGACATGATCCATTTAGACATTCAGAGTCTCTGTAGTAAATGTGGAGATACTGTCATCTTCTGCAACATTGTTTTACCAACAAAATCCATGTAGTTGATGAAATGACAGTGGTTGTAGACACTTGTTTTTATGTTCAGTTAATATTTGTGGAAAAGCATGCTTTTTAAAAAAAAATAAATAAATAAATACATTTTTTTTGTAGTATTTGAATTCACTCAGGTTTTATGTACATCTACATGCTCAGTAAAGTAAATGTAGGAAAATACTCGATTTTCACTTAGAAATGCAGATACTACAATAAATGCTGATAGATCATTTGGGAGAGAGTTATTTGGAAGTTGTGACTAAAATTGTCGTGGGACTTTATGGGTTATTATTATCAGGGACTTGGTATGTTTGAGGAATCAGTTGTCTATTTCCTGTAATGGAAACATTTTCTTAATTGGTCCATTTGATGGAACATATACTTGCACTGTACCCCCTTGTATGCTGCTGCAGGCTTTCAGTTGTTTTTAGGTAAGGCTATTGTACAGTAGCTATGGCTGCTGTGGGGCCTGGTGCGTGTTTGGCTGAAAACAATGAATGCATCATGTGGAATGGATTTTTGCTTCATTGCGAGTCTGCAGAACAATAATCACACAAGCGAGGTTTTGTTCTGGGAGAATTTCAATCACGACACTTGCCTGCCCCCGTTGCATTTGACTTTGTCATCCTGCATTGGGCTGTCCTCCTGTCAGCCTTCAAAACACTGACGACTGCCTGTCGATGGAATGCAGCCATAGCTGTGTAGATTTACTTAAAGCCATAAAAATCTGATTTAAAGCCCACTGTGTCAATGGGCTTTAGTTAAAGCTGATTTGGTACTGCAGGATTGTAGGTAGAGGTTATGGGGCCTTTTTACACAGGCAGGTATTTGGAACCCAGACTCTTTACTCTAAAAGGCAATAAACTAATCAATTGTCATGTTGCATTTATGGCAAATTGTTACTACCTTGAAAGCCATTTGTAGTCAGGGAGATATCGCATCACTGTTTATTTATCATCTATTGGGTCATATAGTCACTATGTAATTTTGTATAATTATTCTTAACAAATAAAATTCTTAAAATTAGCCATGCTACATGGCATGGTATGTACTTTGTGACATTTTAATATCTTCTTGCAGTCCAAATCATGTTACTTCGAGAGACAGCTAGATTTGCAAGGCCACTACTGGTAGAAACAGTTTTGCCAAAGTAGACACATTTCTATCATCACATATACAGTCATATCGTCCAACCCTATTGAGTACAGTTTTCTACAGTTATTTTCTCACACTGGACTCTTTAACTGCAGGGTCTCGAGTGTAAATAGCAAAGTAGGCCAAATGTACAATTGGTAAGCTTGGGGTTGGGTAGTGCTGCTGAAAATGTTTCATGTTAAAGTACTTCACAAAAATTTGTATTGATCATTTGTAATGAAAAAAAAAGTTGAATTTTATTTTAAATTTAAGGTGCACAGGTAAATACAGTAGGATACATAGTAAAAGATCATAAATGTATACTGACCTTCAGTATCTTGATGTTAATATTTATCATTTGGTTGCAATAGCATTCAGGTCAATGGTATGCCATGCTGTTTCTTTTAGATGATGTTACAGTTAGTTTTTCATAGCAGCTGCTGTTTTACCAGTTTATGCAAGACTATAAACAGTAAATCACACAGCTAGCTGGCTTAGCTATAACTTTGCAGCTGTGTGTGACTTAAAAGTGGTTTGTCCTTCATGTTTTACTGGCAGATACTACTATTCATTAGCTACCAAACAACAGAAGAATGAAATGATAGGCTGGTTGTGTTTCAGTAGTGGCATTTCTTCATTATTAGAGGCCATGTTTACCTGTTTATGAACCAAGATGGGAGCATTCATGGGGCTTGTTCATGCGACTGAAGATTTTACATGCTGTATGCTTTCATGGTGCTTTCTATATAATGCATTTAAATGAAACTAACAAACATTTTAATTTTCTTCAGTTGTCTCTAACGTGTCAGTGTATAACAGTTTCTATCAGTGTTGTTTTATTGCACAGATCCAGTTCATCACTTTTGAAAAGCATTAAATCGTTGAATGCCAGCTGTAATAACTTATGTCTAATTCATATTTTCAGAGCTTTCAACCTTGCATGTCTTTCCTGCAAGTTGCTAGTACATACTTTTGCCTGACATGCATTAAGAAGCAATGTTCAGGCCAATGCAAGTATGTGTGACATCTCAGGGTAGTATTAAAAATGACACATCCTCTTTAAGAGTGTCAGACGATATTTCGGGCTTATTTAGCAGCACTGAACTCCTGGGAGGCCCATATCATGTCTTTAAAAAGCCACTACTGACCTAGAATCTGTGTGGCTGAAAGCTGAAAAGGCAGAAGGGAACTGATACCACTCCTCTGTTGTTGTTCTGTCTCCCCCTCCCTCTGTGGGGACTGATTTCATTGCCTGTACACACCTGGTGACAGTCTTCACCTCAGGGACCAGAGACAGGTCACTGGTTCTTCAATGAATGAAACAACACAAAGCATCAGTCAAAAACGGTCACATTTGCTTACATTTACCGGCTGTGACATATAGAGTGTTGTTGTGACCTGAGGCTGATCCATATAGTGGCAAATCAAAACATGCACCGTCCTCATGTATTGTGTGGTTTATGTGCATTGTGTGCATCCTGTCATCCACACCCAGTAGTGCATGCTGATTCTGAAACTAAACATCTCTGTCTTTGTCTGTGTTGTGTTGTCTTGTGTTCTTACCTCTGTTTCATTTTAGATCTGTACTTTTTATTGACAGAAATAAAACAAATTCAGTGTGTTTTGAGTGGAAACAAAGGCCCATAATTGTGATCTTAATTATCACTTAAATTTTATTATGGGTTGATCGTATGATATTTAGTGATATTGCTGGTTGCAACCCCTTTTTCAACTATGGTTTAGTTTAGTTTTTATGGTGATCAGAAAATATGGGAAAGGTCCTTATCACAAGTGTCTGCTTTGTCCATTTTGAGCTTTTTAATCAAGGTGAGATGAACTCTGGTCCACAGTCAAACAATATGTGTCTTAGTAATGAATCCTAACTGCTCTAAAAACTGTCACTGTAGAAACATGGTGGCACGACATGGACAAGACACATTTCCTTTGTAGATATAAACAGCTTTTTCTGATTTAACATAAAGACAATAGTTCTTATTTTTCATGAGTACACACTAATTAAAAACATTATTGGTAAAATTATACTTCATTTCTGCGGTTAAACCCTTCTGAAGCCCCCTAAAGCTTACACACTGAACCTCTTAAGCAGCCTTTTTAATCAATGTGACTATAATTAAAATTCTTTTGCTGGCATATTGATGCCGTCGTTTTAATATTAATGTCCATGCCATCCATAGAACAAATATGGGTCACAGCAATCCCATGACACTTTATTGAGCAAAAGGAAAGAAAATGGGGTTTAATGTGTGAAGATGACATAACATGTAACTAGGCTAACCCTTTTTCTAAATAATGCATTTTCGATTTTATTCTTCTTGCCCTACCCTATATTAATCTTAGCAGAATGGTTCAGTTTTCTATCTCATGACTACTTTTAATAATAATTTCAATCCACTTGCTTGTTTTGCTTCTGCTCTGAATATTTTCAGAGGATATCTATCATTTCCTGGTATTTCAATGAAATAAAGTGTTACACATCGCTTGAGGCTTATCCTAATGGTGGCAAATCAAAACATCCACCATTCTCATATTGTGTGACTTAGGTGCTTTGTGTGCATCCTGTCATCCACACCCATCAGTATATGTCGGTTATGAGGTTTCAGGTGATGGAAATATCCCAAGACCAAGCCACGTAAACATCTCAGTCTTTGCCCCAGAATTTATTGTGTGCTTTCCCAAATATTTTCTGAATGAGTTTGAATCTTCAGACGGGTCCAAGAAAATCTGCCTGATTCACCTCCACATCCCCACAGCTCCTCCAGCAGATGTGGATAAATGATGTTTGACCTTCTTTCATTTCAGATAAAAAGAAGTGCATTTTAATCTTTGAACTTTCTAAGCAGATACCACTCATTGAAAATACACAATTAAACAAGTAATTTCTTCATAGCTCGAAGCTTTTCCTCTTTAATTTTGGTTTGTTTTGATAGGTGAGGATAATGTGCACTCTGTTGTACACTGAGTAACCACACAGAGCCCTCTGAAACTGCTGTTAAAAAGAAAATTTATGCTTCTCAGTCAGTGTGTTCTGGTGGTCCTGTCATTGTTGCTTCTGCAGAAGGGACAGATTTATACTTTTGTGTTGAGTTTTACTATACAAGGTTGATTAGCGTAGCACTACCATGAAATGTGCATATGTGTCCTACATTATGAGCAGTATCTTGAACCCCTTATACTATGTACTTAAGTAAAATAACATACATTGCGCACTGTAACTGACTTGAATCATATTGAAGTTTTCCCTTCTGCCAAAGCAACTGTGGTGTAGACCTATAAGGAATACTATAAGTCATATTTTTTTGTTTTTCGTTACACATACCCGATGCTAATCATGGTGAGAAGAATTTACTCAGAGACAGATAGCAAAATATAAACTTATCTCTTGCTCAATCTTCAACTTGTCTGTTTCAGCCTCAACAATCCAGCAAGTAAAAACATGAGCATCTCAGTGAACTAAACTTATACTTCTATTATTTGGTTAATCATATGTGTTTTTTCAGTTGTTAGAAAAATAAAGGGTTATCCTTGCTACCTTATACTACCTAGCACCAACATCTGTGTTACCATCTAATACTCACACAGCCTACAAAGAAATGAGACCTCAGAATCCATGATCCATGAGTATCTCTAACTAGGGGGGGAAAGGACGGAAAATGTATGTCATGAGTTTAGTTAGTGATTTAATAATATTGAACAGGAAAAATGAGAAGATAAGAGTGTGTTAGAGACACTTAACCCATCTTTGAATATAGCAGGGAAATAGGGCTAGTTATATCTGACTAGAAACTGTTTATTTTTTATGTTGCTATGGATTGGCAAAATATCTTGACAATATGTAGATTTAGACCACATTTCCCAGTGGCAGTTGCAGTGTTTCCATCAATTACATAGACTATGGCAAACTAATTTGTCCCACTGGAGTTTTATGATGAATCAAGAAGATTTTTACACTCTGACATAACTCCAAAGTATCTGTGTAAATCAGACTTGCTGTAAGTCACGTAGCTCATGGTCTTGCAGTATTTCATTGTCAGTATTTTTTCAGCAGCAGCAAAACAATACATTACCTAAACATAACTCTGCCAGCCAATGTGGACTAAACTTAAACAATTTAGTGCAAACAGATGCTAATGTATCACTGTAAACAGACTGAAATAAGCTCAATGACCTTGTGAACTGTGCTAATGCTATTAATGCTACAAACCCATAGATTACTGCAAGGTCTATGTATAATACTCTAAGTGCTGTTATTTGATTTTTCAGTGGCACAATCAGCATGATCCCTCTAAAAATGATATCATTTGCCAAATTAGATTAATCATAATCTAAGATCATGAGATCGCCCAGCTCTACAATGAGGACACTGTCCTTTTGTTTAGTCAAAGGTATTCGTCCTGAATGTGGCTGTTATCAGAAATGCCGCATTATTTTTTTTTAATAATGAGTTTTAATAGGGAACTCTGAGTACAATACACAGTAACTGCATTGTTCTTTTGTAAAAGCTGCTGAGTGAACTGACCGGGGTTGTTCAATCTGAGGTCTGGTCAGCCATGTTTTTTAGCTTGAAAAAGTCTATTTACCCAGAATCCATAGAGGATCTAAAAGAAGTACTTCAGTGCTAGAAATAGGCCTACATTTAGACATCAGTCTACAGTTTGACTGTATAGATCTGAGCTATAGTCAGGGTCTGTCTTTGTGAAACTGGCTTTTAAATCCTGTTTTCATCAGAGGTCTGGTCCAAAGATCCCATTTCGTCTGATGATTTTGTTGTTATTCACCAACAGACCCATATTTTCCACTTATTTTTCAAAAAGTATCCCCATGGGAATCTAGCCCAGATGAAGAGTATCCAACAGACCTGTGTGTAAAAGCCAACACCTTCATGCATTCACACCTGCGCTTATTACTTCCCTGTGCTGTGTTTTTTTCTCACTCTGCCTCGTCAGTCACTTTGTCGCTAATGATGGTGTTTAGGTTCCTCTGAAGCCCAGAACAGGCTGAATTGCCCTTTGATGAGGTTTGAAACCCTCCGTCAGTTGGGTTGATTGATATGTGTCATATAGCCACAGGCAGTTTGCATGAACAGAAAAAACCTGTCTTCTCATGCACCTTATTTCTTCAAGGCAAATTTATTACAGAATACAAATTTGTTTTATAATTATGGAATTTCATCATCAACTGTTTCAGACTTGTATTGATTAAAGACTTTGCCAGAGGAAAACAGAGCACCCAGCCGATAAAATTTAAGTATGTTTGGGAACAAAAGGTTTAAATTAGGTGAAAAGCAAATGTTGCCAATAAAAACAAAGCCAATTTGGCAAGTGGAGTCTAATATGAGGGATGTCTTGTTAGTTTTCTGAAGAGCCAAACAGGAGAGCTTTACTCACTCAAGTTCTTCATGTTGGTGGCTGGTTTTCCGTGAGGATTTCATTATGATGTGTGAAAGCAGACAGTGTAGAATAATGAATCAAAAGGCTGTCTCTGGAACATGTGGTTGAGAATCTGATTTCAATTGAGACTTGGCCACGCAAGAGATTTTCAAGATTGTAGAAAGTTTACATTGGACAAAATAATGCAGGCCACCTTGGGCTGTCAGTGCATGCAGAATTATTCTCTCCGGATTCAGCCCCAGGCCAGTAATACATTATAATACCATGATTTGCTAAATTAATCTAGACAGATCACACACACACACACACACACACACACACACACACACACACACATATATATATATATGATCATTAGTGATGTAAATGTTTTACTGTGGTTGCATGATCTAAAAGAGCACATATCAAATGTATATATATGTATGTGTACTGTATATATTAATGTGATTGCCATTACATGGCAAGTTTTGTCTCTGCCAAATGAAGAGGATTACTAGTTTTTTACCACCAGAAATAAGTCTAAGGAGTTTTGACTGTTTTCATCTTTCTGTTTTTCTTTAGTGCTTTTGACATTATGGTAAAATATACATAGTGCATAGGTCATGTTTATGTAGGTGGTATTCAAACTTTTTATATATGTAACTGTAGCTCTGCAACAGGTGGTACACATATTTTGTCCTGGCAGCATCTTTTTTCCAAAGTCGTGTCTTAACTTGTCCAATGCCTCTTCTCTATTAGTTCTATATTTGTCTGAATATATCCCTTTCTTTAACTAAACTCCTCAGCCCCCTCCTCTGTCTTCTGTCCAAGTCGTGGCATGTTTAAGGCCCTGTGAATAATACAAAGTTTCTTTGTGACATGCCTGAAAGGGAAAGTGATATCATCCACATGTCAATGGCTGATATCATTCTTGTGGTATCATTACACATGGCAGTGAAACCACCAGACGGGCTCAAGTTTTTAACTTGTCTACACAGCGTAGATTTCAATATGACTGGAGATCTAATTCCCATTGTACCATTCACAGATTTTATGTGTAGAGTATGAGTAGTTTAGAACTCTGAGCAAAACTCTTTTATCGCAGTATTTGTAGTTTTAACTCCTAGTAATATTTAAGACAATTCATTAACTATACTGTAATTTGATTAAGACATGGTTTAAAATAACCATACCACTTACTATACATCAAGCAGAAATATGTTTTGTTTTACATTCAGTATCTTCTACATTTTGTTGCCTTGATGCAATTTTACTGTCTTTATCTTTGCTGTATCAAAGAATGCAGAGTGTCCAAATGACTAAACATTTGTGTATAGAGTCTGCATATTCTCCCCATGTCTCTGTGTGTTCTCTCCAGACACTCCTACCATCCCAAGACATGTGCCTTAATTGGTTAATTGGTCAGTCCAGATCACTCTCGGGTGTAAATTGTCCTCATCTGTATAAGTCAGCCCTGTGATGAACCCTGACCAGTTGTACCTGTGTCCAGTTTAAGATAGGATACACTCCTACCATTCCTAGGTGATTACATAAATAAATAAATATCATCAGTGTAACTAAGTAACCATTCAATCATCACATCAAAGATATCAGTGAAACTGCTGTACTTTGCAGTATTTAGATGTTTTACTACATAGCAGAGATTGGTTTATTAATGGCTTCTACACTGAATTGTGAGCCAATAGTGTTTTGTACCCTAGCCCCAATGGGCAACTCAGTGTTACATTACATCACATAGTACAATTAGATATAGTACTGCAAAAATACACACAGGTTCCAGTATGTTGGTTATAATGTTCCATAAAGTCAATTAAACAAAGTGCATTTCCCTTCAAAGCTGAGGGACTCCCTTAAAATCAAGAGACAAACAAAGCAGCATGAAGGAGCTGCATGTCACCACTTGTTCTGTTAGTTTATTGAATTCAAACTAACTGTTAAAATACCAAAGTAACAAACTTTGGCAGACTAAGAGAGCATTTGCAGTGTTCTGTGAGGTAAAATGATTAAACTTAAGGGGGACTGGGCTTCATTTCCTGTTAGAAAAGGCTGCTAAGGATATACCAGGCATGTTTATCTTGACTTGACACGAGAGCCACAACTTTCTGGTAAAATGCTGCCATCTTTTGTTGATTGTAAGAATTCATTTTGCAATTCCAATTTACATATATCACCTTATAAGCATAGTAATAGGAATGATGACTCAATTGCATAGTGAACCACAAGGTGGAATCGGGGACTTCCAGCAGGAGACAATAGATAACACTGCCAAATAAACATGAGTGTGCATGGTGATTGATTA
>JAPTYQ010000002.1:11191380-11231513 GCA_029814465.1 Ostorhinchus cyanosoma | reverse complement strand
ATTACTTACAGTGAATGTCCTTATCCAACTGCAGTGAGATCCACTATATCATGTTAAAGTGGAAAACGCTACTCAACTCGATGACAGCTCCTAGTGTTTGCTGTGGAAACATGGAGCTAAGCAGCCAAGAAATGATGAACCAAGCCAAGAAAATAGTGAAGTGCATGTCACGGTTGCTATGAACTACACAGATGATGGTCCTGATGAGCTGTAAAAACAATATGTCACGTTTACACATAGCTGTATGCCTAGCATTGTACTAGATTTGCAGCTACTTTGCAAAATAGGGGTAATTCTGTCAACAATATACCACAACATGCAGGTGTAGTATTTATTGAAATCCTGCTCGATTTTGATGTGGAACAGAACAGTGACTAAGGAACAAACTAAGTACTTTATAGCCATGTTAATATCATCTTTTCAGTGGAGACTAAAATCAGGATCAGTTTACTTTAGGATAATTGAAATGAGATGTTAATGTAGATTTGTCTTTGAAAGCTAACACGCACAACATTCAACTTGGCATTCATCGTAATATGTATTGTCTTTGTAGATTTTTGGAGTGTTTGTAAACGTTTTAAAATGCTTTATTCACGCTTCATTTTTAACCCTCAAAAATATCTTTCTATATGTTTATTTTGAAAAGCAAAACAAAATGCACATTGTAAAATTTCTTTTATCACCATTCCATGATTTAACCCCCATAAAAGAAATTCATCTCTTTTTTTCTATAATCTAAATAATACCTGTCAGATGTTTTTGCTCTCCTGTATTGCATATACTGGGAGTTACTTCATTTTTTAACATTATGGGCTTTATTTTATATGATAAATTACTCACAAAAAGAAACCTTCATTTTCATTCTGGTTGTTTTTCAAAGGACATCACCACAGCCTACTTACTGGGACAGACGTGTCAGTTCACAAGGTCAGTCCTGCAGATGCTAATGCGCATCCATCACTAGCAATTTGACAGCCAGTGAGTGACATTCCCTCTGAGTATTTCCTCTAAACCTGGACATTAAAATGTAGTTCTTCTGAATCATCATTGGTCTTTTCCTCAGACAGGATGCCAAGATGCTTCAGAAGTGCAATACAACACATCTCTGATTTTGTTTTGCAAGCTACAATCATCCATATAAAATTATCTGTTACTGTCTGTAATCACTCATGACTCCTTCCATGATGTCATTCCTAGTCTAGGGGCACTGTCATTCTTTCCTGTACAGTTTGATGTGTTGAGATTTCTTCCTTGTTTTTTTCTCGAAACTCATCACATGGATTTCTGTAACTACAAACCGTGGAAGGGCGTAATTTCAGAGGGAAGTATCTGTCACAGAGGGGTTTAGCACAGATTGAGGATGTCCCCTTCATCACTCACACCTTTAATGCTCTGATGAGCTGGAAATCCAGTGTCCACCACAACCCCCCTTTCTCACTATGCAGCTTAAACAAAGTGCTTAGAGTACAAAGATAAATGCATTATTCCAGGGGGAATTAGGATGGGTGTCGTATATTTCAGCTGCTTTGACTTTTTTCTAGATTTTTCTGCATTTAAAACAATATTTGGCATGTTTGTTGACAGCAAATGCAGTTAAGTACAACTGTATAATGAACTCTACATGACACACTCCATTAAGTAACTTCTCTTTTGTTCTTGATCCACAAGGACAGATACACTTTTAACTCCAAAACCTGAATTGACAGTTTTAACAGTTCAGCTTTTATGTTTACAACCTCACACTGTCTTGTGCTGTTGATTTAACTGCTTTATATTGCACTTAGATGAGCTATGGCTTTTACGAGTGCTTCTACAATAGGATTTTGTTGCCCCTTTTGTCAGTAGATAAATCAGTGCTGCTCTGCTTTGATCACTCACAAATGAGAAATCCCTGAAAGTAAGATGCTAATCACTAATCCTGTGGTTATGATCTTCTTAATCTCAGCAGAAGCCTTCTGTCCTCTCTTGATGAAGCAGCGAAATATCTGGCATGTTGACACAGATGCATTAGTCCAAGAGCAAGCAAGGGATTAGATGGCTCAAAAAGCAGATTGATTGCATTTTTGAAGGATATGCCTTCTTAAATTGATGTAATTACTGATTACGTTTTCATTTTGGCTTTAGGTTTGACCGATATGTGTTATCAGTGGCCACAGTTTGTTGAGACTGGCAGTCAGGTTTACACATGCACTGAAGAATGCTACATGACGCTAAGTCAGTGTTGACAGCAAAGGCCTAACAGTCTCTGTCAGTGATGGTCCAGATGGGTGTTATGAATACACTCATGTTTAGCGTAAGAGGTGATCATGTGGTGGATTACTAACATAGATAGGAGATTAGCCCCCTCCCTCTGCACCATGTGTCCATGTCTAAACATTTTAGCTGAGTTTGTCACTAAGGTAGCAAGTATTTGGTCTCAGGGCTTCATTTCGGTAGTTTCTGGAAATATAGTGTACTTTAAAATAAGCAGCGCTACATTCACTAATGATCAGCAGCGTTGATTTGTATCATTCGCTGCAGATGGTCTTGAAGGCACCACTGATCAATAGCCAACATGAAGTTCATGTTCCCTGCCTGTAGCTGATTTGTATAATGCCCTTCATCTCAAGGAGCTTTCAGATAGAGCAGTGGATTTGTTGGCTGCTTTTCACTTCCAGTAAGGGCACTGAAGGCAAGAAAACTGAGTAGAGCTGACAGGGAACAGGGAAGAAATGTGGGCTTATAAAGCAGGAAATAAAAAGCCAGAAGGAGCTAGTAATATGCAGTGGTACTTTATGTGGACTTATTTAAAGTGATTTTATTCAGTTTGGTGTTGAAAATATATCGGACAATGATGAAAAGCAGCCACGAAGTAATTATTTCTATTAGTACTCTTTTACCCTACACATAGACATTTGTTTCCAAGGAGAAGTACTGGGACTTTGCAGCTGCAGTCTGTGTATGCTGAATTGTCCTCTCATGTAAGGACAACGCAAGACATGAACTTGCAAGAGGTTTGACATTACACAGTAAAATTGTGAGAGATCATTTTGACCATTTGTCATTCAGTCATTAATTTTTTACCAGTATTTAGTAACGCTTTACTTGCTTCACAGGCATATTTTTAGATGGAAATCTGCCAAGAAATATCTGCTGCTGAATTTGACTGTCACCGTGACTTTCTGGTTCTATGCATGTGACTGCATCTGTGTGTGTCTTTGTGCATGATGTTGCATGCCTGGCTCTGACAAGGTGAATCCATTCATCTTGTTACAACTGTCAGGGCTTTTTGTTCATGCACTGAAAGAGAAACTGACAATCTGTAAGTAGGAGGAGACGGCAAAGTAGACTGGCTGTCAGTCTATAGTGCAATGCACTCCCACACACAAACACATAGAGAGACACTGACTGTAAAAGGGGGTAAAGGGCTGTTTAATCTGCCTTGACATTATATATAAAAGGTACAAACACAGAATTGTTGGCCAAAGTTGTTCTACCTTTAAGCTCAGAAAGGCATTAATAGAGCTGAAGAACAAATATAGCAAAAGAGGGGTGAGATTTTTTAATATTGTGTTATGTGTGCAGGCCACCACCTGGGGATTTAAATGTTTATGAAGAAATAGTAAGCAGTTAACCATCTTGAACTACTGTAAACTGTCATCCTAGGACCAGTGCTGCCATACTATTCAGTTTCTCAGTTAAAGATGATGTTTTAATGCAGTACTTGCTAACTGCAATGTGCTTGAATCACCATTATCACCTATTACATTCGATCCCATTTTGCAGTATGCATGCCAGCATGATTTTTTTTTGGGCTATTCCTACTAACAGTATTTGGCATGTGAAGCTATTACAATTTAATGGGTGGTGGTAAGAGGATTAAAGTTCTTGATGTCATATTATGATTCAATAGCATGTCTAAATAGTATTCATAGTGCATGCAACAGTATGTACTTTGTAACAGCAGCTTGAGCATGTGCTACACAGAAAAAGTATGGGATTTGGAGCACAGCCAGACTATCATCTTTGAAAGACTTGTACATGTCTGTAAAAAGGAGAGGCTTCAAGGTCTGGGAACTCCTTATCTTCCAAGCACCTTTCATATAACAAAAGAAAAAGCTACATTGCCAACACATATGAGGGTAGTCTGAAGAGTTCATAGAATGACCATGATGCCCTTGTGCAATGAGACCACATATGGCAGTGGCAGACATGATCTTTTTCATGTTGTGAAATAAATGATTGTCAGATGGTAATAAATCAGGAGAATATGGAGAGCGATCAATATGTTCAGTCATACACAGCAGCCATTCTAACAGATGTGTGCGGGGCATTGTACTTCATCAGATGTCCTGGATATTTGGTCTTGGTTGCCTTTTGTATTTGCCCCAGCTAGTTGGCATACTACTCCATTTATGGTGTCGCCCTTCAGGAGGCCATCACCTTCCTTGCTGATGAAGGGACCTTGGCCTTCTTTGGAAGAATTGAGTTATTGCTTCTTCGTCTTTGGTTCAAAGTAATGGCCTCAACATTAATTTGAGTTAGGAAACAGTAAGGCCCAGTTTACATGACAATGCTCTTGGGTGAAAGCGACAGAATATTTTATCAGATGTATCTATCGTTAAGACAACAACGTTTTTAGGGGTTGAAAACAAAAAAGTGGAACCACCTTCCAGAGTGAAAATCTTAAATGCTCCACTCTCGCATCACTGTCTAAAGGGTTGAAAATGCAAAACTCCATTTTGTCATCGTGTAGAGCTTACATCTCAGGCATCCACCAGTACAGGAAAACAACAACATGTTGGATTATTTTCCTGCAGCAGACCTTGAAGTTGCCCTAACCACTCTAATTTACATCCAAGAGTCATTTCAGCAATTGTTATGTCATGTTCTGTTTCCTGTTTTGTGATTGTATTTTGCACTAGGAGAGAACAGGAAGAGAAGAGGAAAGATTCTATGCAGGCACTTGGTCTTACTGGTGGTGATGCCTGCTAGCCACCTGGAGTGCATACTGCATCGATAAATAGGAAATTTCACACACTTTTGCATGTTTGCATGCAGATTTTTCCCCCAGAATGCATGTCTAAATGCGTAATTAAGTGAGAACGCAATGCGACTTTTGCATTTTCCATTCAGATCATTATTGTCTAAACGTAGCTTCAGTGAAACTGCCTTCTTTAAAATGTTCCCTGTTGTACCATGAATTGACAAGTCTCTTGGTTGCCGCTCAGTACTTACAAACTTTTAAAATGCTCTTCAAAACACGAGCTGTGAGTTTATCTGAAAAGAACCAATGTAAGACAGTAATAAGAATAGTTGAAATCAATACATGCCAGCTATCATTGCACTGGCGTTGCTCATTCATAGTCAGCCTATGAATGTTTCAGCCTACCTCCATACGTCCATGTATGTTGCATTACATGTCAACATGCTACACCTTTGATTCTGGAGCACTGGTATGTAATCTCCAGTCACACACTTGGGTAATATTGTGTATCCCAGCTTCAGTTGATGCAGTGTAAACAGTTTAAGCAAACACAATGAGTGATCTTAATCATGATGAAGCAGGATGTCAGTTTTAAAAGTTTTCCCCCTGATCTCAGTGTCACATAAAAGTATTAACTTTCAAATAATGATGTTTGAGGGCAAAGATATTAGTCATTATGTCCCTGGATGGAGTTTCGGGTATATATTATGTTTTTGGCTCTGCCGGACCCACCAACTCCCCCTTCACTGGATATCCTTCGTGTGAACGTGATAACTTGAAAAGTATTCGGTTTAGAAATTCCATGTTTTCTATACCAAGGAATATCATGGAGAGGAAGAACTGATTCGATTTGGGACAATTTACCATTTCTACATTGCCCACAAGGCGCTGCTCAAAAGTTTGAAATCACTAAACACTCTTTGTTCATATCTCAAACTATTTGTCTGATTGACTTCAAATCAAGTGCAAATGAAAGGTCATGACTTGGGGATGCCTCACGTCATGACATCATTAAGGATTGGGGGCATTTGGGGATATACCCCAAGCTGTCGCCTCGACGGTGTAAGGCTAGTTTTGAATATATTTTTACATAGTGGACACCTTCAGCCATAATGCCTTGTTTTACAGCAGAATGTACTCAACATAAAATGCTTAATAATACAGAGGAGTAAAACATCTGTCTGGTGCCAAGATCACATTTGCCCCCCTGATAAAAAATGTTGTAATTAGAGCAACAATGAGCCATGAAATTGTAAAATGAAAGGTAATAAGCCAGAAGAAACATATTTCTCGTGGTCCATGCATTAACCACAGTTGCCTCAACGCAGACAGTGTCATTAGTAATAAAGAACAACAAGGCAAATGCAGCCCTCAAGTAGAATTTTTTTCTTATGCAGCCTTTATATTTGGCATGCTGCTTCTTTATGAAAGCCATGCCGAATCCAGAGCCCCCAAGTTTTCAGTAATTAATGTTTCTTTGAACTCACCATAAAGTAAGGCTTTTAAAAGTTTCTATAAGAGAACTTTTTCATTAAGCAGCAGCCACAGACCAAAGATGACCTTGAAGCAGATACATCAAAACCAAATGCACGCACTCTCCTAGCCACTTTGTAATTGTTTGAAGTCAGTAGAGTCTTCCACACAGATTTTTAGAGATTCCTCCATTTCAGTCTGTTCTCTAATCTTTGACCACAATTACAGGCCATACCTTCTCTGTCATGTAATTTCCCATCACTCTATTGATTGCCCCTTTTCGCAGGCAATGTGGGTCACTTTGCATGCCTACCATTCAACCCCCAGGAGTTATTGATTGTTCTGTGATCTGTTGTCTGAAAGGTCAGTGTTCAAGTCCTTAAAACACAGGGAAGACACAGGTTTAAGTCCTTCAGATACTGAAAATCTCTCATACATTCAATATAATTTCATACAATGGTCCTTATGTCATGAAAGTGATTGCAGGAGAGTTGAAAAGTGGGTATGTAGTCTGCATCTTCCCACTTTAAATCATCATATTGGTAATGGGATGACAAAAAGATAATCCAGCTAAAAATATGTCTGCATCTTTTGACCAATCTTTAAACCATATTTCATGAAGTGTTTGTTACTTGCATTTCATCCTTTATCCAGCACCATTTGAAGCGATTCTTAACAGGCCACAGCAAGGGGATTTTTGATGAATAGGACAGAGACTGATGGTTCTCCTCCGTCCAGGGGATGGTTCTAATTGGGTCGTGCAGGCTGAACTGGTTTCCTAGTTTTCAGAGTTGGGGCACTGGGGAGCTGTACTCTTTCTGACTATCGAGGGAGCTTGTGCAACCTGCACCAAATGGCAGGCTGACTGACAGCTTGGTACTAACAGTCACTTTCTTCTTGGGCCCAAGCTTGCTCTGTTTTATTGTACACAGTCTTTTCACAAACAGAAGTAGATGTTTTCATTATACTGTGTCCTGGACATACAAAGCTTACCACAGTTTTTGATGATTTCCTATTTGTTTGAAGTGGAAATGTAATGAGATTTGTCTGTATAAACGGACCTATTCTGTTGCTTGGCTTGGCTTTGGATTCAGTGTCAAAATGACTGATTCAGCTTATCTTTGTTCATATCTTTTAAACATTTGAATCCCTTTCACCTAGGCTGTTTTCAGCTTAGTTGATTCTTTGGCTAAATATTTTAATCATTTAATTCGTGGTTTTATTATTGTACTGATTAACTTTATATTTTGTTTTGATTCCTTGTGCCTCGGATCTTTCATTTAGTGTTTGCTCAACTATATTTAAACTGAGGCTGCTACCTCAGTGAGTCCAAAACAATGACTGAGTGCATGAAATTTATCTACATCAGCTGCCTTTTTTCAGGATCAGCTGAGAAAGGTTTCAGGCCCAAACATCAACTGAAATGATTTAGAGATTGTTACTGTTTTTGCACTGGCGAAAAGCAGATGACTCATGTTCACCATGAATGGGGGTATTTGGAGCGAGTGTGATGCTTTTCATTGTCTCATACACACAGTCTCATACATGATTCTGTGCCCACTCACCCCAACATTCCTAAGCCCCTCATTCTCCATCCCATTCAGACGCACACACAGCTCCCCAGCTGGTCGCCTCCAAACAACAATGTGTGTTGTCATTATGCTCTGGAAAGTGACACAATCATCCCTCAGCTGACTGGCATTTGCTTGGACTAGACTGCATGATGTAGCATCACTGATATCTGTGTAGGTTTGTCAGGTGATAGATTCTGTGGTCAATATGGCCTTGGCAGAACAACTAGAGTGTACTGTTTAACAAATACGAAAAATGTTCAGTTTAACAATATTCTGGTGCACTAATGAGACATAAGAACACTTGCAACAACCTTGTTTTGTGGGATTTGTCTTCATGTGTATTTTCCTCGTTTTAAATAATTTTACATTTGGTCATTTCATGGTCAAAGGATATTAGTAATAGGATAAGGGTGTTTACAATTGAAAATTCCAATGGATTACTTGTCTATTCTTGCTCCGTGCTGCAGTTGGTGATTTTTACTTGGTATTCAGCTAAAACCATTAGCTGCTATTTGCATGAGAATGCTTTCTTTTTTTGGCCTTACTTTCTTTATTTTTCTCACATTTTAGTGCTAGCCGTTCTCTTAGATTTGACTCTGATTTTTGGTATTGGAGAAGAAACTTATAGAAACTACAAAGTATATATAAAAAAAACATAAAACGTATTAGATTGTTTTGGGTCATGTGTATAAGTGAGTCGAGTTTATTTTAAGTTTTTTGTTTAAATGTTCTCGTCTTTAAAAGCGGATGTTAAAGTGGTCTTTAAATTCTGTCATGTCTACAAAAAGGAGGATAAAAACTAGTTAGTTGCAACTAGAGATGAACTAAAATGTTTTTAAGGCAAATAACTCAGAACTTTTTAAAATTCAGTGTTCAATAAACATTTCGGTTCATTTATGTTAACCATTTAGCTATTACTTAGATCTTCATTTCAGTGGTTTTCTAATAAACTCAAAGATTGTTCATGTCATACAATGTCATTTTTCCCACTTGACTGGCAATCAGCTTTTTCCCCTGCTTGAAAGTGTCATTATTATAGTGGACTTTAAAACTCACAATCAATCAGTTGAACTTTTTATGCATAAGATGTTGGCTGGTTACAAGGCTGCCTATTGTTTGGAGCTCAGTGGCTGCAGCTGGGCACTGCCACTGCCTGGGTGAAAGGTTTAGATTTCCACTGGGCTCAGCCACGCTGAAAATGCAAGCACTCACTGTAGCAAGGGGATAAAAGCATCCGGTAAATGGCACATGTTTGACTTGTACAGTAGGAGCCCTGTTCTCTCTGGCTGCGACAGGTCAGCCTCTGTGTAAAGACAGCAGCAGGCAGAGGTCTCCTCAAGCTGCTCAGGCCTGGAACGCCTCCAGCTCCACACTACAGGAAGGCTATTGGATAAAAACGGAAAATAACGTAATTGTCACATGGCATTAAGCAGTTCCTGATATGTAAACCAAATATGCAAAAATAGATTCTTAGTCAGAGGTAAGAAGATACTTAACTGTACTGGAACAAACTGTTAAGTATCGGCATTTAATTACAGTTTTATAAAACTGACACAGATAAAGGAGTGCTTTTCAAAATATCAACACTATGATGTTTGTTTAGCATAAAATCACTCATAATGCTATGACTGTGTCAGTATTGGTCAATTAAGAATTGTTGATTTGATTGCTCATTTAAAAATAGTGTAACAAAGCATTGAGAGATTTTAAAATGGTCAGTTTTACAAAATTATGTTTCCCTGGAACTAAGGTGGACTATTATTGTCCTAAAATGTCACAATCTTATCATTTTGTGGAAAAAATTGACTCATGATTAACAAAAATGTTTCCTACTGTGTACTAGGGATGTAATGGTACAGGTTATCCACAATCCAGTACATATTCTTGAGTCACAGTTCATAGTACAGTATGGTTTGGATGCAGAGGCTGGCTGGAGCCCGGCTGTGTGCTGAAACGTAACTGGGAGCTGATGGAGAGCCTCAAGGCTCATTTATATTCACTTTACATACGTTAATAGTTACGGCCATTTCAAATGTTGTCATGTGTCACTGCCTTCATACTTCCACACGTCATTTATGTTGGAATGAGCGTTTCTCAATCAATCCACCAGAGGGTACTGCTCTTACTATACTGGCCAAATACCACAAAGAAGAGTAAAGTTTTCTGAAGAGAAGAAGAAGAAAGTCAATAATAACAAAAATTATGTTGACGGAGGAGGTTTTACTAATGTGGATACTAAGTTTAATACTGAGAAGGGTAGTTGGAAGTAAAAGGGCTGTACTCCACGTTTGGTTGGTGCCAGGTTCTCTGTCCAACCAATGACGGCTCATTGAATGCTCCAATATAAACACGAGTTGTCTGGAAATGTCATTTGAAAATGACAAAAGAGCTGTACTGCAGTACATGCTCATACCGAACCGTGAGGGGCGTACCAAATGGTACACCGTGTACAGTTGCACCCCAACTGTTTACACAGTTTAATCTAATGCAGTAGTTAAGCAGCATTTCTGTGTCCCTGGTCACAACACTAGCAGTTCAGTTCATGTCACTCTAGTTAAGAGTGTCAACTAAATACCTACCCTTGAGTTGCTTAGCTTACTCCACTGGTCTCTTGAACGCTGTTATCCCCATCAGCTTACTGGTAGCATGAGATAAACTCTAATCCTGACTAATCTTGCCAGCTGCACCTCCCTCTTTTGGGGTGATAATAACTCATAGAAGGCTCAAATCCAACTTTGACAGCATTACTAAGGGACATAATATTTCATTCCTGGCAGTATTTGTTGCCTGTAATGTTGACATTCTAAATAATCCTATCCAGAATTTATAACTATTGATTACCTCAGAAAGGCAGAAATAAGTACAACCATCTGAGTTGGAACAAAATAAAATATGTTATGGACATTGAATTTGGTTGGAGAGTGAGTTGTAGATGTAAGACCTGTTAATGTCACACATATCTTTTTCAAATATCTCTTGTACTCTTTTTACTCCAAACTAGCTATCTCTTACCCTGTCTCCTCTTGTTGTCAGCATATGTCCATGACAGGTCATGACCCTTCATGGTTTATTTAATGACTGAGATTTCACTAATCTCTAGTTGATGTAGATACAGTAAGACAGGTTTGAGCAACTCTGTGGTAGCTAAGTTATAGTAAATACAAGTGCTTTGCTGATTTTTTTTTTTATAAAAACTGTCGTCAGAATAATTTGGATCAGGAAAATGCAGATAAGTGATTAATATAACAATTTTACCCCTGAATAAAAATGGTACTGTCTTTTGATTTTTATTGCCTAATTTAGTTATATTTAATATGTTTAAGCAATTGTACACAGTCAATGCTCAGTTCACTTCTCATGTTCTCAGTGATATAATCAGCTGTTCAAACTACTAAGCAACTTATGTAATGAGAAAATAGCCTAAACCTCCAGCACTGAACCATTTTAGATTCCAGTTGTTATGAAACTATTCAGACTTGACAAACTAGCTCAAAGACATTATTTCTTTAAGCTTAATTCCAGCTCTAATGTTAATCCTTACCGCACAGCCTAATCAGTCCATCTCAGATTGCTAAAGTGTGCAGGCAGGTGTGTAGGCATTATGAGTAACACAAGGTGTAGGCTATCAGTTTTCATGTTCCTACAGCACAGCTGACATACAAGCTTGATTTCATTTGCCAGTTCTAAATTACTTTTGAAATATACTTGGAGACATAAAATTTAGCACACTCAGTGTCAGCCTAGTTCATAAACAGTGTTTGTTTAATTATTTTGGATCTTGCTTTTTATCAGTTGGATTCCAACAGAAGTGTATTTTTCCATTAAAGTATATTGCAGTCAATTCACTGTCTCTAGAACTTTGCAAGCACATTAACTATACATGAAATGCCTCCATGAATTTCACCTTTTTCTGTGAATGTTATTTTTCAACAATTACTATAAGATCATGTATGTACATTGTCTCAAATGGCATTCATTTGTATCAAATGAACCACACCCTGAGTTAAATCAGAAAAATGTGTTTTTCTCATCTTCATTTATCAGTCCTGAAGGTCTTTCTTAAAATCCCTTCACCCCTGGGGAGAAGCACAATGACAGGATTTCTATTTATTTGGGGTAAGTAAAGCACGGGTAAAGTGCTTCCTTGTTCTAATGGGTGCTCACTGCTAAACTGAAGTGACACATTCCCATGTTCCAGTGGTGACCGAGGAGTTTATCCTTGGGAATCTGTTGGTAAAATTTATTCCCACCACGTCACTGACAGATCTGTGGAAGTTTGACAGTATTTGTTAACCTTGGAAGTGATATTTGTGTTTTTGAAATGTTGACCGTCTGTGGCATTGAAGGCATAATGGAAACTTTATTGTAATAGGATCTGTTTTGTGTGGTCGTTCCACTGTTATTCCAGCGGCGACTTGTGCTCACAAACATTGGACATCAGACTTCCAACAGAATGTATTGTAAACATGCTGATTAACCCTTATTGTGTGCCTCTGTTGACACAGAATGGCTCATGATTAGTGCTGCCTTGCTGAGGACAAGGTTTTATAATGAGGAGGAGGAGACAAGACTGAACATGTACACAGCAAGAATTTTATCACTTTGAAAGTTCAGAAGGGTTTTAGTTTGTTTTGGCTCATATACAAACCACCATCTCCTAAAAATGAAACTAACGATGAGCATAGTTATCATCCTTCTTGTATTTAAGACTCAAGGCCTGTTGCCTGGATACAGTACTGACCAGAGTGCACCTCAGAAGAACACGATGCCAAAACTTGTATTACTCAGTCTTGCAGTCAGAAAATAGCACTTCACTAATTGTACTGAAAATCACTGTGACGATGGTAGCAATATTTTCTTGGCATCAATATTGAATACGGGTGTCAAGTTATTTTTAAACATCCTGCAATTTTCAGTGACACCTGAACAAAATCTGATAATAAAAATGATAATTACCCCTTGTAAATTGAAATCCTAATGTCACCGACTATAGTTTGACTTTTGCATGATTCTGTTCACAGTAATGAGGCAGGAACATGATGGAGAATCAGATTGTACCATAACATCTTTGTTCACATTTGGTGTTTCAGTGGACTTTGGAAATTTGTCACTGATGAGCACATTTTTCATATAGGTGGAACTTCACTGATACTTTGGATATTGGAGCAGGATTCTCACTTATTTTATTCACCAACTGCATGTAAATTCAGATTTTATACATTTTATGTAGCTTTAAATGTCTCCCCCCTACATGTCAGAAGCAGACATTGTGCTTTTTACTCATCAGTAATTTTCCAACAACTTTAGTTCTGTTTCAGATTTGTTCATGTGTCCAACTGTGTTGATTTTGAATGACACTCGAGGGCTAGGTGTTTATCGATGGGTTGAGAAAATTCTCCTTGTTGAACTAGATAAATTAAAGTGACCTAAATCCTCTTGGATTCATGGAAAAATGCTTTATAACAAGACTTAAGAAATGCTTTTTAGAGATGCATGTTTTCTCTCAGAACAGCAGTGCCCCAAACATACAGTATGATAATGTTTTATAATTTGAAATTAAATTATTTTAAAAATTAACTCACTTTATTATCCCTGTAGGGAAATTTGGACTCTTTTACCAATCCTAATACACACTGCAGCTAGCATTAGCAATTAGCATTATCACTTACACACACACTCGCACATTAGGAACAGTGAGGTACCATTAAAGATGCTTGGAGACCAACATTATTGCACATGCTCAACCGTAAACATCTACAGCAATATAATGCAAATTCCACATGAAATCAGCAATATTAACCCCAAAAACATCATACCACTTTTACTTAAGTTAGGTTTTGATTATGGAGTCTATACTGAGTATTTTAATAAATGTTTGTTTTTTTTTTTTAAACTTTTAGTTAAGATTATAAATACTTCTCCTGTCACTGTGTTTGGGGTGAACCCTGTAAAAACACCTTTAAAGTCCATGCTGATGCAACACTGGCGTCAAGATGTCCATCCCCGCAGGTCAAGGCAGGGGCGTCAGCCTTCCTGTCTGTCAGTCTGTCTATGGCTCTCAGTGTGGCCAGTGCCTGAATGTTGCTCTCAGCCTCAGTCAGACTGCAGCAGGCAGGATATTGGAGCCTAGAGGAGGCCCCTCCGAAAGTCCTACTGCTTAGGAGGCTTAGCTCCCATGGCCAGTGTCGACACGGAGTCTCTTTGTTTCTGATCTTACAAAGCTGTTCGAAGTCACTGCAAGCTTGGAAGGGGAGGATGTGTGGTGTGGCATAATTTAGTGATGTTCTCCGTATGGATTGATTCATGCGGAAAAATAGGTAAACGACAACATTTTTCATTAACACAGACAGATTAATTCCTGGAAGGGCTATACGTGACCCAATGTTCATATCTTTGGCCCATGCATATGCAAATATCTGCCCAGACTTGACACATGGTCTAGTGATGGTGCAACAAGAAAATGTCATTTAAAGAGTGCCAGTCAAATAATATAAAGTTGAAATAATGCTAAAATATGGGATTTCTGTGGCTTTCACCAATCTGAATGAAGATACCTCCATTTCCCACCCCCCAAATTATCTTGTTTCAGATAATTGAGATATGGAGATGATGTAATAACAGTATCAGATCTAATTACAATAATGATGACTATCTGACACCATTTTGTTAATTGTGTATGTTCATTTTACAAAGACAGTGAAATTAAAACTATTGGTTGGAGTACAAAATCACCTATGTAAAATCAAAACGGTGTCAACCCAGCATTTTATTAAATGACTTATATAGTCCAAATATTCAACCACCATCATGTTACCTGCCATGATTTACCAAATGGAAAATCTTCATCCATGTAGGGTTTGGCTGATGTTATTTCACACTTTATCCACAATCAAACACCTGCTTAATCTGCTGAAATCCCCTTTGCATTTCTTTTCCGGATGTCTGACCTCTCTCTATAATTGTCTTTGTCTTGAAGTCAGTATGTTTTTTTTTTTCTTTTTTATGGAATGGTGCTTTTTCATGTATTTATTCACACTTTTGCTTCCATAGTCCGGTGTCGTTTAGATGAAAATGTGTGCTGTGACCTGGGATCTGTTAACCAGTGTGGGCGACACAATGAAGGCCCTGTGTTTCCTTTTCTCTCCTGTCTCGTCTCAGGCAAGTCACAACTGTCAGCATCATCTTGCAGCTAAAACAATACAATGTTCAAAACCATAGCATGTCTCTTACCTCGCAGCCCATTTCCTACAGTCAAAGTTTCCTTCATACCTTTCATTTATCCCTGACAACTGCCAAGTCATCCTCAGGCCAAATGCTCCTTCCTATCCCCTCATGTGGGTTCGGAAGAGAATTGGAGGAAAAAACGTGGGAGGGAAAAGGGGTGGAAGGGAGTAGCAGCAATGGGGGCCAGAAGTGGGGTTAATCCACAACCCAAACATTGTTCCATCATCTAATCAGGGTGGAAATGGGACGGACCTGCTGGAATACTAACATTTAGCTTATGGCTCGACCGCTTTACTCGCAGGAAATTTGGCTGGTTTAAGCAGAGGGGCTTATCAAGAGTTGAGGGGAATGAGAGACATAAAGACTGAACTGGGCGTCAGAATGCAGTCTGTGTAAGCTCTTAGGAAAACAGGTTTAGAAGAAAGCAGTCGCTTCTGTCCTAAGGCCCAGTGTTTACTTTGAGTGTAAAAAGTTTTGAATGTGGAAACGAAAGACTGAGCAAAGTGACAAATGCTTTATACTTCTTTACTGTATTTTTTAACTTAACGAGATATTATTTTGTACTCCTGGAAAATTTGACACTTTCAGCTGTCCATCTTGTCCTTATTTACAGGTCTAATATAAAGTTGAATCAAGCCCTATTCACACGGGACTAGTGGACCTCCAGTAATTTGTAAGAATTGCAGATGTTGTCTGTGATCTTATGCCGCGTTTCCACTACGTGGTACCGACTTGACTCGACTCGACTTGGCCTTTTTGCGTTTCCATTACGAAAAAGGACCTGGAATCTGGTACCCAGTACTAGTTTTTTGGTATCACCTCCGGCAAGGTTCAAAGCGATACTAAAACGTGATGTGTAAACACTGCAGACCACTGATTGGTCAGAGAGTTGTCTCTGTGACCTGCCGTTTTACAAAAAATAGATGCGTAAGTCAACTGTAAATATAGCGGTAGGTTAATCCACATGATGACAGCCCAAAACTACACCATGGTCGGTTGAAGAGGTTAAGTCTTTGGTGGCCGACGTAAAAATTCAGCATGAACTTAACGAGACAATACACAACAAGTGAGTTTATCAGCAACTCTCTGAGCAGACGACGCAGAAGTAGTATGCTGCATCGCTATGACATCCAGGTACTGTAAAGTCAGTAGTAACCTGTAATGGAAATGATTTCAGGAATAGTACCCGGTACCCGAGTTGAGCCAAGCCGGTTCCACATAGTGGAAACACGGCATTAGTGCCTTGTGAATCAGCCATGTCTGTAATTTTGGAAGTTAAAAACTCCATTGAAAATTATCTACCCTTTTTTTCAGCAAATGTAGAGATCCTGTGAAAATATTAGTGTTGTGCAAATTGGCGTTACAGCAGTTTTATGGGCTGTGCAACATTTTTCATTTCCTCTGCAGATTTATTGAGCCTATATCCTGGTCGAGGATGATAGAAGCTGCAATGGTGATGATAAATCTAAGTTTTAAAACGGTCTCAGGTTGAAATCCAGGAGGCTCATGTTGTGATATCGCAAAGATGTTGACTGACAGACCAAACTTAAATCCTTCAGAAAGTGGACGTCTTAAAAGATGAGATGGACGATGAGCGTAACAGCTACAGTAAGGAGTGTTTTCTCAGTCTTTCAACAGTTGTCTACATGCTGAACTCGCCCTTGACAAATGATGGTAAATAAAGTTAGGAAATTTGAGTAACAAACAATGTGCCACATTAAATGTCCACAGGTTATCCTTGTCCCATGTGAACAGTGCTTTAGACACACCTCAGTAGAAATGCCTTTCTTGTGCATAAATTTCTGTGATGACAGTTTATGACAAACTTGGCAAGAATTCCACAATTACCTTTCAGCGTTTTGTAATTCAAGTGGCTTAACAGGAAACAAGACATCTGCACCTTCCCAAGACTTAGAGCCTCAAGAAAAACCACACCATGATGGCAGGTTTTGGCAAATCACAGGTGTTTTCAGACAGGTATGGGATTTAAATATGCTTCCTACAGATGTAATTCTACTCCTCCGCATAGCTCATCTAACAGTGATACTTGTATATTTGTAGTGTTTTATATTTTAGGTCTTTTGGTTTCCAGTTTCCTGCAACTTCAAACATGCTAGTTCTGTAACTTGTTATAGTTTAATATTAAGCATGAATCATTTTAAGGTATCGTGACAAGTTTATAAGTAGTATAATATTGCCGTCTTTTCTGTGGTTTTCTTTTAATTTATCCATTAATAAAATACCTAAAACCCCCTATCCAAACTAAAGGAATAACTAAGAATACAAAGAATTTTCTGGACTTTATTAAATTCAGAATGTGGTATGAAAATAGTGAAATAGGAGGGAAGTATAATTGAAGTATTTAATTTATGCGTTTCTGTCATGTTTTTTTTTTTTAAGGAAGTCATGGATTCATCATTTAGGAGTTGAAAACTTTTTCATTCCTGAACAATCATTTGCAGATGTACAAATGGTGTTTAACTTGAATCCATTGATTTGTCATAAAACATTCTATTGTTTGTTGAAAAGCTTTGCAAAATCCAGTGTCAGCATTTGTGGTGTTAAAAATCTGTCATCAGCATAACTGTCTTTTTCATTAGCTTTTTGTTAGCTTACAGCACTTGTCAGCACTTGCGCTCTTTGCTTGCATTGATACTTAGCATGTCTTTGTTACACTCATAAATTAAGTCTTACTGTCACATGTGTTGCTTAACACATTTTCATGGAGTTGTGAGTTACACCCATTCCAGCTTTAGCTTTATTGAAATCTCAGCTCCTGCCATGTGTATTAAAAGGTTGAATCAGGATAGTCTGTAGAGGGAAACCAGCTGAGCAGTGAGCAGCTATGCTTCTGATCACATAAAGTTCTGATGTGAATTTTATATGAACACTGTTTAAGGCCATTCTGCTTTTTATCTTCCATGTGAAAGGAAACAACTTCTAACAAAGGTCAAGGGTTGTCCTGAAAGAACCACTGAAACAACTAGAAAGTCCTGCATTTCTGTTCTTTCCAGAATCCCACAGGAAATTTTGGTTTGTGTGTGATCTTGTTTTATTACATTATTTTAGAGGTTTTGAAAGGAAACTGAACTTTTCTAAAACTTGTAAACATTACATTGTAATTCTATCATTCTGATTCAGCTGAATTCATTTCTAGACATCAGCTCAGCTGTGAATGGCCTAAGTAACAAACAATATCAATAGAAAAGCTGATGTAGTATTAAGCTAAATCTTACCAGTCTCATTGTATACCTTTTTTTAAAATAACTGCTCAGGCCTCTTTCACTATGCCTTTCACTACTTTTGCACAAGAAAGGATGTCTAAACTGAAAAATGATATTTGTAGAAGCTTCCACGGTTCTTAATGGGAGTAATAATTAGTTGAACCTGGTGTAGACATTGGATATTGAACACCAGGTCCCTAAGGTTGGAAAAACAATGTTAAAGCCTCTTACTTTGCCTGCAGTAGAATCTTTTTTTGACAGCATTTCCTGATTTATATCATATATACTACTGAAGGACAAGAATCCACCTGAACATACTTAACCACAGCATACTACAATTACATGTGTCACTATCAAATTAGCAGTAGCTCATTTGTTGGAGCAGACTGCCTTACAGAGAAAAAGAAAAGGAGACAAAAGAACAAAAGATCTGAAGAAGCAGAGGTGTAATATGACCCCTGAACTCACGTCTCATTGAAGCATATATATTGATGTGTCACATGGCTCTCCTCTCTCTTGTGAAGTGTTTGATTTATTGCTCTGTTGTGGGGAGACTGTAAGGTTGAGCCAGCGCTGGAAAACCTCTCTCACTCCCAAGTTCCTGCTCTTGTCTCTTGAAATCACTGTCGTGGAGTGTTTTGTTGAATATGACAGCTTCTCGCTCTCTACCTCGTACTTGCTTTAAGAGAGTTTCTTAATTCAGTAAGAAAATTTCCTTTACGCAATGGGAGAAAATGTGTAATTGTCAGGATTTTGTCATGTATTGTCCATTATATTCTCTTAATGTTGTAATATAAAGTAGTTGTCTCTACTTCCCTAAAATAGAAATTTTAAGTGCAATATTAGTAAGGTGATTTGTTCAAGGTTCAAGCAGTAATTAAATACAAAAACGGCAATCGGATAACAATCATCCAACAAATACCAACACAATTTCCATTTTACACTGTGTCATGTGATGATATCAGTAGGAATAAGTGACCTTTTGAACCTATTTTTGAACAACAGAAATTCCCCCCACAGGATCTGGTTCCGATCAGCCAGGTTTGATCGGGCTTTCTTCATGTAATAAAATTTGAATATGGAAAAAAAAATGGCCAAAATCCCACGACGCAGTACATTTCGGGCAAACGGGGCTACTGTGGCCTCTGGGAACATAATGTAAACCTAACTTATGATAGTTTACGTCATGGGTATTCAAATCCGATCCTCAAGGGCCGGTATCCTGCATATTTTAGATGTTCCTCTCTTCCAGCACACGTGGTTCAATTAATGATCAGCTCATCATCAAGCTCTGCAGAAGCCTGATAATGATGTAATGGCTTCCAGATGTGGTAGAATTTGGAAATATCTAGAACATGCAGGATTTGAATACCCCTGGTCTACCTGTCATGATTACTTTAGCCCGCTAGCTAGTTAGACACTATTGTTGAAATTATAATGTTTTCATCCATCTCTGTTTATCAGGCCGCCAGACTAATGTTGCCTATCATTGACTGGGACTAATACATACAATGCTAGTTTGATAGCCTATAGAATAGAGTAACCTTTTTTGTCATTGCACAGTAGTTACAACTAAATTATAATGTAACTGGAGCTGGATGAAGACTATAGCTTGCTAGTCTCTAGCCATAACAAGTCTAGTTAGTGGGCTAGTGTTCACTAACTATACCCGAAGAAGTTGTGAGGATGTAATCATTACTGACTTATCTGCAGTCTATATTGCTTTGGGTTAAATACTGATCTTTGAGAATCGAGTCTTTTGTGTTTATCCGATGAATTGATTAGTTATTAAAATACATCTACAGATTAAGCAATTATTAAAATAGTTGTTAGTTGTAGCCCTACTGTTTAATACAAGTGATTTCTTTTAAAATCAAGTCCTATCTCTGTTGTTTTCACTACAGTGATATTTCAGACAGGTAATTTGCACTATTAGGTAAATCGCTCTGAACGTGTTGAGGGTCGTCACTGCTTAGGAGGCATACAACAGAATCGTCCTCAAATGTGACACCTAATCAAACATTATGTAGTCATTAAAGTCAACGTGAAGACTTCATTTACGACTTCATTTACAGAACAAACACTGCTTTAATGCAGCGTCTTTAGGTGGTGTAAAAACCACCAGCATCAAGTTCCTGTAAATCTCCAGTTTATTTTTACAATTACACTGTTATTCAAAGTTTAAACAAAACTCAGAGCTTGGAGGCTGCATAGGTTTCTCCTGAAGTTGCACTGGGACTCATTACAACATATAACATACTGTATAAACAGAAATAACACTGTAAGAGCAATGTTTATTATTTTATTTGTCTACTCTCTGATTGCAACATTAAATTTTCTTAATTTAATGTGTAATTCCTGGTCTTATATTAACATTTTGTTTTCCTTTTAAGATGGTGGATTTTTCAGCCTTTAAAAAAATATTTGGAAGTGCAGTGACATGAGGAAACAACTGGGTGGTCTTCAGATTTACAGTAAGACGGACATTTACTGAGACCCCTTCACTTCCTCTGGACAGGCAGTAAACTAGTCTGTAGGAACTAAGGTGTGACATTAAAAATAGCTTTGCCATGGTGAAACCTGCTCCAGCACACCCACACAGCTGATACTGTTAACCCCAGGTGTGTTGTTATCAGACTTTTTCCAATTTAGCTTCTACCTGAACATGATTTAATGATTTAACGTATTTCTGAGATGACAGCCTGTATTTTCTGTTGTGTTTTCAGAAGTTTTAAGTTGTGTTTACGTGCAGTATTTGCTTGGACAGGTTTAGTAATATGTCCTGTGGAGACTGGGCGTAACAGTAGGAAACAGGACAGTGATAAAATTAATGCAAATATAATATAGCTTTTACACAAATGAAATCGGTGCATCTTGATGAGTAGGAGAAATAGATGACTAATCAGGGGTTGTGTAAGGTTTCCCACGCCAGATGCCTCTCACAGGATCTGGGAACATTTGTGCTTTCCAGACCAAAATGAGAGAATAGCAGCAAAAGTGTGGTTCTGTTTTTAAATATGTGAGAAGTAGAGGATAATTAAAGTAGCCGTGCTCTCTCGTCACTTTCACTGCATAGTATTGTAAACTGTTGTGTACAGTGTAAACTCTGATGTACACTCTATTGATCTGGGAGTGTTAAAATGTTGTTTCTGTAAACATAGTTCAGTCTCTGTATTTCAGTGCACTTCTGTTTAGCTTTGAGTGATTTTAGTCATTTATCTTAATCTTTTCTGCCTTATTGTGTTCTGGATGACTACACATCATCATAATTTATTGCTGTTGCCCACAGAGTGTGGTTGGCACATGTGAATGGTAAACTTGTGGTTATACTAAAGGTCTTACATAACATGGTGTCCCACAGATAATTCCTCTCATGTTGCCTTTCTTCTACAAAATTATGAATTCCACTCTCAGTCAGGGCTCTTTTTTTATTTTTTCAACAAGGATCGTTATTCTTGTAACTTCGGGGTGGTCTTTCAAGATGGTTGCCATTATAGTTTATGAAACATGCTCATCTGTTACAACAGACAGAGTCTAAATAGTCTGCTGTCATCAAACTTGCCTGCAATATTCTCCTCAGAAGCTGAAGTCCGGCTCTGGGATTGGACTGTTGCGGGCCAGTGCTGATTCCACTGTATAATACCATGCCAATTATCATCTATTAACTGTCATTACGTGTGATAATCCCTGTTTCGTAATAGTCTTTTGTTCATTGTCTCTGGCCTGGGCAGTGACTCCACAGCAAGTCCTGCTCAGCTCAATTGATTTAGAACTTTAGCCGCTTCCTTTTTTTAGCTCGCGTCAAAACAAAAAAAACGGGGTGTTTGCTGTTGGCGTTCTATAAACACATGTAACTTCAGATGTCTATGCTGTTGTGGGTGAGTTTCTGAATGTACTTTGTATTTCTAACCCAAGGTGGTCCACAAATAATCGGCACTCAATAAAACATCTTAGTCTGAGTTCAGTTGAATTTGGCATTCGACCGAGTGTATCCATTAGGTGATCCCTGTCTTTTATACTTCAGCATGTGTTCAATATCCGCCTGCGTCACTGCCTCCAGATCAGTTTGACAACATGAATGGTTTGATTTGTTACCAACTGTGGTGATTTAGTGGCAATCAGACATGTGGGCTTTGATTCAAATTAGGTCAAATCTCATAAAACCTCTGCCCGCTTGGAGAAACCTCATGATGCATGCTAAAATTAGGCAACAGAAAAAGATACAAGTTATTCTGTTTTCCAAGCCCACATTGGCCCCAGATGCTTTCTGGATGGGAAACTTTAGGATTAATATATTGTATATACATGCCTTTCTTTCATTCTGTAGAAATTGTGTAGCACACCCAAAATCATCATTTGCAGCATTTTGTGTTCATGTGTAATTATGTAGTTTTTCTCTTAGTTGTCAATTATATTAGTGTTGTGTGGTTGTTTTTTTTTTCTTCAAGTTTTCAAAAAATACTTTTTCTTCAACCAAGAATGCTATGTTTTTGACATTGTTTGTCTATCAGGAGGATTATGCCAAAACTACCGGGCTGATTTTTATTAAACCTACTGGAAAGATAGGAGCAAATGAAATTTTACTGCCAATCTTAGATTTTTTTTTCCTTCACTTTTGTAACAATGGGCCTCATGCATGTGCCAGCATGCAACTGCAGTGTGTGAATTGAAGTATTGGTAATTAGAATGAGAAAAATATTCACTTCATGAAAGCATCAGTGACATATTGTACAATTTGTATTAATCAAAAAGTCAGTATGATAATAGTAATAACATGAATAATAATATGCCAGTGATAATAATATTAATAATAATAATTATTATTATTATTATTATTAGCATGAAGAGAACAGGAGAAAACTCAACATCTCAATAATTCATTCCCCTACATCAGTTTGATCCATGATCAAAACTCAGTTCATCACCAGACTTGGTTGTCTTCCCATGTTGTAAGAACACTATGCAGGATTTTCTTACTGTCCTTTTTCTTCTCCATGTTAATACAAATTTTAAAAGAATGATATGAAAAAATTGGTTTATGAGTGAGGCCCGATGTGTGCAGAGCTTCTCTATGTTCTCTCAGAAGTGCTCTCCTAGTTGTGTTTTAATCTCGGAAGTGTTTTAGCCTTTAAAATGACAGAAAATAAATTCTAATCTGCTTGAACTTAAACTGCTATGTTTATACTTCTGAATATTCAAAGACACTAGTATCATAAATTATCAGATCACCCCCTCCATTTTGGTTCATCCAGTAGCATACCAACACACCGCACACTGAGCAAACAATTCACAGTCACAATAGAGGATCCCTGTGATGGTGGTGGCAGCTCATGAAAAGGTCCGGATGATTGATTGTAGTCAGATACCATTCCTGACCTTAGGTTGAACTTGTTTGAGCTCCATGAGTCGGGGGGACCCACAAGCCAGTGGGCCCCTTCTTATGAAAAGTCAGATGTTATCAATTTTAGTACCGTTGTTTAGCTTTGGACTGTTTTTTTCTACAAATCCTGTTTCGCACAAAGGCAAAGACAAGAGTTGGATCTTTCCTGTGATTATAAGAGCGTGCTGGTTGACTCTGTGCTTTTTTGCCAGTGCAGTGTTCTGCCTTGTCATGAACCTTTTGAATTAGGTTCTGGAGCAATGAACAAATTGAATGATTTTATTGTACACTCTGTTGCTCAAGGAAGAGACAAGACTAAACAAACCGTACATCAGCAGTGATATGAATTTCTTTTCCCCTTCTCATAAAATTTCTCTCAGTGAGTGGCCATGTTGTGTTGTTTTTGTACTGTTAATCAGAACCAGAGGCATTTACAGATTAAACCCTCTTGCCAAGTTGAATTAACAAGATTATTGGCTAAAGTCCAGAAGACGTGTTTACATGCGTTCTTGAACCTGGATGCACAGTGTTGGATTCTATCAGGATTATGCAACACACTTAAAACAACATCCTGTAAAGTACAGTGCCTTTGACTACAAAGAAGGCGTGTGGCTATAAAGCAGTCGTGTGGGTTGGTTGCACATGTCTCTGTTTATGTTCACTAGCCATGGAGCTAACAGCTGTCATCTCTTTAACAGACTGATCGCACTTTGCCTCAGGGCCTTGACGTGAGTAGTGTTTTACTTCATAAGTCATGGAAACTATCCTGTCTCCAAACCTTGAATTATTGGTTGTTAATTTAGGACAGGTAAGTGTCCAATCAACAGCCTCTGAGATTACTGCCGCAGGGCTAGTTACTGTATGTGTTTTCACTTGATATCCCTCAGGGTGGAGGGGTCGTAGTAAGCCAGTTCAGACAGTTCTGATATGCGGATTGTTCTTTGAAGTAAAGCTCTCATTTCAGCTGACATGCTGACTACATTGCTTTACATGTCATGTTTTAAAACGTACTTTTTTTCTTGGTAAAATATTTCTGAATGTGGTCCACTGCCAGACAGGGACAGCCTCTTCTCATCACAATGCAGTTTTATCTTTTACAACATGAAAGCAAATTCTCCTGACAGTTTTAAGGTTAGAACTATATTGGCTTTACTATTTTATTATTCATCAAAGTAAAATATGAACGATTCACACAGTACTGCTCCCTCAGGAAAGCAGAATTTGGCAGAAATCATGTTTGCTTCTGCAAAGTTCATTCATTCATCTCTAAACTAACAGAGACTTCCTATCTTTGTGGACACCACTGTGATAATGATGACCGCTTTGGACACAAATCCATGAGAATGACTTTAGTTTGGACATGAAAGGTTTCCACAGGGAAGGAAGCTTAAAAAGCATGGAAAAATATCCAACTGGCATTGTTTGATTGTTTGTGAAACAATACGGGCTGCATTCCACTGCAAACAACAAAGGGTACACATTCCTCTTTTTAAGAGTCCCCTTATATGAACCTGCTGTGGTTTTGAAAAACTGTTCAAATTCAGAAGTTTCCAGCATCTTCATTATACTTATTTTTCTGTGGTATTCATTTTACTGTACTAGCTCCATATATGTTATAATATAAAGCATACACGATAATGTCCAACAGCAGAACAAAATCATGGACCTGTGCATCTTTGTGCAGATTTCTGTCTGGTTAAGTTGCCCTTCCAAGTACATCTGTTTATTGGTTTATCAATTGTGCATTTAGTTACTATTATTATACATGTTGCCTGGATGTTTGTTGTCTCAAACTCCATGTTTCTGCCTGGCCACAGATGAGTTTCGACTCAAGACGACACTTATGGCAGCAACAGATGTCCATGAATCAAGGTTCTTAGCAGCTTTACAGTCACTGCCAAACTGAACAGTGAGATAATGAGAAAAACGTTATAACCAGAAGAGAAATGTGTAATTTATGTGAATATGAATAAACCCCAAAGCACGTACTGCCCTAGGGATAGTGTATTAATTGACCTAACCTCTACAGGATAGTTTTCACGTGGGGGTTTGAGCCCACCAGAGATGAATGTAGTGCCATCTGGGATTTATTATGAGTGTAGAATACATCCACAGGCTGATTTTAATGTCTAATCTTTTCTTTTTTTGCTGAAAATTATGAGTATGAGGCTTTGTTCAGTCCCATCTGTAGCAATATATTATCCTCATTTAGTTTCATTATGTATGGCTTCAGAGCACCCACTGTTTTTTTTTTTTTTTTTTTTAAATAATAATGTTAAATACTACTCTGACTGTATGTAATCTTTGTAAACATGGTGACACTATTATCTGTCCCTGTACAGTGGAGTGTTACTGTAATCTCATGGGATCACTCTCATTGACAAGGTAAAGCTGACCCAGTTGATGGAGTGACTTTACTGTAGTTAAAGCATACGGGTTAACATCTGTGACAGCCAGTGTGTTTTCTTGATCATATTTACTGTGCAATGAGGCTTTCACGGTAACGGTGACCTCTGCATGTCCATGCGGTGAAATATATCCAGGTTTACGGAGTACAGAACTAACAGTCATCTGACACATTTATTGAGGAGCTCCTAAATCAAGGTCATCTTTTCCGCTGCAGGTTTTTTAAGCTGCAGATATAAAAGTATCTAGGACACTGAATCTTCAGTAGAATCAGATCATAGAATGTTACTCTAGTGAAATCATAAAAGGCTATTTATCTTAAGAGAAAGCCATAGAAAGATTGTTCTCTTACATACAAATCTACTCATTGTTGAATCAGGAAATTTGAGTGCCTAATGTTTTTAAGATGGACATTTTATTTACAAGTAGTGGGCTCTAGTGTTGTCATCTAGTCATAGAGCAGCACATGGAGTATTTTTGTCTCATGAATGTTTCTCAGTAGCAGATTTGGAGACAGAATTAATCTCATTGATTAAATTAAACCTCAGTGCGCAGAGCCAGCAGGACTACGTCTGGCCAAGGCAGAAGACCGAGACTAGAGAAGACAAAAAGTAAAAGTAGGATAATTATTCTACTACTCTTGCTGTAAGCTGAGATAATGCTGTTTATGGATAATAACTTCTCAGCAGTGGTGGAAGAAGTGCTCAGTTTATTATATGTTGTAATGGCACACTGTGAAAATACTGTATTAAAAGTTATGAACTTTATGTAAGTAATATCAGAGAGAAACTGCAAAAATGATCATTACACTGGTAAATGATTCCTGTCAGTATTTTACTGTTATATGAGAATTTTGGATTAATTTTATAACCACATTAATGTTTATGTTGACTTTTACTACTATCAATATTTAAGGTTGGACTCACATGAACTACTGTTGGTAGTTTAATCATATTCTATGAGATCGTCATACATTTATAGCATTACTGCCCCATGAGAGCCATATATCTCAACTTTTCATGAGTTCATAAAAACAGGCCTACTTTCATATTTGTGGATATGCATTTTCCAGCTAATCCAGCAGGGTTCTATTAAGATTAAGTTTATGTATATAGTTTAAAGAAGAGGAGGGTTTTAAACTCAAGCCATGAAGGAACATTTGGTCCTTCAGTTTATGACAAACCTTCAACATTGTAAACATCTGGATATAGTCCAAACATAAAGTTGCATTAAATAGAAATGAAATGAAATCTGTTTTATTTATATTGCCCAGTATTAACCTTGACGGGCCTCACAAACTGTCTATAGGTTTAAATACACTATTTCAAGTGCATGTAACTACAATGGCGGAATTTAGTTCCATTCCGGCAGTGCCTGTCAGTGTTATGTAGTGCGCTACCCAGAGTGAGAGTGAGACTGTGGGTATGTACAGTGGTGCTTTGACCCAAATGTGAGAGGCAGCACATAAAGTTCACAGTGACATTACTATTGTGGTGGTGATATTAAACAGATGCAGTATTCACCATGTATCTGAATTTAAGTTTTCCAGCTGACAAGCTCTCCATCTACAAAGCCATGCTGCAAGTGTGGATGAAAAAAAAACCTAATTTGTCTGTCTTTCCTACTAATAGTTTCCTCTGTTATTGAAGTTTGCCACTTAACATGCTGTGCCCCTTTAAGTTGTTTAATCGACCGATAATGTTATGTCTTCCCACAGAGCAGGGTTATACTGAAATCATGGAATGTTAGTTTTCTGGACCATGTGTTTGGACTGTGAAGCAGACATTTAGGCCTCACACTCAGACTTCAGCCTTCACTCAACACTTCTGTGCTGTCAACAGCCGGACCATAATGCCCTGTTCACAACTGCTGCCGCAGTAGGAAATAAGGCAGTGAAAGGCTAAATGTCAGCATACAGAGAAAATTCTCTGCAACTTTCCCTATGCGTCTCTTTGTCTCTTTTTTATGAATCTGTCCATCCTATTCCTGACCAGCAAACATTCAGAGTCACCACCCCCCCAGCAGCAGAAATGAGGCCTACTGTGGGCCCACTCACTGACATACAGCAGTCCATTCCTTTTGTAACAGGTCCAGACTCCCCAATGGGCCAAGAAGCTGAGAGAAACCCACAGCCAGGCCAGACCTTCTACATCTCCAAACTTTTTTCTTACACAGCTGTGCAAATAAATGTAAAAGAAACTCACAGGAAATTTAATCTTGTAATTGTTTTGGCTTCCAAACCAGCAGTCCAAAGGGATTCCCCCCATGTAAAGGCCAAGTGTCTGCCAATGTTTGCGAGAATAAATGGATTTTAAGTGCTCCTGGGGCCTGAAATTGCTACAAGAGCAGATATTTTGGAGTGGGAGTAAATAATTCCCCAGTTGTTGTTAAGGTTTTCACTTGAATTGATTGTGTATTGTATATTATTCTTTACAAGTAGTCGGCTCGTCTTGCATGAGCCTGTTCGCTCAGAATTTCAGATGAAGGTGGACCACCAAGGCCTGACTGTTTCTTAAAACACACATACTTAACATTAAATAAACAGGCATATATTTTCTTACTGTTTGGTGGATTTTTGTGTAACTTTAACAATGTAAAGAGGGTGTTTGTATGTGGTATTCTGTGATTTCTAAGAAAGGCACACATGTTTCCGATGAATCACCGTAGTCATGCAAATACATGCAAACTCGCAGCTTCTCCTCCTCAAAGGGTCTGTGCAACTATTACCCGATAAATCCCCTGTCACAACATATTAGCCTGCCAGAGCCATTTGGTCGGGATGATTGCAGCTTATGTCAAGCTTGTTAGTGTTTAGCACCGTTAACCGAGAAAGACTTGATATACGACCGGCAGCTCTTTGTGCAGCTCTCCATACCATTCCCAAGATTTACTTTGAAGACGTGCAGGGAGTGTGGATAAAGGTCATTGTTTGGTCAAAGTGAAGATTTTGTGTCTAGACTTCAGATTCAGTGACTGATATGAACATTTCAGTTTGTGTTTTGCTTTGAAGCTGTTGTTTTGCTCACTTGTTTTTCTCCCTTTACAGGCTGTTACAGGAAGATGCTTTGGTGACAAAGATTTCAGAGGTGGTTTGGAGAATGGGATACTGCTATGCGAGTAAGTTTTGACTACATTTATTTCTTTTTCAGTTTGCACAATAATTGTTATGTCTAAGATTTTATCTCCATTGCAGAAGAAGAAACCAAGCTTTACTATTTGCATCACTGTAGAACAGAACCTTTTATTTTGTCAGCAGCAGTGAATGATGTGCTTATTAAAGTCAGCGGAGTAGCAAGGTGCATTTTTACCTCTGTCACAGATACTGTAATTGCTTGTGTCCGTTGGTTTGTTTACAGGTTTGTCAGTAGGTTGCAAAAAGTACAGAACTGAACTGTGTAAAACTTTGGGGAAAGCATTAGAGCATTAGCTAAGAACAAATCTGTTACATTTTAGAGTGAATTCTGTGAAGCATCCTTTTTATTTTATTATACCCGCAATCCTTGTAAGCACAGACATTTTGTTTATTTCAGTATTGTTCTGGCTCTTACAGTTCATTTACCCTGAAAAGAAACAGATAGTGCAATCACATCCTAAATGCAATTAATTAGAAAATTAACAATCCCATAGTGTTTTTTTTTTTTTGTTATATGTGCAGTGATTTGATGTAGCCCATTGGCCCAGTGATCAGAGACACCGCTGCACTGTTCTCCAGTGTGACACATGAACCTTTGTCTGTCCACTCATAATGAGTGGAAGTGGCGAAACAAGGCTTGAAACACACTCACTTGCACTTTTTTTTCTTTCACATTCCTCAGTGCCAAGTTTAGTTACACAAGCCCAGTGTTAAATCCGCCTCTATTGTGAATACAGACATCAAAACTAATTTAGCAGTGTTCCTGCTGCTTTTGGAATTTCTAGGATATGACTGAATATCGAAGAGTGGTTGCACAACCTCTTCTTGACCACTGGAAGGTTCTGCCAGAGACAGGAATGTCATTTGTTTATCTTCATGATCCTAGATGTTTGGAGTCATGATCTGGATGTTTTGCTTCATACTTCCAACAAACTGTTTAATGCCAGATTGCTTCACACTTTCAGAAAACGCAACCGAATTTCTGAAGCAATAACTTTATTGGCTGAGATGACCGAGTGAATCACGAGTACCAGCGTTTAATCAACTAATGCACTTAAATGGAATTCAGGAGGATGAAGGGAGAGCAGATTGAACATCACTGCGTTATGTTTTACAGTCTCTTCTGCCAAAATTTAAACAGTTTCCAACATCCTCCTTGTTTTTCCGATGCACAAGGTGTCAGGAAATGCGTTTGTCCTTGTTCATCCTTGTAAGATGAAACATTTATGATTTGTTTGACTGTTTACTTGTTGTTTTGTATCCAGGAAAACTGTGTCACTTTTAGTCATTTCCATTTCCTCACAATGCTCTAACAAGTTTCAAATGTGTTGATCTCCAGGGGAAAATTTGATACACAAGCCACAGATTTCTACACAAAATGGATACAAACAAGTAGTTTTACGTAGATGGGAAATGATGGAAGACACTTTTTTTTAGTATTTAATAAGTTGGTCTGTAGTTTTCACCTTCACATACTAATGGATACTGAAAAAATCCCTCGGTCACAGTGCACTTCATATTTCTTCACATTTCTGAAATACTTAAGAGCAGGAATATTCTCTTCTTGCTGTTGCCAATGCTCTCTCCTTCCACCTACACATACTGTATATGGCATAGAGAACACCCTTCTCTAAGGGTTGCTTAAAAGTTATTCTGGGAAGCATACAGTACAACAAGAAATGTCTATCAGAAGTAGAAGCAGATGAAGCAGGCTGGGGAGAGAAAGGGGAAAATTACAGCACTCAATCACGAAATAACTGCTGGAATGACGTGGACATCACAGGACGGTTGATATCTAACACCGTAAGAGTATCCAAGGGTGGGTTTCCTTTACAAGGCTGAGTCATTACAGTGCTTCCTCTGATGAAAACACACACAAAGGATGAAACTGGAGATGCAGATAGACTGAGAGAAAGAGGGAACGGCGGGAACTGTGACTTGTTCACATCTGACAAGCATCCCCGTATTTTAAGAATGAGTTGCAATTTTCTAACAAGGATGCTGGCCTCAGAATGTGTTTTCAACTGCAGAAAGAAAGACCACCTCCTCCTCATCCTCCTCCTCACAGATATGTTCTACTCTGATATTAAGTGTACTGGAACTAGCTTTGATTTAGGATTGGCGTTATTAACTTTCCAGATGTCACTCTGGGACCCTTATTTTTGTCTCTTCTTTCTCATATGCAGCATCACACATTTTTGGTGTTTGTTATTTTGTAATTTCCTGTACTTTTTTTAGTTAGCCTGAATGAGAAGTCTTGTAAAATGTGTATTAAGCAGTCCCTCCACATTTTCACATGCTTTGTTGTGGAGTGTTGGAGCGTAAAATACAAGATTTCATATCAGCATTTCTATAAAAATACAAATGCATATGTTTTGAGGTGTTTTATTGTAGTTAAATTGTGGAATTTGAGTGAAAATTGCAAGACATTGTGACAATTTTTTGTGACGATATAGAGTTCCAAATGTTTTCACCAAAAAGGCCCATAATTACAATAATACTAACAAAATATGCTTTATTAAATGGAGAAATGCACCTTAGGGCAGTTTTTGCACAGAAGACTGCAGTGTCTGATTAAGTTTGTTGAAAAGTTGTGTTTGCATAAAATTCATGAGAATTAAATTAGTTTTAGTTGTTGGCATCAAAACGTCTTGGAGGGACTGATTAAAACTTATGAATTGTTAATTTAAGAATCTGCTTTTAATTGAAATTTAATCTTAGTTTCTGACTGAAAGCTTTTCTTCTCTGTTAAATCATCAGAGAATAGTGCCATTTTTCATTGTCACATTTAGTTAAGTTCTATTCCGGTTTTCCTCTAGAAAAATATGTTGCCAACAAATATTTCTATCAATAATAAACAATAATATTTGTTTTCTCTGATGAAATAAATATTGGTCATGAGCCATTTTAACAATCTTGTTTCTTGTTTGTCTTAATGGATCTTTTTGTGTTTTCTTGACAGATTGCTGAGTTCGATTAAACCTAGCCTGGTGAAGAAAATCAACAGACTTCCAACACCCATCGCTGGCTTGGTAGGTGTTGCTTTTATTCTTGACTCTGAAGTTTACAGTTTTGCCATCTTAACAGTCCTGTGATTGTTATCGATTTTTCCCTGAGCATCCTTTGCCCTCCTCACATTGTTACATGGCTGCATCGTCTTTTGTCTGCATCGGTTTCACTTTCCAAGGATGTACAGATTCAGCACTGTGGTTAAAATTTGCTGTGCTGCATTCCCTTTAGATAAACTTCAGAAATGTGCATGTCAGCAGGACGTAACAGATGTATCCTAGAGGTTGATTTACAACTGAGTACTTTGTAACCTAAGGGAATAGCTTTGATATCTGTGCAGCTAAAATATGGTGTAAAAATTAGTAGCTGTCGTAGGTCATGTTCCTTATACCTGTACAGAAAAACAGCACACAATGTACTGCCATCACCACTTGTTTATGTATCTTGGACTACAGATATGTACAGCTGAAAAATCCCACTTTCAAGTTGCCGGTCAGCATCTATATATGTGACACTGAAATATTAATGCACATAAAGTTGTAGAGTGAACATCATCTGTAGATGAAATTCACTGCTGAATCAAGTATCTTGTGTCTTGTATAATCAAGTGTTTTTCATCTGAGCAAAAGAAACACCCGCTGTTCCCAAAAACTGAACTGATATATTGTACCTTGTTTTCTCTTAAATATTTTAGTTCACCTCTTAGGCTATGAATTTAAGTAGAACTGAACTCTGATACTTTAAAGCTGAATACAGTGCAGTACAGTGGAGCTCTTTCATGCCGACCTAAGACCTTGATCTGGATGAAGCGGGCTTTCAGGATCAGGGCCGACATGCAAATAGAGGCATGCTGAAAGTTGATAGCATTAGAACTCATGCTGAATGTACTTCCATCTCTGTTTCCTTCTTAACTTACTCTCAACTGCTGCTGTCTTTAAGTCTTTCAAACTAAATATTCAATTTTACATTTCTGATATTTAGTTGAGAGAGCATGCCAGCCACAATAAGCTGCAGCACAAAGTTACTGACAGGAGATGAAGATGAAACTTGTGGACAAAAGTGCAAGGGAAGCTGGGTTTTGTTTGTATCTCAGTCTGACAGAACAGACGAGGAAGTCTGGGTTGGGCAGAAATTGCTTTTCTTATCTCATGGTGTCACTAATGGTTGCCAATGAGCCCTTTCTGGCTTTTTACAAGGGGTGGGTAATTGCATAGTTGTATTCTTACAGGACATGTTTTCTACTATGCAATCATTGCTGCAATAACAATTGATTATCCTGTTACAAGTTTTAAAGCTCTCAGCTGTGCTCACTCTATATCAGTAAAAAAATTTTCACCTTGAATCCATAAATCATAATCCAGTACTTCTGGTGTCCTATGATGGGCTAAATGCTGGCGAAGGTTCAGTATCATCATAATATTTACACTATCAAAACAATAGTAAACTTCTTTTATGTTGTACAAACTTAACAAATTAAAAAACAAAATTACAAGCTGCCTTACAGTGCTTATAACAAATTCTTCTAACGCAAAAGAAGCTAAATATATAAAATGGAAAAATATAAAACAATTTAAATATAAATTAGTATAATCTTTAAGAAGTGACCAAATAGACAAAGTGGAATTCAGACTACCAAGCCTGATAACACATATAATGAGGTTTGAGAACTGGAGTAAGTGTATTAGAAAATTCACAAGTTTTAGGATGTTACTCAAGTTGATGTCTGTAACCAAATCCATTAAAACAAGCCCATTATCTGCACTTTATAAAGCATTGTTTTTGAGAGTATGTGAATTAATGATAACCTGCCAGGACAGTATTTAGTTTATTTTCTGCTGCCTTCATTAGACCCTGTTTTCAAAGATTGACTGTTTATCTGACGCACGTAACAAGAAATGTATAGACATTAAAACAGCCGTAATTGGCCTTTGGGTGTTTTCATTATTAAAAAATAAACAAACACAACATGATGTGACTGTTGGTAATTGGCCCTAAGGGCCAATGAATCATTTGTTCGAGTTCATGTTTACAGTTCACAGTAGTAGTTGGAGGAAACACTTTAAAAAGGTTGAAAAATGCATGAACTGTTTTTATTCATACCTTAACAATGTGGGCCTTTTAAACTTCAAAGTTGCATAATTCAGTGTTTTCCTGTGGTTTTGAGGGGATTTTTTTTTCTTCCCCATGGCAGTGATTAGAGAGGTGAGAAATGCATAAACAAGGGGTCTGCTGTTATCAGGGCCATCGTAATAAAACACAGGCTACTCCCCCTTCCCCTTCCTGTTTGGGGGCTAATGGGAAAACGAGTCTCTGAGGAGTTTTGGCTGTTTTGTAATTAGAGCAGCTACCTCAATACTTTGGCAGCTTGGCCTGTGTGGTGCAGTGTTTGCCTGAACAGGTTGGTTGTTGCTCGCTCTGTTCCCACTGGTCTCTGGGTAGACTGGTATGCTCATGTTTTATAGTGTGTAAACAGACATGTAGTGGAGATCACCCTGCAAGCTCAATGACAGTAATTCACATGCGTAAAAGGTGTTGTTTTCCTGACATCGAGTTTACAGTAAAAGGAATGTGTTACTTTTTCATGACGTATCTGTTAAAGAAAACACTCCAGAATTTCTTGTGATATAAGCAGCTACAAGGGGTCAGGTTGAATTTTCACATATATTCAATTGTATTCTTTGTAATATATTCACGTAATTCTACTATGCTTTAGTCCCTTAGATCTATACAAAGCATAAGAATGTAAGCAAGAGTTTTACTGAATAAATCATCTACTCATGAAATGATTGTGACAATGTGATGTATTCTTGATAGAAGTCTAACAGGGACTCGGTATGTACTCATTGCACTGGTCAGAGGTGGTTACTGATGGGTGTAAATTGAAATAAAAAGAGGAATTTATCTGAAAACAAAATGTTTCCAACTTTATGGAATTAATTTCACATGTGCAGTATGTTGCTGTCCTATCAGTGCACAAGTACTTTATTGTGTGTGTGTTTTCTTTTTGGGTGGTGAAGGACTTTCTGTGAGAATCCGCTTCTTGCCTCCTTATCCTTCAGCACATTGAGATGTCAGTCATTTCTTTACAGGAGACGCCCAGTTTCCGTTCCCAGTGATGTGCAAATATCTCTCAAACTCCAGCCACTGAAGCTGGAGGAGACTTTGCCCAGTGATAAGTAAAAGTGTTTTCAGCTTCAGAAAACTCCCTCCAGTTTTTGTTTATTACTTTTCACAAGCCTCCCTTGCTGATGCATCCTGTACATGTACAGTTTTAGTCATTATCACAGAGCTGAGGGTCTCTGTTTGGCAAAAAACAAACAGAGACTGTGGTAGTTCCAGTTGGAAATTCTCCATACAGGGTAACATTAGTGTAATTTGGCTGCTGTCGTAATGACTATCATTTTTGTAAATCACTCACTAAGTGAAGTGTAAAATATCTTTCTAACGCTGCTTCAATGAAACCTAAATATTTGTACTTTGATTTGTTTTCATGTTCTATCACGTCCTCATAGGAACACCTTTGACGTGAAAACAAGACTTTCCTCCTCAGTCAGATGAAACCACCTACCCGGAGATAAACCACAGGCGTACATAAATGTATATATAATATATATACTATACAAGTGCATACAAATTACACCAACCCTTCCCCTTCAACAGCCAAGACTGTCAGTGATTGTAATGGTTATCCTACTTTGGGGGATAAAAGAAAAAGTCTGAACTATGTTTATCGTAAGTATTTACCGTAAATTACATCTTTAAGTCTTGTCACTAGTGCCCTACTGCCCATTTATACTTAAATTAGTGATCCATTTTTAAGTTGAGATCATTAGGTAAATAGCTAACATTTTGCTAGTTAGTACTCACTTTTGACAATGAAGAATTTGTTGCTGTTTGCCTCCAAAACCGAGGATCCCGATGAAGGCACAAAGCAGAAATCAATCGGTCTAGATTTAATAAATAGTTTTTTCCCTCTATATGTGGATAGGTGAAGTTGTGCCAAAACCTTCTACTTGGTTCCCACCTCCCAGAAAAAAGCATTATAACCCATCCAGATTGAAAACACATATAACTGTCTGTATTTCTACACTTTCATCCTGGCAGCAGTGTAAGGAGACATCTCGACATTACATCTCGACAAGATGTAATGTATGTAAATATCTCCAAAGTGGAACTCTGGCATGGATTTTGCTGTTTGTAGTGATTGAATACTATGGCAGGTGCTTCATATGGATCATTTCTGTCCAAAACTAGAAGGTTGTTCACATATATTTGTTTAAATTCTTATGAGAGGTGATCTAAATATTCTTGGCTTGAAACACGTGGAAAATTGGCTGGATTGTGTGGCACTTCTATATAGTGTACTGTGTTGGCAACTGTGTTGTCACGTTGGAACTGTTTTGCCCTCCAGGGTTCTGCTCCTTTTTAAAACGCTCATTCTAAATCACCTCTAAAATGTTTCTGCACGATTTTAGGGAAGGTTAAGTCAGTATGCACTGTGTCACTGACTGTGATCCAGCAACTGTCATGGATTTACACTGTGCCGTTTGAGATGCCTATAAATTATTAGCAGTATGGGTTCACTGTACATGAGTAGCTTAAAATGTTCATAAGAAATGGATTGTATTTTCTCTCAAAGTATGAGAAAGCTCTTCATTTTGACCCTGATCTGTCATGCTTGTGAGATGCAGTTAATCCTGCTGCAGGTGTGTCCTCCCTGAAGTAAAACTGTCACAAGAGGGGATTGTATTGACCTCCATTAAAGAAATTGTTGTTTCATGTGTATGTGTCAGTGGGTGGGTGGGGTTGAGTCACCAGGAGTGACGAGATGGCACTGTCCCAAAAACACAGGAAGGGCTGTTTTGCTGCAAATGGAAAAGGTCCGTGAGAACAAGAGTTTCTAAGTGCATGTGTTTATTTGTTTGTGTTTGTGCATGTTTTCTTACACAGCCAGTTGTGCATAATAAATAAGCCTCTAGGATGTCTGTGTGTTTGCACCAAAAATGATCCAGTATTTTGATAACCTTTCTTAAAAATGCTCAGACTTTATGTGAATTTAATCATATTGTGTCTGTGTTTTGGTGTGTGAGAGAGATAGAGAGTGCTTGGTACAATCAGGGTGGAGAGGAAACGGTGACACCCAGAAGGAGAGGGAGAGTAGGAAGGGCTTTGACTCTGGCTCTCTGAAAGATAGAGAGACATAGAAACAAAGGGAGAGAGAACCTGGGAACAGGAGAGGGGAGCTCGGCTCATGTTGCATCCAACAAAGAGTTTGTCAGAGAGTAGCCAGAGGAGATACGGAGAAGGACTGAGAAGAAGATGAGAAGAGATTGGTAGGAGAAAGACAGTTCTTGCAGGAAAAGCAGGTGGACAAGGAGAGCAAAAAATAATCAGCAGACAGTGACAAGGAGTGAAAGTTGGAGTAATCTGAGAGGAGACGTGTGAAAGCCGGCCACAAAACCTGATGGTGTCACATTTCTGTCGGAGCAGGTATCCTGATTTTCATGTTGTAGAGAAAGTGTGTTTGGATGTGTGCATTTATGTACAGCAAACAGAATAGTTAGACAAACATAGACTATCAAAAACGTTCATTTTGACATTTGTTGCTTTTTGTTGTTAGTCAGTGTCCAGAAGAGCTGTTGAGATACCTGTGTGTTTGTGACAGAGACTCCCAGTGTGTAAGATCATAACAATGGCACCTTATCTCATATTGTTGGCTTTGTTTCAAGAACTATGTTGAAGGAGTGAAAATGTTTGCATATTTTTTTAAGTAGAGGTGAATGATCTAGTCAGAACATCATATGGCAATCTCTTGATCTAGAATCACTCTTTTTTTTTTATCAACTATCAAACTAAGGAAGGTGTGAAGGGTTTTTGCTGTCACTACTTAAAAGACTTGTATTTAGGCAGGTTTTAGGAATTTTATAACTGTAGGATTTAAACATCTAGAAGAAACCTAAAACAAACTAGTTCACTGATGAAGTATACTCTGTCTGCATTTTCCTAACTGTGCACCCTACATCTGTGACAGCTTGCAGTGTTTTCTAATCGGCCCTCTGTAATCTAATTTATCTTGCTGTCACAGTTTCAGAATGAACCACAAATATGTTTGCACTTCTCATAGTATCACAAAAGATCTCAAGGGTTTAGTTTTGCATCATTGCTCAATGAAGTCTCTGTGGAAAACTAGACTTAAGGCATGTTGAGTTCTGCAGCTGGACGAGCAGCTCACAAAGTACGTCCTCACTAACTGAAGTTGTCATTATGTTGTCATTTTTGCTGTTTCTTCAGAAGCAGACAAAAGTACTTTGAGTGCGGAGACACTACTGAATCACTTAATATCAACTTAATAACCTTTTCTGTAAAATACAGTATCGATATTGGTAATCTGGCCTTTCATTAATATAGTAGGAAGGTTTTGACAGTGCTGACATTTATTTATTTCATGATATTACCTGTAGGATTCCTCTGAAACACGCATCAGGTAACAATTAGAAGGAGGTAATATGAGACTAGTGTGACAGAATTGTTTAGCTGTGTTTGCATATTCACGTTTGCATGTCCATAGCCAGACTGCTTTCTATTCTTTAATTGCCAGCAGTGTGTTTCTGACAGTAATTGAATTAAAGTGAATTGGAGAGATAAAGAGGGTGTGTGTAATTACGTCTGTGTGAGTTTCATGCCCGTGTAGTGAATGGACCACATGACCTCGCCTGGCTTCTGTCTTGGCCACAGACAAATGAGTCCTGATGACACAATATGTGTGTGTGTGCTCTGTGCAGGACAACCTCAGTGTGTTTCTCCGCGGCTGTGAGGAGTTGGGACTGAAGGGCTCCCAGCTGTTTGACCCTGGAGACCTGCAGGACACGTCGACTCGTCCAACAGCCAAGTAAGACTCAAAGATTCAATCTCACCTTAATGCTGAACAGCTGCATCTAGTCAATTCTTCTTACATACCATAATCCCAGTCAGGGATTTTCATTGATAGGATGAATGCAGAGCTGTGCAATATGTCCAAAATCTCATAACTTGATAGATATCAAATGCAGATAATGATACATTGTGCACATTCTGCAAATCCAGTTATTTAATAGCTTATTTGAAATAACCACAGGGAAAGACTTATTTCTTATTAAATGCTGAATCATAAAGTTGGCAAATAAAAGGTACTTATATTAGATTATTGCTTTTTGCACAATTTCATTTAAGCAGCTAACAAAACTATATTGCTGAAGATAATAATAAAGATAACATTTTGTTGAAAAGAAAACAAGGAAGAAAAAGAGAGAAAAAAATCCTTGTATATGGTGCTTTCATTAACAGCTGTTGTCTGGTTTTAAATGTTTTGCCAAAACTAATCAGTTTATTTGCATTATCACCTGTTGATATAAAAACAAAACAAAAACCCTACCGTTTTGATTCCAGTTTGCATAAGTTCAGCTGATAGATTGAGCTCTTATTAGTATTGGTGGTCATTTAGAGGTTGAAGAAAAATAGTGATTTGTTTGGTAGCAAGCATTGACTTAAAATGTGATTGATCCTGATCCTGTTGTCCATCTGCTCAGAATTCTGTCCTGTTCACTTTTCTTCATATTTGTTTTTGTTTAATTACTTTACCACCTATTTCCATGCAACATGGATGATTTGTGGCAACAAAATAAATGATACACTGGCCGTCCAAAACAAAAAGTCCTTCACCTGGGTTTAACAGCAAATAAATGAGAGTCTTCCATTAGATAATTAC
>JAPTYQ010000002.1:11158291-11169994 GCA_029814465.1 Ostorhinchus cyanosoma | reverse complement strand
ATACATGCCATTACTCTCATGAAAGGTTCTACTCTTGAAATAAAGCTGCAGTTCAGACCAACTAATGAACAATTAATGATTCACGGACCCACAGCTCTGGTGTTGTTAAACGTTTGGCTTCAGTAGATATGTCTGTTCCTCCTGACCTCACCTTAACTCACCTGAGTCACAGTTTGACCAACAACAGGTTTATGTAGACTCAGAGATGAAATGTTGAACTCCAAATTCTGCAACAAGCATGTAATAAACCTTTAAAAATCAGTTTTTATGTGTTTTTCAGATGTATATGATGAGTTGAAATTGCTCACTTTTTATTGCTGTTTGGCTGTTGCTTGGAGTTTGGGAATAAACTTTTTTTTTTTTTTTTTTTTTTGCTGCGTGGATTTTGCTTATGTCCATTATCATGCAGATAGAATTTGTGTCACCATGATTTGTCATTTCTAATTTTGGCATCAGCAGGAATCTAAAGCACTTTGATGCTGATAATGAAAATCCTTTACAAAATCATGATTGAGTCAGCTTTTATCAGCTCCCAAGAGCCTCATCATCATCGGGGCATCAAATCGCTTTTATCCTGATGAAGATTATTCTGGACAGTCATTGTTTTTTTCCACATAGATTTGACATAGCCGTGTCCTTGACAAGTGGCTGATTTTCACTTTTACATTTTTACTTTTAACTGAAAATCTTTTAGTCTTGTGTAACTGGAGTCCTTATATTTTATCTTTCTCGTGTGTAATTTTGTTTTAGCTCTTGAGTTACTGGTGTTCTTGCATCTGTGAAGTTCTGGTACAGTATCACATTGACCCGTGATAAACAACCCCTGAAGCTTCAGTGTTCCCATATGTGCAGTTAGAGCAGATCGCACAATGAAGACATATGTTGTTCCTTAAGGACAGATAGACTTGGATCGTAGAGTCACTCATGTTTCCAATTGATGGGTTAAGAGTCATAATTGAACCACTCAGTTTTGGAAGTGGATATACCTCAAGGCCTTCGTTGGACCTTGATCTGTCAGTCTGTCAGACCACATAAAAATGAAGAAATCTATTGATAGAATCAGAGGTTTTCACAAGTTCAGACTGTGACGTTTGTTTCCACTACGCTGTGGCTGCGTACACATGTATCTGTTCAGAATCTGGGGAAGGTTTTATGGTTTAGATCTGGTTGAAATTGTGGTCTGAACTTAGGAAATATATACATCAAGACATAAAGTCATATTCCATAGATGGAGTATCTCTGCATTCAAAGGGAGGGGAATTCCAGTAGCACATGTGCTGAACATCTTGGAAAGGAATTTTTGGAGACCTTGGATAAACCAAGGTTGCAGGTATCCATTACCTGCTGTTTGCACATGTTGAATTTGAAGTTGCATTAACAAAAAATAGCAAAATGAAGGTGGAAATGACAGACACCAATGATAGTACATCGTTGGTGATCGTAAACCAGACATCAGGAATATCGATTTCTCTTTCCTGTATGTGCTCTGAAGGTTGCACAATAACATCTTGCAGAGGAATTTAAGATACGAGGCAGGGAAAGTCCTTGAGCGGTGAACTTCTGCAAAGCCAGGTGTTGCCACTAACATTAAAGAGCTAACAGCATGGTTAAAATTTGATACAGACAGACACAGTGGCTTCCTAAGTGGATTCTTCCGTGTAGTACGCTAGAATTTAGTCAGCTCAAGCTGCACAATACAAATTTAGTCATGATTTATGATCAGTTGCTTTGTTTCATAAAAACAGACCGTCAGCCTGCTTGGTGCTGATTTATGTTCAGCCACGTGAATGCAGAGTAATATTATAACAACAGTGTAATGGATATCGTTCCAGCTTTATAGATACAGAATTAGAGATTTTCTGCAGATTTTTTAATAAATTTCATTCTGCAACATGTTATCAGTGGAAAAACCCTGAAATTTCCCAATGATTTCTATCTCTGTTTGTTGTATTTTTAGATTTCTTTTTTCTTCTTCTCTGTCCTCTCCCCTGGCAGCGACTCAGTAAACTGTCTGCTTCTTCCACTCAGGGATATGTAGAGGGAAACCACTCATTTTAAAAGTGTTATGATCAACAAGGTAATGTGACACATTACTGCGTTCTCATTTTCTTTCATTTCTCTCTTGTCAATCAGGCCGTGGCAGTGACTCAGAGTCTGACGGTCCTCCCCACAGAAAGATGCCAGACGTTCGTAAGGACGACATGTTGGCACGGCGGACGTCCGTCAGCGAGCATCGAACCGCTATGCCCTTCAACCAATATCTGCCCAACAAGAGCAACCAGAGCGGATATGTGCCAATGCCGCTCCGCAAGAAGAAGAGCGATAAAGAGGAGGGGGGCCGCAAAAGTTGGAGTACGGCTACTTCACCTATAGGAGGAGACAGGCCTTTTAGGTGAGTGTAACTGATTTAATCATGAGTAAAGCAGAAGATGGTTTTACTAATGAAGTTAAATGTGACCTGTGCTGCTGAAATCAATACTAAACTGTGAATGTTCACTTGAAGATATGATGAAATAACAAAGTTTTTCTAATGTAGTTTTAATATTTCATGGAGGTGGCATACTTTTTGAGCAGCTTGTTCTATCCTCATCATTCTGATGCTTGTTCAGGCTCAAACATGTGGTTTGTTTGTGGTTCAGGGTAGTTAAAGCAGAAATGAAGATATTATGGACTAAAGACTACTTGAGGTTCCAGACATCATGGACACAAAATAACTTAAACCCAGCTGAAGTTTGACACTGAACTAAACATATAAAGGTTTTTGGTAAATTTGCCAATATTTAATTATAAATATTTGACTCTAAATCACATGTTGATTATTATTATATTTTGTGTTGTATAATTATTTTTGCAACACTAGGTGTCACTTATGTCAAATCGCAGATGTCGAGTGTAAGCTTTTCAACTGTTGATTATTTTTCTCTGTCCAGTATGTACCGATGGAAGTGGCTGATGGAGGCCAGATGTGCACTTTCACTGGCTCTCGCTCTGATTGAAGCAAAAGTGTAAAATATGCTGCACAGACAGAAAGGAGGCAGATTTATTTACAAGGGTCCTGAGTTATTCTTGTTGGCTTTTTCAACATCACTGGCCCTCCATGTTTCAGTTTTACATTTCTGCTTACTAAGTGAATTCTGCCATATGGTAGTATGAGTAGAATGTGGTGAGGATAAGAGTCTCTTAGGATGTGACTTTGGAGGTTAATATGTTGTGGTTTAAAATGTGTATTTACTGTATTAACCTGCTAAGGGACAAGAGCCGGAGAGTTAGGATGTTTACTCAAAGCTCAAATATCTCCATTCTTATCGGAATTACCGCACATACTTCCAAATATTAAAAAAAATTGTACATACAGGAATGTGTGTGATATGACAAAATCTCATGAAATATATAATTTAATTTGCTGATAACAATATATATTATATTATAGTATAGCACATGTTCTGTAAATTCACTGAATAGATTTAATAAATGTATGAAAAATATACTTTGATCACCTCATGGAAATGCCTTTTTTTACTACATTTAAAATTTTATGCTCAACATATAAACAGTATTCACTCCTATTTGATTATTTTGCTCCTCATATGTAGAATCTTTGTGCAACTTTCCATTAAAGTAGTAACCAAATACCAAAAGTTTTCGCACTGGCTCGATTGACAAAATGTGATTTATTGGCCTATAAACCGATAAAAATGCTCATAACAGCTTTTCAGTATACTTCAAAAACACCTTGGGGGGCGGGATTAAGCAAATGTTGAAAAAACACAATTTTTGGTGCTGCCAAAAGCCTTAACCACATTTTATAGAATTTTATTGTATAAAATAAAATGTAAGAGAGGTTAGCAGTGTTTAAGTTTCTTTGTAGGGATCGGTATACATCCTGACTTAGAACTCATGGTTTTCTGGTTCAGTTTTCCCACTTAAAAAGCATTTATGTCCCAGATTCACCCCTTCTTTAAGTTTCTCATTTTAACAAATTATCCCTTTTCTATGTCACCTTCACATTATTCTGTTTCGTATGTGTTGCATTCATGCATACTTCCTCCCTTCCTCCATATCATGTTTAAGAACATGAAGAAAAATTTTAAGAGTTCGCTAAGAGAAAATGAAACTTTAAAGCATAATGTGAAATGGCCTGTTGTCACCACATACAGTTGCAGAAAAAAATATTAGACCACCCTTGTTTTCATCAATTTCTTCTTCATTTTAATGCCTGGTACAACTAAAGGTACATTTGTTTGGACAAATATAACAAAAATAGCTCATAGTAGTTTAATTTCACAGCTGATATCTATCCATTTTCCATGTTTTCTTGATAACCAAAATCACTTAAGTCCTTGCAATAATATCTATGGCATTGTACTGACAAAAAAAAGTGCTTTTAGGCATTCCCTGTTTTCCTTTCAGCCTGTTTCAGTCACATGATACACACAGGAGTTAGTATTTGATTACATAACCACTGTTTTTAATGACTTTTGATGGTCTAATAATTTTTTACGTGCCCATACTGTATATTGTCATATCACACAGCCTATACATACTCAGGAATGAGTGTCAACTGTGTTTGTGGTTTTCATCAAGTATGTTGCTCATCTTTCCAATGTTAAATTCATTCCTTCATCCATTATGTTATATCACAATGCATGCTATATATTCATTCATTTTGCTTTTTTGCTTTGTTTTCCATCCTTCCTTCCATTACTCCTCATCCTTGTGTCATGGTGTTTCCATCCTTGTTTCCTTTCACCTCGTGTGTGTGAACCATTCCATCCCTCACTACATCTGTGTGTTTCATGTCTTGTGACTGTCATCCCTATGTAATTATTGCTAATTATAAACCCTCCTCCTCCCCTGTACACTTGGTTTGAATGGGTGACATGACAGTCCAAATGACGACCCTAGTTTAGAGTTCCCACCCAGAGAGTGCTCCAGTGTGTCCCCCACCCTGCCCTTTGAACTGCAGACACAGATTCAGGAGGACGTGGAGGAAGGGAAGCTGCCTGCTTCCACTGGTGTTAGGAGGAGCAGTGAGCCTCTGGCCTGTAGCCTCCCCCAGCCTCATGCAGACCCCCAAAGGGAGACTGCATATCGCCTGGCAGTCACATCTGAACAAAGGTCTTTACCATGATTCATTTGTTTCTTAATATGCCAAATTTGAATTGAAACTAAAAGCTTGAATTAACAGAATTAATACAATTGGAAGGCTTAACAAAAGAAGTGTTGCTTTATAACAAGGCACCATGTACAGGATTATGTTTTGACTAATTGTTACTAAACAATTTACTAATACTAATACTATAGATTAGTTCATTTTAATTAATAAGAGCAACTTTGTGGTTTTCAGATTGAAAAATCCAGTAGAATAGATTGATTGTTTGCCCTCTAAAATCCTTGTATTAACATGTAATTTATATTCACTGTGCACCTGCAAAAGTGATAGGTTAAAATCGCTTATGTAGACTCTACATGCACCTATTAGAATGTAAATTAGGATTGCATAGTAACAGAGTCATTACTTACACATTTCTAAAAACAGTATTAAAAAGTTTGGGCTTGCTTGTAAAACTGGCACTTAATTATGTAGATTATTTCAGTTTTATTTGCAGACATTAATCTGCCTTTTTGACTCCTGTTTGCACCACAGTATAGGGCAAGTGGAAGTGGATTTAGTTTTTTTTATTCCTTAAAACACAGAAGCATTCTAAGTCTTAACAGCAGAATGTCCAAAAACATCTGATTTACTCAGTGGGCAGAAATATTTCTTTTATAATGGATTTAATTTGTATATTTTTGACATTTCCTTTTGGCACTGTCATTCTGTTTCAGTTTATTTTCATTCTTATCTTGAGTAAAACAACAGTGAGTCAGCAAGAAGTTTATCATCCAATAATGTGGTCTCGGTACATTTCAGTGTATCTATGCAAGGAGTGTTGAGATAAAGCTTTTTTTGTATTTACTAATTAAAATTGTGCAAAATTTTCCTCTTTTGAAAACTATTACAGGATAGTTTATACTATTATTTCGCAACCAGTCCTTATTTGGAGTAATTTCCTGGACAAGCAGACATTTCAGAGATATTTGAGTCACACCCCCAGTTTCCTTTCTTTTCCTGGCACATGTTGTAACATTGATTGGATTGTGAGGGAGTGAAAAGAATCCTCAGTGGAAATCTGATTTGTGTATAAATATGTTCCAAGGAAAAAGGGGAATTCTGGGATATTTTGAAGCAAATTTGATAAGGGCCTTTCAGATGGTAACAGCTTGCAGTTTCCACATGAAGACTAAGGCTGGAATTTGCACGTTTTTAGCACAGCCAAGAATTAACACTGTGATGGTTGTTGTGTTTATAATCACCGAGGAAAGTTGGGTTGTTACGGAGATATTTGCTTGTTTGGACAGAAAGTAAAGACATTCAACCATGTGGTGGTGGACAAAAGCCATTTACCATGATGTATTAAGTAGGAACAGTGAAATGTAACTCTGTGGGTGGTGTAGATTGTTCATTAGTTGACAAAAATATCTGCAGGAGTGTGTTCAATCAAACCAAAGACCACCGGTCACGCCTTATATTTCAGTTCGGAAAGTAAAACAAAAAAAACTATGCACACATTTTTAAATACTCACCTATACATGCACACAAAAACGTACTGTGTGTATCCACACATATAAACACATTCACAGGGAACATGCACATGCGACCCACCCTCAGGATGTAAGGAAATGAGGCCTTCTTCCTTCCCTGACCCTCAGCATGCAGGGACTGAGTCTGGCCTTTACACTGCTGGCAGCTGGCCAGTCTCTCCCTCCCTGTCATGCATTTTGAGAATTTACAGTCCAATAATAATCTCTGCAGAAAGTAGCTGTTTGTCACTGGATGACAAACAACAGAGAATCCAGTGACTTTGGCTTTGTGACTCTCAAATTTGTTTTCACATCCAGTCTTCTCTGGAAGGATTTGTGACCATACTGTGCTATTTTCTCAGATTTATGTCTCAGAAACATCCATTTAAGCTCCTCCAGAGGAATGCTGTCTGATGATGTAGGATGATAACCAGGCAGCAAAACGTTGTAGTTTGCTTTGCTCTCTGCAGTACTCCAGCTCGTTCGTGCTCAGAGGAGCTCTTCCACCATCCGTCGAATTTAGCAGCGAGCAGCTCGGCCGCTGCAAGCCCCGTCGCCACATCTGGAATACATACAGGCCAGGAGGAGGCAGGTGCGAAGAAAGGAGTCACCAGTGGACCATTAGCGGCAGATGCAGAGAGAGGCGATAAGCTGACCTCGCCTAAACACATCAACACTGCAAGTCCCGCCCACGTCCTTCATGTGTCCACTCCCTTGGCAACCGCTCCATCGACCGATACGGGCCGACGGAAGAGTAGGGCACTGAGTGAAAGTGACGACCCACAAGGAGCAGCGTCTTGGTTGGACACCAGTCTTCCAGCAACGTGAGCCCCATCTAGCAACTACACCACATTTTAGGAATTCATCGCTTTGAAGCATTGCTTCACAATTCAGTGCTAAACCTAAGGAATCTCCTGTCCTCATAATCATTTAAATACTCTGTTTTAGCATGTGATGTTTACCTCAGATGACCCTTGTTGACATTATGTAACTACCCAAAGGCTGCATGACTTTATTTACATGTATGCAAATTGCTATTGTTTGCTAAAGAGCTGTTATTGTAAATAGAATGCATGGAAACTTTTTTACTCGTTTTTTCTTGCTATTTTCTCTCATATGTTAGAAGAATGTGTTTTTTGATTAACAACGCATGATCCTAATGGACCCAGTGGAAGCCTAAATTGAAGAAATGTTCACCATTGATGGCCATTGACTTATAAAATACAAACTACTTTCATTTTAAGAACGTAAATACTGAAATACTGTAATGACACTGGCGGTAATTCAAGCCATGTTATATCACAGACAGTCCTTCTCCAAAAACAAAACATATGGCATATAGACATTTTATGACAACATACCGTATGGCAAATAGTCATCTTCCCAAACACTCTGTCCGCTCTTGACTTAAAGAGGCTTCGCCTAATTTAGTTTCCTTTTTTTCTTTTGTGGGATGAAACCGCAGGCCACACTTGTCTCACACCCTTTTAACATCACAGAGGCAACTCTATAAAGAAAGACTGTGTGAAGACCTTTGTGGTTAAAGTCAAACCTACAAGTGGTGGTCACAGACTGAAAGAGAACGGAGCCACATCCTTGATGTCGCTTTTGTGCTGTCTAATAAAAGAGGCATGCTCTTTTTTTAATAGCTACATCCGGAGATTATTTCCATGTGCATCTGTTGTCTGCTATCGGTGCTTGGTTTGCACTGTCACAGTTAGTTAGTTTATTAGTTATTATAGTTATTGTGTGGAACACTGTAGATAAAAGAGTTGCATTGTACCAGATTTAGCTTCAGGCTAATTTCCCGTCCAGTCCCAGGGCAGGCAGGCAGGCACAAATAGTAGCACTTGTCCTCTGTTTTTGCTGTGTTTTGGAGAACACTGCCCCCTTGTGTTTGATTTGAGGTTCATCATTAAATCAGGAGCTGACAAATCCATCTGTACATCCTGTCAACAACCAGACACACTTTTTATTTAGACTATTTTAAATCTGCTGAACAGGTACAAGTTTGTTCTTTAAATGCATAAACTAACTCATTGTGGGTTGTGATCATTACACAAGAGGTTTCTCATTGGTTATGAGTGAATGACATGTTTCTCTGGTGAGTATCTGTGTTCATTTGTGATTGTGCTCTCTCTTCATGCTCTCTGTAGATTCACCCACACAGATAGTGTGTCAGATGACCCACAGTAAGTTGTCATTTTACCACTCAGAGGCTCAGTTGCCTGGCTAAGTGCTGCTGTTTAAAAATGCAAGTCATTTAACCACTCATTTACTCAGCCAAGTTGACATATATATTTGCATGTGGGAAACCCCAAAAGTGTGAGATCATTTTTTCTTAAAGTCAGTATTAAGGACTTGTTTTTCAGCACAGGCAGCTATGTTTTATATCAGTACCTAAACATTTGACTACAGTGATTCCACTATATTGGAAAATTCATTGGTTCATTATGATTTCTAATAAGTAAGCAGTTTCCCACTTGCATTTCCCACAATAACATTGAAATTCAAAACATTAAATGACTTGTGATATGCACATTTTGGCAGTGTGCTTTAACAGTGTCAAGCAATGTCCTCAACCATTACACTTAAAAAATGACAATGATGATTACGGGAAAATGTATTGTTTTCTAAGAATTGTGCCTCTTTGGTTGCAATCACTTCCTGAAGGAGTGGACTTAACTGTGTTAGTGTCTGTTAGCTGCATGTTTCATGTAACAAAAGAGCTCAACTTTTCTCCCCCAACACCACCTCTTCACCTCTAACACAAGCAGGAAATAACATCATAATCTAGTATAATGCTGCTAAAGCTTGATGCATAAGGTGCAGCTTTGCATGAATAAAGAGAGATGGTTCATAACCAAGAGATGACTTGTTTCACAGATGTAAAATGTTTTCTGTAAGAAGAGATGTAAAACTGTTTAACCACCACAAAGTTGAAATATGTGTCAGTCATCTCTGAGGTTGAAAACACTCTCCTGCTTTGACTCCCTGTATTCCACCATGTATGTACCAGTGGCTGCTGTAAAATGTCAAATTCTGTATGAACACTTAAGACTAAAGAATTCTGTTTGACATATTTACTGGTTTTCAGCAAATGAAAACAAAGCTGTGTGTGTGTGTTAACTGTCTAATTCATCGAAATATCTGCACTTATGAATACTCTGAGCAGGACTGTTTGGTACAATAATGCAGTGATGTTCTAAATGTGTAATCGGCAAAGACCAGGTGCATGTTCTAACACTGAGGCTGTACTTAACTGTCTTTTCTGTACATTTAGAATCAGTGCTTTAATATTGAGTTTTTTTGTTGTTGTTTTTCTTTACATTTCTGTGTTCTCATGAATAGCATACTGGTTGTTGCATTTTGCACTCACACAAATTCACTCCAAAATGTCACTAAAAGCTGAACAAACACACTTGAAGATGCACAGTGTTTCACAAACTGTATGTTCCCACATTTAGAGGTGTCTGAAGGTGCATAATGGTTTATTGCCTGTATTGTTCTGTTCTTCTTCAGTGATGTATGTTTCTATGATAAATATACATTTGATTTTTGGGTGATGTGTCACTTTAATGTGAATTACTTCTCCATGTATGACAAACGCGATGAAGAGTTTTTGTTTTTGCAGTTTCAATCAATTATGTGAAATATATTAAAATGTTGTTAGACAATAATACATGTATGCACACAGAACTTATTGCATGGTGCATTTAGTTCACGGTATTATGAACAGGATCATTTAAGTTGCTGCCAGCAGCATTAAACTCCACTTATGGCATGGAGATCCTAGCATAGTGGTTTATTCATTTTGTCTTTTATTTTTCTTTTCGTCTTCTGCTAGGAGTGTGAGTATGATCGACATGCGTGGTGAGGAAGAAGCCATGTTACAGCCCCACAGTCAGGTGCGACATGAACTGATGCACAACCAGTACAACAAGATGAAGGAAGACGAGGATCACTGGCAGGATGTAAGCGGCTCAGATCTTAATTAGAACATATTTTTCTTCACTCTCTTAATGTCTCCAAGTTTTTTTTTTTCTTACCTGCCCGTGCTGTTTTCTTAACATCATTAAGTTCGCTCAGGGTCAATGAGTTGAAGCTCTGAATCCAGTAACATTTTTCTTTGCCCCAGTTAAACAACTTAAATCAGATTTCTAGGGCCACAGCAGTGCATCGGGTTTCAGTACGCCACTGAATCGTCTTATTTTGTTTCACTTGAATCTGCGTTAGGATCTGGCTCGATGGAAAAATCGAAGGAGAAGTATTTCCCAGGACCTTATCAAGAAAGAGGAAGAGAGGAAGATGATGGAGCAACTAATGTCTGGAGATTCCTGCATTTCACAAAGACGGAAAAGCATCAAGACCTACAGAGAAATAGTCGAGGAAAAGTAGGTGTAACACAAAAACTTTAAGAGTGGTAGGTTAATTAGTACTCACACTGAAACACGAAAACTACATGTACAGTACGACAATAGATAAAAGAAAAAGTAGGTCTTTCTCACAGAAGGGGACTGATGTTCATTTTAATTCCTGTTAGCGGTCACAAGGGTGACAGTAGCTCCTCATGGAGTACATTTAATTAGGTCTTGTTGAGAAAAAGTAAGACAGAGTAGATTTGGTTAAACTATAGTGAATGATAAATGAGACTAGAATTTTCTTTAGTCAAATTTGGAGTGACATGATGATTGATAATACAAATCAAGCAATGTCACAGTTTTTTGGTAATTGAGTACATTTTACTTCATTTAAAACTAATATTACTTATCACTTATCAAAACAAATCAGTCATGTTACTTGTCATTCCTATATTACCTTTGAGTGATGTACAGTGTGTGTAGTGAGTTACTTTTAACACTTAATTGACTTTATTAGAGCAATAATTAACCTTAGAGGAGTCAACACTCTTCTAAGGTTAAAGCCACTTGAATCTGATCAGATATATTTATACATATATATATAAAAACAAGGCAAAGGTCTCTCTTAACTGTCTAGTTCCTGTTGTTTAGCTGGTGTTCATACTGTGGACAACTGGCAATAGACACCTCCTCATTGTAGCTGTTTTTTGTGTGAGAT
>JAPTYQ010000002.1:11082739-11100506 GCA_029814465.1 Ostorhinchus cyanosoma | reverse complement strand
TTGAATTTCAGAGCTGATATTTATCCATTTAACATGTTTTCTTGATAAAAACCAAAATCACTTCAGTTCTTACATCAGTATCTATGACAAAAACACTGCTTTTATTCATTCCATGTTTTCTTTTCTGTCTGTTTTAGTCACATGATCCACACAGGAGTTAGTACTGGATTGCATAACCATTATTTTTGATGGTCTAATAACTTAAACTCTGCAAATATAAGCTGTGAAAACATCTATCAACAGCCACTGGATCCTTCCTATCAATGCACCTGTAAATGTTGGGAATCCACTAATAAATGGTTATATTTAATGAATTAATGATCATTTCGTTTAGCTTTAAATGATTTACAATCCTACAAAAGGTCCACTTATATGAATCCAAACCGCAGTAACTCATTTATATGGGCATAAAAGTTAATATCATACATGTTTATCCTGAATTAAACACTACTTAAGGCATTATTACATTACATTTTATATCCCTATTATAACGGAAGTCTTATTATAAAGTGAAAAAAACCCAAAGTGTCAAACAGATTTAACTAAGCCAGTGGTTTTCTGTCGTATGAGTAAATAAATGTCAGGCCAACACTGTCACAACACTGACAACCCACAGAAGGATTTCTCACCAAGCCCCTTTGTACATGGTGTCACCGCTAGCAGCTGGTGGTGGCATTCCCGGGTCTTGGACGCTGCCCTTTGGCCTCTGGGGGGTTGGACTCCGGACAGGGCGGTCCAGGCGTCTCCACAGCGCCCTGATAGCTCGGGTCAGCGGGGCCAAGTTTCCAGCAGGACGTGCAGAGTCGGTGAACAAAAAGCCCAAAGCTCACCAGGCCAGTGGGATCATTAGTATGAGCGTTTGTTTAACTAATTAGCAAGCTGGGCAGCCAGAGGGAGGCTTGTATAGACTACATGGACGTCATATATGGCAAAGTATGGGCATCAGTCATCCTGCTGAGGGAATGGGGGCGTCAGAGGAGCACAAGTCTGTAGAGGATGGCATGAGCTGATCTGGACTCACAGGAACAGTTATTATAGGATGGAATTATTCATCCAGCTGTGATGCTCTGACAGTCATTCCTCTGGTCCTCAGAAACAGGCGCCATCCTTTTGACTTTTCGCAAATTGGCTCCACTGTGAACAATATACGTCGTTATTTTCCGGGGAAGATAGTTCCGCTGGGTTCAAAGTACAGGATGGGGACAAGGCAGCGCACTGAAGTTCAAGAACAGTGCAAACAGCACATGCCAACAAAAGGAGACACAGAGCATTGAGCTGTGGTTAGAGAATAAGAAGAAGAGGGAGGGAGGACGAGGCTCCCGCGTTAAATATGGGAAAGTTTGGGGAACAGGGTCGACGGGTCAAGAAAAGTCAACAACAGAGCAGTCTTGATGACAGAAGGAATTTAATATCAAAAATACATAAATCTTCAAGTGAGGGCAGGCACATAATGGGCACAATGGAGGCGAGTGTTAGAGTCAACACAGTTTTGTTGTTGGCGATTAAATGGATCGGGCCAAGTTGTTAACATTTAACACAAAACGTTGGCACTAGAATAGAGGTTGAGCAGAATGGAGGGGGTTTCCTGGATAGAGCAGGGCAGTCACGACAAGCAGAAAGACAGCTCATCTGTGGACTGATCTGATGATACAAACCTCAGGATTTCACTCCTTCTTTACTGAATCTGAATCAGATCTCCGGGGGTTACCTGGAGTCTCGTTGCGTAATTACGCACGGACGGACACATGGATGATTTACGCACGGATGGACATTTAGTTGTACTGAGGGTTAAACCCACGGCCCCTTGTTGAATCACAGTGTCACTGCATTGACATACTTCAGTGTCTCCGATGTGCAGATTAATTTTTCTCTCCTTTAGGAAATAGGCCGACATTTGTCTCCACGTCCCTCTGACTGGACGCTGAGAACTCTGTCTGACCTTCGCCCTCGCCCCTGAGGAGCCCTGCAAGTTTCTCAGCAGTCGCAAACAACTCTGAATTCCATAATTCTTCGCGAAAAGGCACTATTAGGGAAAAATCCTTCCTTTTTGACAATTTAATAGTGCAAACTAATCATCTGGTTGACACGGGCCATTCATCTCCTTACAGACAGACAAAGACAAGGCCTTTCCATAGGTTCGTCTGGATCCTGCAGTCAGACCAGGCTCTATTTTGAGATCAAGTGCACAATAAAAGCATTGTGACTGCTTAATGGCTATGTTTGTGAAGCCACCCAAAACCCTGTGTATTAAATGCATTTTTCCCCCAAAGAATGAAAAATAGTCAAGCGTGGACCTTGAAACCGACTCACCCGCTTCTTCTGCTGCGAGACAAAACGGTTGTTTGGATGTTAAAGAAATCACAAATAAAACAAAAGGAAAAGATAAAACCGAGCGCCTCAAAATTACTTAAACCCCCCAAGTTATGAATTCGTTTCTGAATCAATTTAGCGGTGCAGGCATTTTCCAAACATCCTCTTGCGGGAGTAACAAGACAGGGAAATTGATCCGGTGAGACCTCACCTCTCGGTGCGCCTCAATAAAAGAGACATCAGCCTCTCTCGACGACTGTATAATTTTTAATATATATGCAATAAATGTTCAATTTGTTTCCAGAAATGACGGGAAATAATAACGTCAAATTTTAAAGCCATCCATTACAGCCAAACAATGCTCCTGCATACGTGCTGTAAAGCACTGCGCTGTGATTAATTCACAGTTTGATTGTGTTTGATAAAGCAATAACGTTTCAACGCCTGAATTCAGTTGGACCGTTTCTTCTTCTGCAAAATAGAAATGATGTGGCTCTGTTTGTTTGTTTGTGTGTTTATTTATTTATTTGTTTACTAATCGTTTGCATTTACATGTTAGTTTGTTTCCTTCTTATAAGTCTGTGGGTCCATGTGATTATTTTCTCTTTGCCCACAGTTTCTTTATCTTCATCCAAATTCTGCCTCATATCCAGGTGTTGCGCAGCTTTTTCTCTAGTTTTGCAGCAGCAGTCATTTAAATAAGATCATATAGATTCATGATGGGCCATAGAATTCACCCAGTTCTTTCTTAACCTGCATCCTTAAAATGCTTTTTTGATAGTAATTCTACTGGTTATTGGAGAGTACAGATTAGATTTTATGTCGTGTTCTCCTCATAACAGACCCTGAACATCAGAATGGTGCCCTGATGAAAAATGCATCCTTTACTATATAGACATGAAAGAACAAAAACTGTTTGATGCCATGGAGTGCCAGTACCACTTAATACTCAGTGAGTCTCTGTATAAACTCATGTTAACTTAATGTTAATTAATTTAGGAGCAATTTGTGAAGATCCATTAAACAAAAGGTCAAAGTCAGTTCACTTCTGAATGCCAGATTAAATGCCCATGTCGGAGTATTACTGTGTTTTTACTGCGGCTCCAGCCATAAGTTACATTCAGTTCAGGTAGAGGGAGGCTGGGGTCTCAGATCACTGTAGACCTTGACACAAAGTGCATTAAGTTGGCTGATCTCTCTCCAACCATTTGATTAATTCACTCCCATTCAAGCCCAAGCGAGCAAGGAGTGGAGGGACGTGACCAATGACATAATAGGCTCTGTCAAACAGCCTTGCAAAACGCCCAGACCATTTGTGGTGACAATCCTGATGCCATCAGTGCCATTATGGGCCCCCATTCAACCCAGAAACAAACATAGCCCCACTCCCAAAAAAGCAGAAAGTCAGCTTTCTGGTGGATCCGCTTTGCTTTGGTCTTTGCCTCAGGGATCATTGTGAGCATCAGACTGTCTCAGCCTTTTACTGAGGAGGAAATGTCTGAACGTCCACAAAAGGAAAACCACTGTTCATTGACTGCAACTCAACTAAGACCTGGAAGAGTTCTGCATTTATTTATGACATCCACCTTCATTTCTACTGGAAAACACTCTCAAATCCAGTGGTTAATGTCAAATATATCTACACATTAAACAACTGATGTTATTTTATTTAACTTGAATCTTACTTTGCAAATATGCATGTCTGAAACCACAAAAATAAAATTAAATTTAAAAAAAAAAAAAGGAAAAGCAGCCTACATGTGCATATAAATGCGAAGTTAATGCAATATATTAGTACGTTTATATTTGGATATTAGTCTAATCTAGAGAAAAAACAAGGAAGTAGAAGCTTTTTGAAACTGACAGCATGCCTTATTTTAGGAATTAAATAAAAAATAATAAAATAAAAAATGATTTGGCCATAAGTTGCCTTCTATTCCTGTCAATATTTAACTAAACACACAACAAAAAAACCTTAAAAGTAATTCAACATTTTGCATCACAATACAAGATTTACGATGTGAGAGGAGAAATGCCTTTAAAACATTTGAGAATCTTTGATAAAAAAATGTATTATTTTTTTCTTGAATAATAAAAAATAATCGAATCAGTAAAATATCAACAGGATGAAAATTCTTTGGTCAGATAAATAGAAATAGAATAGAAATCTGATCATTACGTACAAATAAAATCAGGAGAGAATTTGGAAGAAAAACATCAGATCTTTGTGCATATTGTTCGGAAACAGCAGCCTAAATGTGAATTTTCTTTTCACTAATATTCCTGTTGGATTCTCTGATTTAACAAAGGAAAAGGACAATATATTTACACCTTTAAGGAAACCCATGTACATTGTTGTAAACCTCATTCTTTTTGGGATCCTCACCTCCTTCTTAATTCAGGCCACAATGAAGTAAAAGGCTCATAAAAGCTGTAGATAAGTCCTTTTATTGTTCCTTTAACCAGTTTGAGGGAAATTCACCGTGTCCTTCTTTTCCTCCCTATCAAAACCACTCTTTCTTCCCGTCGTCTTCCTCTCTTGTCCCGATTTTCCTGCCCTTCCACACCCTGTTTGTTTTGGTCAAATAGAGCCGAGGAACAGAGATACAACCATTACAAACACATTCCTTCGACCATGCACACGTTGGTTTATTCCTTTTAGAGGCTTTCACTTTGGTGTCATTCATTCTTTTCTTTCTTTTGGCTGTTTTTTTTTCTCCTTGAAAACTGTTGATGCTTTAAAGGATGAGTGAAAAGGCGGAGAGAACGATATTGTTTGGGCAGATGTGAAGAAAAAGCCTTAAAGCAGAAGAATAAAGCATGTTCATTTATCTATTGGCCCCGTTTAATTAACAGGGATAATTCTGTATGTATGTAATAGACGCATTTTACATGATTTTAATAATATTTACATGCAACAAGTACATAATAATAGTAATAATAATAATAATAATAATGCAGCTCTAAGTTCCTTCGTATTTGCACAATGTTACAACAGTCTTCAAGAAATTATTATATTTATTTAAAATAAATAAATTAATAATTAAAAAAAAGCCCATATAATAGGCCATTATTTTTACATAAAATTAGCGTTTTAATATTCTATTTATTTTTATTTTAGGAGCTAAGTGCTACTGGTGCGTTTAATTCCATTCCTTACACCCTGTTTTTGCAGCAGAATTGAACTGGAACTGGATTTTTCTGCAAAAGGAATGAATACAATCACGAATTTGTTGAGTAAATCCATAAATAAAAAGATTTTCGTTTCCGTCAAATGTTTTTCAGCTTTAGTAAACCATTGAAACACAACATAAACTTCTTTTTTTCTATATTTTTCTCATCTAAAATGGTGAGTAGAGGACATGTCCAGTGAAATCCTCATCCGTGAGACGTGTGACTTCATTTGGCGTCACTATGATTCCTATAATATCATGTCAGACAGTATATATATATTTGTTTTTTGTTTTTTTTAATAATGTAGGTGTTTTTTTAGTTTATTTCTTCATAAATGTTTTCAGATATTCTCACAGTTCTTTATCGGTGAATCTGACTAAATTAAAATGCGAGCAAAACAAAAAAAAAATCTGTTGTCTCATTTAAATTCTCACCTTGAGCTCTCTAGTGACTTGTAATGGTCCGAGAGGAGCTGACGCCAAAAAAAACCCCATCAAGGTCTATTCTCACTGTGCGCATCCGTTTGGCCAATTCTGTCCTGATCAACAAATTGCGCTACATTATATAAAGAAAAGCGAAAATAGACAGTGTTTTTTTTCCCAGCAGGCAAGCAATATCATCAATTAAACATAAAAAATGCATGCAAGGCAGGACTCTGCAGCCTACTTACTCTGTGCGCTGAGCTGAGTCTCCGCAGTTTAATTACAAGCCTAATTTCCAGACGCAGAAAGTGTCAAAAAATCTGCGACTATTTCTCAGAGATTCCCTTTAACAAGTGAAAACTTAGTGTCCTCCTGCACCATTTTATACATGATGAGCCGTCAGTAATGGGATTATTAAACAAAAACGTTTCAGGCGCTGGCGTTAACCTTTTTTAATGCCTAATTAGGTTTTGCAAAGAAATAATTAGATTCTACAGTGCTTACACTGCCTATATTTTCAAATGGCATCTGCAGCAAACACATCATCCTGCGACACTCGTGCCAATAATCTGCGGATATATGCGGCACCGGAGCAGCCAGATGTAAGATTTTAAAACATGTTGGTACCAAATAAGGTGCACTTTAAGCTAAAATAATTATCCAACACAGGCAGAAGGGTAAATAATCAGGTCGAGTGCGCCCTCTTGTGGTGGTCAGACAATAACCTTTAAAATTTAAAACATCATTTGGATAAAAACGAGGACATAACCTTCAATATTTGCTGTTAAGCTCATGGTTTGAAGTTATCTCTGTGTTTGTTTTAACCTAAGTAATAGAAATCAGATGTGCTGTTTCATTGAGATTTCAGTTTCAGCTGTATAAATGTGGGCGTTAACCACTGCGCAGGCGCACTGTGATGGTTTTCCCCTTGGAAATTAATCACAGCATTAAAATCTGATGCTTTGTATATTCACGTTTACAGAAATGTACCTGTAGGTGTTTTACTTTGTCTTCACTGTAAAAACTGAGAAAGGGCTTAATTAATTCATGGTAAATAAATAAAAGCATCGTTTACTTACTAAGCAGGTTCGAAAGGTGGGTTATTGTGAAGTAAACATATTTGCATCACATTTTCATTGCATTTGAATACAATTTCAGTAGAAAAACAAACATTATATTTACAAGGGAACTGGAAAATGTGGTTCCTCACAGTATAATGACGTGATTTGTTTTGATGGGTTTAACTATTAAAGCAATGGGAAATAAGAAAGGATTAATTAAATTGGATAATTTGCATAATAATGTAATTAACCTTAACCCTTTCATGTATTGTGTTATTGAAGCTTAAGTTAAAACTATGTTTGCATTAATTACTCAAAAGTAGCTGCTCCAAAAGTACAAAACCTAAATTAGCCTACCAGCCTACATAGATTGTTTGGATTGATTCATATTTTTTCAACATTATGGGATAATTGGTATTACCACTGGTGTTAAATATCCACTACAGTTGCATTTTAGATTAAGCTTTCCTAAATGAATCATATGTTATCTTTTGGACACAATGCTAAAAAATATTTTTATCATTAAAGATGTGTGTTAAGCAAACATTTGACTGTAATAGCCTTTATGTTGACCAATCTCACTTAAAATAATTAAACTGGTCACATTATTTGCAGTTTTGAAATAACTCATACATGAAAGAGTAAAAAAGAAAAGAAAAGAAAAAATGTGTGGCCTAGTATTTACAATAGGCTGTAGAAATACAATGATAAAATAAAATAAAATAAATTTAAAAAAATAAAATAAAATAAATGTTGTAAGAGATTGTTGTTACGCGCATTGTCCACTAGGAGGTAGTACTAATCCAGTAAACGAGTCTTTTTAAGTATCGCGAGAACGGTTCCCCTTACTCTCAGGAAGGTCAGCTGATCATTTATCAGTGTGGCAACCAGCAGACTGTCAGTTTCAACACGCAACCAAAGGAGTTCGACGCAAAAAAACCGGTAAGGTGTATGCTTATATCATATAGTAGATATTCCTTACCGGCTTTTTTTCATTATGAACCGGCTCGTTTAAGCAGTCGGCACAGCCAGAATTTCATTTTAAACTAAATGGATCCGGCACTTGCTAATGCTAGGTAGCTTAGCTTGACATGCTAGTAGTAACGATGGTAACTGAGAATATTCTAGAGCCACCTGCTGCTAACGTTAGCAGCTGCTAGCATCATTACAAGACTCAGCTATTCTGCTTTTATTATTTATCATTTTGGCCTGAAACAATGCAACGTTATAACGTAACAATATGTTATTAAAATGGGTCGTGTGTTCTACGTGTACATTAATCCTCTCCTTATTGAGGTTGCCACAGGGTAAGGCAGGTTTGTCGAGCTAACACACCGTATGCCTTCCGTGTATTGTTTAGTCAGAGCGAATCAAAGACACCTGTATTTGTCTACATCTTGAATGAATAATTTGGCAGGTTCACACATTTATATAACATCATATATGTCTGTAACGACATAGATTAAAGGACGTCAGTGAAAGTTGTATCGTTGGATTTCAGCTCAATGAGAAGTCTCCCTCCTATACATAGATGAAGCCATATTAAAGATGAGTTAGCAATACAGATTTGTCCACAATATTAGCTCCTTTAAAGTGCTGAACACTACTACACTATACACTTTGTATCACGTTGTGATTTAATAGATAAGTCATTTTCTAATGCAGACACAGTAATAACGTGACTTAAGGTATATTATTATAGTGAAATCACCTTTGGGAAAGGTTGGACAGTTAAATGTCTCTGGAGACCAACGATCTCTAAAGCCTCTGTGGAATAACTCTTACACAGCCTGAGCTAACCCCCCCGGCTTCTTTTCTTACCATAATCTTTTGTTTATTGCCAAGCCAGAAAAAATGCTAAATTGCTGGGTGTGTATATATATATTTAGCTAACAAGGTGGCCAAGCTACACCAGAGATCAGTGGATTCTTAAGACACCATTCAGATTATTGTTTGTTTAGATTTATCTATAGTTTTTTTGTCATCCTGTATGCACCATTCTCTTATATTAGACAGAAAATGATACAGGTTAAAACACAGTGTAAAATTGTGGGAATACATAAGATGATTGCATGTAACATTATTATTATTATATATAAAGTTGGACACAGTGAATGATTTTTTTTTTTTAACTTATTTTGAGAGAAGCACAGAGTGATTTATTTGTCTGTGATGGAAATGTGTTGGTTTTACAGAAAACCCCAAGCAAATTAGCTAGATCTCCATGTAACATTGGAATACAAGTCAAATCTTTTTACTTGTTTGGAAAATTAAGGAGGACCAGAACCACATGGGTGAATCCATAGTGCACTGTATCTAACTAATATACAGTCCTGACTCTTGCTTAAATAACTCTTCAGTATTACTTCTTATTTTCTCAACAGATCGACCCACCTTTGAAAGATGGCAGACACCAACCAACAAAGCCCTCCTCCCACGCCAGGGCCTGTGGTAAGTGATTCTTTACCAACACACGGATACATTTTACTGCCATTTTTTCACCTTGCAGTCATATTATGGTATTAAAAGCCTCTTGGACACTGGGAAATAACATTTGAGTACAGTCTGCATAAGTAGATGAGTTTAAGTTGACAGTGAAACGTGACTCTTCTGCAAAACTTGAGTATGATTTACTTTTACAAGAGGAGTTAAGTTGAAGGCTATAGAACCTAGTTGCTTTTTTGTGTGTCTGATCATCAAACCTGTGGTTTAGTTGTGATATGACATGAATGCATCTTTAACAAGGTCAAATCTTAGACACAGAAATATACAGATTACAATCTTAACACAATAGCCCATTAAACTTCATATTAAAGCAGCCAGTGTCACAGAACACTGAAAGCTGTCGCACAAATTTAAACCATAAGTTATTACAGATGAGCTGCTTAAGTTAATATTCCGTCCATTTTTGTTTCCCTCAGCAAATAAAGTTGGAAAAGGAAACAAACAAAATGAAAAGATGGAAAGATATTTTCCCTATTTCAGTACTAGGAAATTACATTGTCCAGAAGAGTTTTAAAGCAGAGTGTGTTTGACTAGTGTAGGTCGCTATTGGTGGTATTTGTATTGTTTTTTCCAGTTGTCATTTTAGCTACTATAGTTCATTTTGACTCAAACAAAAAACAACGTGGATAAAAGTTGCATATTCAAGGTATTTTACTGATGTAGAATAGTAATGTTGGATTGAGCAGAATGGTCTTTGGTGAATAACAACCGCATCTTGTGATCTGACTTTTGATGTGAGCGCAGTAAAATGAATTGCTAGATCACATTAAGTTGTTTTCTTGCTAGACTTGGTCTGACTGTAGAGAATTTACCAAAAAATAAATCCCTCTCTCTCCCCTCTTTCAGAAACGTGCAGGGATTTTTACTATATGATCCAAAAAAAAGTGTAATAACAGAATTCTAAAAACACTGCTTCTATGATGCCTCTCAATTCTTTTACTGAAATGTTTTTCCTGTTGTTGCTTCATGAATGATAGAGCATGACATCAAATCTCATTTTGTTCCTAAAATGTCTGTTTTTCCTCTCCAGCAATTTCTAATGAGTAACAAGCTGGAGACTGCGATGTGGCTGTCCCGACTCTTCACTGTCTACTGCTCAGTAATGTTTATCCTACCCATCTTAGGGTCAGTGTATTTATTAACCGTCGTTCTTAGGCAGTTTTGAAAAACTAACAGCTGCATGTTATCCTCTGTCCTCAATTCATATCTGACTATTTTCACTATTTGGTGATTTAGACCTTATGCAGCAGCCAACTTCTATCAGCGGGCTTTGTTGGCAAATGCCCTCACCAGTGCACTTCGCTTGCACCAAAGGCTTCCACGTTTCCAGCTAAGTAGAGCTTTCCTGGCTCAGGCTCTTCAAGAGGACAGCTGTCATTACCTGCTCTACTCCCTCATCCTAGTCAACTCCTACCCCATCACAAGTATCCTTTCAGCCTGAACTACAAGCAGGGATGTGTTTTTACTCTGTGTACAGGGTGTTTATACAGGTCTTGAAAATTTTAATAAAGTAATGAAAGAAGTTTCTCTCATCAAATTTTAGAATATGCTCAAAGGCACATAATCATGTAAGAAACACATGAGGAAAGCATATAAAACATTTTATATAATTTTGTTCGCTGGTCGGTACTGGAATGATTCTAGTGAAGCTTGTTTGTGTGATATCGATGCCCTTTTGTGATTTTCATGTGGTTTGAAAACATTTCTGTCAGTAAAACATAATTTATTGTGAGTTATGCATTCATACATTTATTAAAATGAACTTTTGTACTACACACAACAGAGAGAAATCTCAACCAAAAAAGTAGGATAACTGTGGTTGATCATTTCTATTTGACTTGTGATTTTCAAATTGCCTTATTTTGTTTTCATAATTGTGGTGCGTGTTCATCCTTAACACTTGTGAACAGTGAGCATCTTCCCAGTCTTCCTGTTTTCTTTGCTTCATGCAACTACATACACAAAGAAAGTCCTTGATGTAAGTATGAGGCAGCACTCAGCTGTGCTCATTTTTACCCCTTCTTTTTTAAATGCTCTTCATTTAACAGGAAGAGACATTTGCTTAGTGTTGTTCAGCACTCAAACCAAGTAAAAGATGCTTTATGATAATGTTAGTCTTTGTGTCATTGCCAGAAGCGCTATGGTCTGAGACTCTACGAAAAGCTCTTGATTATTCGATTTAGTGCAGTCCATTTTCAGCTCTTCTTTTTTTTTTATTTCTCCAGTCCATGGGCCCCAGTAGTCTGATGTTCGTCAGAAATCTCCTCGACAAACTGACATCCAATCAGCAGAACATCCTGAAATTTATTGCCTGTAATGAGATCTTCTTGATGCCTGCCACTGTTTTCATGCTCTTCAGGTATTTTTTTTCTTCATAATTTTTTTGTTGTTGCTGAAATAGACTGTGCAGTGGAATACTTACAGTATATGTACCCAAAGAGAAATGTACAACTGTTCCCTTTTTTCCCACTTTTCCTCTGTAGATCAATATTTAGAACACTGAATAATTTTACACTCTCTTGTCATTTGTTATTCACAGTGGCCAGGGAAGCTTGCTTCTGCCTTTCATTTACTACAGATTCCTCACTCTCCGCTACACATCCAGAAGAAACCCTTACTGCCGGTAAGATAATGAAAAAGTTTACATTATTCAATTTATGATAATGTAGAACCGTCTTATGCTGACTGCTTGAAGATTATTAGTACACATTTTCACACAAAGTATACTATTAAACCAGTGTTTGAACTGTAGATATTGTTACTTTTGCTTTCAGTTTTGAAATTGTCAAACCTAACAGGCTAATTCCTAGACTACTTAGTCACAACACTAAAATGTGTAAAGTCCTTAAAAAATACTACTTTCATGACAGTTAACCGTACTTAATTTACAGAGTGATATATGATGTTACTGTTTTTCTGTTTATTGAGATCTTACCTCTGGTTTCCAACGGATGCATTTTAGTTATGTTACTGTCACAACACTGTTTTGTTCTCAGAAGCGTAAGTTTGCATCTTAAATGTCTCAGAAGTAGAGCATTTTTAATAGTATTAACAGACTATGCCCTGTGAAATGCACGGTCTGAGCCTTTTGTTGCATAATTACTGGATCGTTTTCTACAGTTTGATTGCAAAAGTACATCATGAAACAACAAAAACATTTTTCTATATAATTTGTGGTTGATACTCACCTTCCACTCGAAATACTGTGGTAGTTGAGTTCCATGTCTTGTCCGAATAGAGTCTTTATTGTTGTACAACACTCAGTGTTCTTCAGCTTCGCCTTTGTTTGCTCAGTCTCAACCCTCCACTGGGCCATCAGGAATGACATTGACTTATAACTGAATATTTAGATTTTGAATGGATCCATATGCTTGTCATGTCTCTGAATTCCTGTTGGACTCACCTGCTCTGGAAGTGGAAGCAGGTTCAACAAAAATAGACTCACTGTATATTTTTAGTAAAGCAGAGCAGTAAGCTGGTTCTGGGATTCATCTGACATGTTGTGAAGCACGCCCAGTGGAAATACAAGCGCTGTGTAGTTTGGCAATGATCAGTGCGATGTGTGGTTCGATCTCAGTCAGTGCAGAGTCTTAATGAATCCTTCTCTCTTTGACAGCACCTTGTTCACAGAGCTGAGAATTCTTCTGGAACACTTCATCATGAAGCCTGCCTGCCCCGCCTTCTTCAGAAGGATGTGCCTCAGCAGTATCGCCTTCATCAGCCGCCTGGCCCCCACAGGAGTCTGATTACACTACCTAAACTTTGAGTCTCCTTATTTTTTGTGTTTTTCCCAACATATATGATGTGACTTAAACTTTGATGGAGACAGACGACACCAACAGAAGGAACTGTTTTTATGAATGTCAACCTTGTAGTCTGCTCCAACTTTTCTGTATATTTAAGTACAGGTGAAGACCAGCCAGTAAAGCACTGAAGTCTGATGATTTTTTCCCCCCTCCCTTTTCTTAATGTGACCTCGTTCAAGCAGTGGACATCCCTCACTACTGTTATGTTCACTGAACAGAGCACAGTCGATATTTACTGCGTTCTGTTTTTTTCCTTTATGCCCTTATTTATTCATGACTTCTTATTCTATGATGAAACATTAACATTCTGAGATTAATAACTTAAATGAAAATGTGCTTATGCTTACACATTCTTATAATGTCTTTTTTTTTAATCATCTGCAATGTTTGGATGGATGAGGATGCATTTTATGTGCCGTTTCTACCTAGTCTAACCTCTTTTTAAATGTGGAAAACATCTGATTTGTCTCGATGCCTAACTTTAAATGTTTTCTGTTAACGCCATCAGCTCTCACCTATAACATGCATCTAGGTCTGCTGTCACAGCGGAGGTTGAATTTAGAAACAAGATACCTGCTGTATTTTCTAGAATATTTAAGGTACCAGATATTTTGCTGTAGGTTTCATATTTGAAAACAGTTGCACAATGCATGTCATGCAGTAAGTGAACATTATACTGCTTTTGAATGCATTCTGATCTTGTGTCTCAGTTTAAAACTGTAGAAATTATTTAATTCATTCATCTGTTGCTATATTAGGTTTCTGGCATATTGCATGCTCCAATTTTCTGCCATGTTACATGTTTATTTGCCTACAGACAAACCACATTTTTATGAAAAAATGAAATGAGTGTTAAATTCAACTAATAAAATATTAAAGGATAGCCATTTGGTTTTGTGCTTATAATTTCTTTAGATCAATAAAGCTGATCATAGCCACATAAGCAAATGCAAAGCGTGAAATTTAAGATTTATACAGTGAATTGTTTGCTGACTCCAAGTATGTGTTTTGTTTCAATGTACACATTGTGGTAAAAAAGCTAAGGGTCCTACATCCCCCAATCGGATTTCTTTTGTATTTTTTTTTTTAAGATTCAGTGTAAGATGACATTGACTATATATATGGCATTAAATGAACCTTCAGATAAGAGATAATGTTAGTGATATTACTCTTAATTTCAATCACACATTAGACCAGGGGTGAAGTAACCAAGGTTAATAAAATGGAAGTGAAGAAAATGAAGTTGATTGATAAATGGTTTGATAAATTATCAAGTGCTTTGATTAAAGTGGGTGAGCTGGTAAAAACATTGTTTCAACCATTTATTCTTTTATTTTCCCTGGTTTATACTCACCATTTTCTACAACACATCGTAATCAATTTTTAATTTGTAAAATGTGACTTTAAGAGTGGGACCAACAAACTGGAAGTAATAAAAAACTTGTCGTTTGATTCGACAATTTTAAAAACATTTTATTCGTAACAGAACTACTGTTTACAACTTTATCGTAAGCAGCAAGACATTTTTGTTACTTCCTTCACCATCCCTCATGACTTAAGCTTCTCCCATGTGTCCGTGTTAGAGGATTCATGTGAATTATTCAGCCAATCACAATGCAGCTTAAGTCTTTGTATTCCCGTCTCAGCCAATGGTATCATAGCTTGTTGCAGCCCACCGCGTTGCCATTGGAAACAGGCACTGGTCTTCAACATACTCAGTATTTTAACCTTTCGCGTTAAATGGGAATTAGTTAAATGATGCGATGGGAGTAGGGCTGATTCATTTCGGCTCTTTTATTTACCGCTTTACCTCACTTTTTTATTAGTCATGCTTTCATTTCCTCACGGTGGACAGTTGGTGTGCGAATAAATCGTGTTAGCAAATTAGCCAGTTAGCTACCGTTAGCACGTGAAGCTAATCTTCTTGCTCCAGATAATCCCACTATCTCTTAAAGATTTATTACCATCATTTTTCCCGGTAGAGAATTTTCTTAACAGTGACTGTGGTTTCTGTGGACTGCAGTTTCATACCTGGACAACGTGACAGAAGTACTGATACTTGAGTTTTTGCTTTGCAATTTTTGAAACAACCGTGGTAGAGAATGGAGATTCACCTGAACCGTGTTGATTATATGCAGGTAAGACCGAGGACAGACCCTGCTTTTATCGTCTTTCATGGGCCTATAGTTAGTAATAACGGATTTAAATATGTAAAATGTTATCTATACGCGGTGTGCAATTCAGAAACTTAATTGATTCCTTATAAAATGTTTTCCTTTTTCATGCTTGACTTGGTTTGGCTGTATCTATTTGATCCGAAAGGTTGGTGTCACATCCCAGAAGACTATGAGGCTTCTTCCATCACTGGGGAAAAAAGCAACTCAAAAGGTATAACTATGGTCTGAAATATGTTCCTCCAGAAACTGAATTTGAATCCTGAAAATTGAATCTGAATAGTATAATTTGAAATTGAATTTATTAGTTTCAAAATTAAGTCCAATAAACTTGAAACTGAATATAAGATTATGAAATTGAATTCAGTTTCTCTGAAACTATATTTCATCCTTGCTGAAAATTCAACTCTATATATTTTCAAATTTAGTTCTCAAAATTTTACTGGGACACACATCCGGGTATTTGAGGAAGAGCAATCAAGTGCAGATACACAGGACTCCTCTTCGGCCAACCAGCACCTCCATTTTTAAGCAAGTTGTCAAGGAAACAGAGGAAGAAGTGCTTGGGTGGCCCAGAAGTGTCACAGCAATAGAAAAACTGCAACACAACACAATAAGCCCCAACACAATAAGCTAGCACAGTTTAGATTAAGTCACTCTAATAATACCTTTTGTGAGTAAAACCAACCTCCATACATATAAACTTCATACACACCAACAATGCTTTGATAAGAAAAAGATAACTTGTCCAAAAATGATCATTAAATTAGGTTGAAATGATCCTGAAAAGGTCTAGATTTTAAGTCTGATACCCTGGTGAGCATATCAAATTTAAAAACAAATGTTGACCACAATTGTTTACAGAGAGATGAGAAACTTTGGATGTGTCACATAAAACACAGAGGTAAATAAGTCAAATTAATTAATTATTTAAAAACATAATTGACTATCAATAAAAATCTTATTACAAACGATATAGGAACCAATTAAACACAGACAAACAACAGCCAATGTTTGCCATATTTGAGATAAAGATTAAAGAGGCTAAAAGAAATATTTGAGTCTTACTAAAAACATCAATTGAAAAAGAAGATATTATTATTGGCAAAGTATTCCACATTTTAAGGCCAACAACAGAATATACTCAGTCATTTGGTTACAGAGTTTCTTTGTGGGATGCCGTGGACTGGGAGGTTAGTGCTTCAGAAATGTAACATGGCTGCTGTGCTTTAAAAGCAAATGTGTTTGACAGTTTTCATTCCAAAGCATAAACTATAGTGTGTCTGTGGTTCAGGTTGCTGTTGCTGACCATGATGGCATCCTTACATGTTTTGGGATGAAGAAGGGAGAAACAGTGGTGGGTAATCTCATTTTTTGGTTTTAATCAGCTCTGAATATGCTGAAGTTTGGTTTCTTTGGTAACTAATGACAAGGAACCTGATTCTATCTTCCAGCCTGTTTTTAAAACACTGCCGGGGCCAAAAATATCCAGAATGGACCTTGGAGGAGCTGTGGGAACTCCACAGGAGAAGATCTTTGTATGTTCGGGGTCTCAGGTCCGTGGATTCACCAAGAAAGGGAAACAATTTCTTACCTTCGAAGCCAACCTCACTGAAAGCATAAACGCCATGTAAGAACCAGCTCTGCTCCTTTTACTGGGACTAAAATGAGTTGAGCTGAAATGATGTTATGGTTTTCTCAGTATTAAACGGTGGTGTGTCTTTTCTAGGCATGTCTCAGGTGCAGACCTTTTTGTGTGTGCAAGTTACATCTACAATCATTACTGCGACTGCAAGGACCAAGATTACTATCTATCTGGGGACAAAATCAATGACATAATATACTTGTCATCAGAGAACCTGACTCGTCCTTTCCCAGTTCTAGCGTGCCAAGATCGAGTTCTGAGAGTCTTGCAGGTAGGTGGATTTGTGATTTAGTAATTCCAACACAGCAAAGTCTGGAGATGTATTATTCTTTGGTTAATGGAGTTTTGTGTGTGTTGTCTTTCTTTTCTGTAGGGATCTGAGTTAGCCTATGACATTGAAGTCCCTGGCCCTCCATCTGTCTTAGAACTAAACAACAAAGATGGAGGCAAGTTAGACTCATACGTCTCATATGTCTGTCCAATAAGGAACTCCCCAGAAAGTAGGGTGTTTGGATTCACTCTTTATTTGAGTACACTTTATTTAGTAGCATACACTAAAAACTATATATTACAACCAATCATTTAATGATTACTATCAGGCATATTATAGTAGACAGTATATATGGGCCTATGCTTAGACTAGGAAGAATATTATTGTCATTAATTATTT